>JARHVA010003266.1:0-600000 GCA_037957365.1 Torreya grandis | reverse complement strand
CATAAAACATGTGTAAAAAATGATGTCGCTGCTATGTACTCAGCTTTAACTGTGGACAAAGAAACTGATGCATGTTTTTTACTCAACCATGACACAAGACTTTTTTTCAAGAAAGAATGCACCACCACTTGTAGTCTTTTTGTCATCAATGCTATCTGCCCAATCTGCATCAATATACGCTATTAAAGTAAAATCCTTACTTTTTGAGTACCACAAACAAAAATTCATAGTACCTTTGAGATATATGAATATCCTCTTGAGTGCTTGTAAGTGTGTCTCTTTTGGTTTTGCCTAACATCTAGCCACTAGACCTACTTCATGCATGATATTAAGTTTTGATGCAGTAGTAAATAATAGACTTCTAATCATAGATCTATACAAGGTCTGATTGACTTTTGATGACTCATCTTCTTGACTCAACTTGCAACTTGTTGTCATAAGAGTACTTATTGATTTACAATCTTCAATATCAAACTTCTTCAACATTTCCTTAATGTATTTAGTTTGAGAGATGAAGATTCTCTTATCTCACTGAACTACTTGCAATCCAAGAACAAATGATATTTCCCCTAGCATAGACATCTCAAATTTTTGCAGCATTACCTCTACAAACTCCTCAGACATATTGTCATAGTCACTACCAAATATAATATCATCAACATACACAACTATAATTAATTTTTGCTCACCTTCTATTTTGATGTAAAGATTTGTATCAACAACACCTCTCTTGAAATCGTGATCTAGAAAATATCTGTCAAATTTTGTAGACCACACTCTAGGGGCTTGCTTTATCCCATATTATGCTTTCTTCAGTGTACAAACATATTCATTACTTCTTGATAAAGAGAAACTTTCAGGTTGCTCTATATACACTTCTAAATTTTTATTGAGAAATGCAAACTTTACATCCATATGATATATCTTGAAATTCTTGAAACCAACATATGCCAAAAACAGTCTTATGGCTTCCAGTCTTGCCATAGGTGCAAAATTTTCTTCAAAGTCAACACCTTCTACTTGAGAATAGTCTTTACATATTAGCCTTATTTTGTTTCTCATGACCAGGTCATATTGATTCAATTTGTTCCAATGACATTTTTGTCCCTAGGTTTGGGAATAAGTTCCCAAGTCTTATTTTTCTCAATCTAATTGAGATCTTCCTCTATAACATTCACCCAATGCTTATCACTTCTAACTTCTGAAAAAAAAATTGGTTCTATATTTGAAAACAGAGAAAATTTTACATTTTATGATGTATTCATAAACTTTCTCCTAGTTTGCACTCCAACATTAATATCACCAATGATTTAATTTTTTGTATGATTTTTTTAAATAAATTTGGAAGGTGCCCTTGTATCTTCCCGTTCTTCTTGACTTTCTTGTGGTACTTCTTCTGATTTTTTTCTTCTTCTTTGAAGTCAAGCTCCTCTGCATAAACTCTTAGTTGTGTGATAACCTTCTTAGATCTGGATTCATCCACTCTCACATGTGTACTCTCCAAAACCTTCGGTAGTCTTTTGTTGTAGCATCTATATCTGGAACTAATTGAAGAATATCCAAGGAAGATGCCTTCATCATCCCTTGAATCAAACTTTTCTAGATCCTCGTTATCTTTCTTGATGAAACACATGCTTCCAAACACTCTAAAATTTTCCATTGAAGCTAGTCTACCTTTCCACAGTTCATAGGGGGTCTTGTTGTTTATTCGTATTTGACCTTTGTTTAGCATATGTACTGTTGCATTTGCAACCTCTCTCCAAAATCTATCAGATAGTTTGGACTCATTTAACATTATCTTGGCCATTTTCGAAACAATATCTTCTTCATTTATACCACATCATTATGCTATGGTGTTCTTGCAATTGAAAACTATCTCTTGATTCCATGTTCAATACAGAAATAAACAAACTCATTTGACCAAAATTTTCCTCCTCTATCAGATCTTAGACACTTGATTTTTAAGTCTATCTCATTCTGAATTAGAACCTTGAACGCCTTGAACTTATCTAGATCCTTAGATTTCTCTATCATGAAAGCAACACAAATCATTCTAGTGTAATAATCAACATCAATGTCACTGTCAATTTCAAAAATTTTGATTTGTGTTTTCTTTGCAACTTTGAATGTTGATTCCATTTTGGAAGATCTTCCATCATCAGTCCTCATCTCATAGACAATAAGTATTCCATGAAGCTCATCCATTTGTAACTTGTCTAAATATTTTACTTCTTACTCTACTGACGCCTTTGAGTCAAATCTTGGGTCAAGGATCTTAGAACCTTTTGAACAACAACTGACTCATTAACCTATTCTCCAAGACCTCTTATTATGTTGACTACATCATTAACTCGAAGAACATATGCTGCAATATTCTCTTCTTCCTTCATCTTTAGACCTTCAAATTGTCTTCTATAGGTTTGACACTTTGGCAATTTTACCTTGGTGTCACCTTCATAGATGAGCTATAACTTGTCCCAATTTGCATTCGCTGACTCACATTACATCACCTTGACAAACTCAAATTCTGTCAATCCACACAATATAACATGCATAGCCTTTTAATTGTTCTCACTTGCTTTCTTTTCTGTAACGTCAGTTGGAGTTTGAGGGATAGTATACCCATCAACAACTGACTACTGAATGTCAAATCCAAGAGGCATAAAATAGGTCTTCATCCTAATGCTCCAAAAGACATAATTGGTTACAATGAGCAACGGGGCTTTGTTTGTAGAAAACTCTTATTGTACTTGATGACTAAACATTGTGCTTCTTAAGATCTACCTTCTAGCTATCAAGCCTGACCTTGAATAATCCGCTCTGATACAAATTGTTGGAAGCACAACCACTAGGGGTGAATTAGTGAGATCTTAAAACTTTCTTCTAATTCTTTAGTTCATTAGTCAAGCATCAATACATAATCTATAGAGCAATCAAACCATAACAAAGAACATAAAAACATAACACATGATATAGGTGGGAAACCCTTAAAGGGAAGGAAAATCACAATGGTCACTGCATGGACTAAATGTCCTATATCAGATATGCAATGAGTCAACAAGATTGTTGAGCACCCACTCAATTTAAGGCACCGACCCCAAATAGTCAAACACTGAATTGACAAAAAGATTCAATAAGTACTCACTTGCTAAGAAACACTAACTCCCTGATTTGTAGATACCAATCTATAGGAGGCTTTGTTAGGACTTGTTCCAAAGTCTTAACATTAGGTTAGATTTTTTGGTAGGTTAATAAATAACATTATTAATGGGATATGCATATTTTAGTAAAGACACCCCTATAAAATAAAGTTAGTTAATTTTAATTTTAGGTAGTTTTCATGTTTTGTATTTATAAATTAAAACTATTTTATAGGTTGTTTTCCCGTAAATAGTTGGTTATAGGATTAGTTGGTTTTACCGGTCATGGTTAAAACTCTATATAATCCATGTATGCAATGTAAAAGGGTTAGCGGAGTAAAAGCACCCTTATGTACTTATTTTTTTGAATATTAATAAAATACTTGTTCACTCGCACTAAGTGGGGACAAGGTTCAAACTATTTGTTAAAGGAGTTATCAGTGGTATCAGAGCATGGTTTTGTCTAGCACGGTGAATTTTAGGAGCATTGGTGAATTTGAAAGGAATGCAAGGTGAAAAGTCAAATTCATGTGAAATCAAATGGCATGAAATAAAGTATGCCATATAATGAAAATGTCTTATTGGTTTAAATGTAATATCAAAAATTTTAAAAATTAAAAAATTATTTTAATTTTTCAATTTTTTTAAAAATTTAAGCGTGTATATTTCTCATATACCACAATCTGGTCATTTTGGCCATTCATACTCCATTTTACTGTGCTCAAATTCTTCATATGGCATTTAAAATGATTTTTTTAGCATTTAAATGTTATTAAATTTATTATTTTTTTGCAAAAATGAACTTATATGGCCTGTTTGCATTGTAAAAAATTATGTATTTTTCATCCATGGCTGTCATTGTTGATTCAATTCATTCTCAGCCTTCGTAAAATTCAAAAACCCCTGCAAATCTTGTTAAAACCTTTGTTTTGCATCCTCAAAGGAAAATCTGGATTTTTTTTTGAGTTGTATGGGTTATGGTGCAGCGTTCCAATGCCCTAGCTGCAAGTCAAATCTATTTTCAGCAAAAACTACTTGAAAATTTTTCAAAGAATAGGTGCAGAGAAATTTCCAGGAGCAGCCATGGCGTCCCAGACAAACATTGCACAGGTTTGAACTCAGAAAAATAATTTTTTTTCATGTTTCTAAAGTTTGTGTAGAGTAAAACTCTACATTTTTATTTTTTAAAAGTTTCAGTTGTGCGCTTTAAGTTTTGTCCTTGCGCATTTTGGTTTCAAGGCAGTGAAGTTTTGACACAGAGCGCGGGCGCAAGTTTCTTTTTGCCTAAATTTTGTCTAAGTATCAAAATCGTGCGAAAGCTGCCAAGTGTCATCGGCTGAGACACATTTTTATAATTTCTATAAGTTGCTCAGAATGTGCCACGTGTGCCATGGTAACTCAGCGAAGCGCGACAAGTGTTGGCATCCACATTTCAAATTTCTTATGAGTTTCAAAAGCTTATTTCAATAAGCTTCTCTCAAGGTCAAGCGAAAGGCGCCAAGTGAAAATCGCAGATGGTTTCAATATATGTTTCTAAAGCAACGAAAGATGCCAAGTATCCCTACCTGAAGAAAGCGAAAGCCACCACGTGTTAACATCTAAAATATCTTCATTTTGTTTTATTGTTAAGTAAAGACTGTGGTGGGCCTCGAGTTTGTTTCTAAAGTCAGCGGAAGCCGCCAAGTGTCACTATCCATATGAATCTAAAATGAGTCTCGAATGTTTCTATAGTGTAGCTAAAGCTGGATGAAAGCTGCCATGTGTCCCTAACTAAAGAACGAAAGCCACCACGTGTCCCTTATTAAAGATACGCAGAAAGTGACCCCTGTCCCTGTTCTCTTTTTGAAGCTGCTCATGTGAGAAGTGTTGTGGGTCCCATTTTTTGTAAGTTGTTAAAGTTTTGAATCGGCGGACTGTGACAGATGTCAAAAATGGAGTACTCCTGAGAAAAGACATATAAAGAGTATAAGTTACTCGGAAAGTGCCGTGTGTTTTCTATAAGTGCCGCGGAAGCTGCCAAGTGTCATTTTTTGGTGTCGCCTAAATAATCGACAGTTTTCAAGTGAAAAAGTTGATACTACCAAGTGTCTTCACCCGTTTCACAGTGGTAAGCGTACTGTGTATCTATTTCAGCCAATGAACTTGCAGGGAGACAGAACGTTTTAGATCCAAGAGATATCTTTTGTTAGACACTTCCAGTTCAGTTAGACCATTAGATTGGGAACGTGCAGACAATCTAGAGCTAGTCTGATGCTATAAATATGGGTGTAGAGATTGCCAGAATCATCATCAGAAGATAGAGAGAATTTTTTGCAAGAGATTGTTATCGAGAAGTTTTAGATTTTATTGCTGTGGCTAGTAATATCATTTGACTTTGTTCTATTTTCTTGATTTAGAAAGTTTGTATAACTGTGCATGTATCTGTGCCTTTTATGTGACTGAATAATTAATAAAAAGACTGAGTTTTGTGCCTTTGTTGATATTTTCTGTGTTACTACAAAAATAGTCTAAGTTGTGAGCCTTTGATTCTAATATTTTCATCTTTTACATTGATCATGCATTGATTGCTCTTTAATGTAATTGAATCCTGAAGATAGCTTCACTGTGCTTAGAATTAAGGGTCAAATTAAATTCAGGGGCATCACCATAGTAAGATTTTCTTTCGTTGCATTTGTGTTTCTGCTTAATTTCTATCTTTTTTCTCACAATACTTTTGAGATAAAGAAGAGCCAACATCTTTAAAATTCGGAGGTCGTTTTAAGTCGCAAGTCCCACATTCCTGAAACTTCCTATTTTTGGTTTTGGAAACAACGCAATTCTAAGCATCAACAGTTTTTGGCATGCCCAATGGGACAATATCTTAAAGTTTCTTTCAAGACCGTATGAACCAGAGAGCTACAATGAGTCAGCGCTGTGGACCAGTAACAAGATCTCAATCTACTGTAAATCCAGGAATTCTTTTACCACCATTACTAATTAGTCCAAGAAGAAGGGTCAATTAAATTAATAAGAGCAAACATGGGAGCACTTATAGCCCTAAGAAATTATACAAGTTGGAACACTGGCAGTCCTTTGATTCTGCCAGTACCACCAAACACTTGGGACCCTATTCCAGAAAATGCCCTGAAAGCTCTGCGCAAATTCAGTGGAAAAGATTTCAAAACACTTGAAAAACATCTGTAGGATGTGTTTGATTTTTGTGCCATACATGTGGTCACACAACAAAATGTGGCTATAAAGTTGTTAGCTGCTTATTTTTAAGGGAAAGGCTCTAGACTAGTACAGATCTTTGACCCCAAATACCATATCTACATGGGATCAACTTGGAGATATTTTCTTTGAAAGATTTGAAGAAAAGGGTGATAAATCTTCTTTGTTGCAACAATTGATTACTATCCAAAGAGCACCACAAGAAGCAATGACTGACTTCAATTCAAGATTTCAAAAGACTTGGAAAAGAATCACTGCTACAACAAGACCATTACCAGGTATGGCTATAGTGTTTTATCTTAAAGCTTTAAATTCAGATATATCTGTGATGATTCAGTCACTTGGAGGTCAGACTCTGCCAAAAGCCTATGAATACCCAGTCAGAGTTGAAAATAATTTAATAGATGATGGAAAGTTGTCCCCAAAGCCTCCCATGCCCATGTTTTCAGAGATTACCTTACCTTTGCCTCAAGAAACCCCTAATTCCGTAGCCCCACCTGTGTCTATGTACACATATCCTCAACAACTTGCTAAAGAACTTGTCCCTGCCTAGTCATCTGAGACAGATGATATCAAGAACATCTTAAAGACATTTTTTAATGAGTTAATTAACCTTAAAAGATAGTAGAATCCTTATCCTAAGCCCCAATATCAAGGTTACTAAAGAAATAGATTTTCATCACAACCAAACCAGTGTCAGGGTCTTAAAAGGCGAAATAACCTTTAGCCAACAAACCAATTAGTTGCAGTCCCTACACCCTCACAAATTGTTCCCCCTAATTCAAATAGAGAAATTGTTCAAGAGCAGAATAATGATGTAGATGGCACCAATGCCTGGTGTTTCCCTTGTAATATTGCTCATATGCCCAGAGATTGTCCCATGGGTAATCTACAACAAAAGGTAGCAGAGCAAAGAAGAATAGATGGACAATTTGCAAGTACTTCTGACAATCAAGCCTACCAATCCCCTGGTATGAAAAATTCAGTCTTGATGGCTCAGATGCAAGGGATGTCCTTACAACAAGAAGAAGAAATAGCCCCTGAACATGCTTTGTTTTCATGGGTTGAGGATGAAGATTCAGTATTCTTGAATGAGGCTTCCACTTCCAAGAAGTCGGTAATACAATTAGATTATTACACCAGATCAAAGAGAATAATGATGAAACACCCTGAAGTAACAAATAATGAGACTATGGGGCCTCCTCCATTTCAAGGCCATCAAAACACAACTGCTAGATAAGAAGTGCCTCAGCCAGTGCAAAACCAAGTAGTTCTTGGACAAGCTCAAGAAAAAGCAAGGTACCCTTATTTTCCAAGAACTCGAACACTAGGACCAGTGAATGTGGTGGATCAGCTGAAGAAAACTCTAGCACAAGTGTCAATATGGACATATTAGCTATTCCTAAGCAAAAGACACTGTTATAAGAAGCTTTGCAGGGCCAAGCAGTGCCTAAACATATTGGCACTAAAGAAGGACCTGCTGATAAAGAAAAGCTCAAAGACACAGTTCCTCTGTAGACAACAACACTTTTGAATAATGCAACAGAGGTAAGTAAATCCAAACCAGAGCCCTTCTATTTGACTTTAATAGTTGGAAAGAAACGGTTGCATAATGTAATAATAGACTCAGGAGCTAATACTACAGTAATGCCTAAGCAAATAGCAGATGCTTTAAAATTAAAGTATGAGCCACTTACTAGAGGAGTTATGCAGCTGGATGGAAAATAGGTGCAAACAATAGGGAGAATTAGAAAACTCCCATTACAATTATATACTTGTCTTAATATAATTGTAAATCAAGATGTGCTAGTCATAGATATACCCCCTGTATTTGGCTTATGTTTATCCAGAGAATTCACAGCTAAGATAGGAGGATATATGTCACTTGATTGGTCTCACCTCATCCTAAGAACCAAATATGGTTCAAAGATGAAAATACTATCTAAGCCACTATCTAAGGATCACATCACCAATGAACCAACCTCAAAATTAGAGGCAGCTCATGCTATGCTAAATAAGGAAGAAAGGATTTTTGTTGAAGAGTTAGGTGCCTAAACTGAACATGACCAAGAAGAGGAAAATAACCATTTGTTAGCTATGATGCAAAGTGACCCATATAGAAATTATGACTCCACTGGTCTGGGCACTTATGTCATATTTGATGGAGATCACAAAATCCTAAATGTTTTAAGGGAAGAAACGCCAAAAGATACCTCTTCTACCATAAGTACACGCTTTGATAAACAAGAGGACAAGTCACAAGCTTATGCCTTAATCTTTGATGAGGAAGAGATAATTTCTGACTTTCTTCTCACTTTGCAAGATGATATGGAGGAGCATGGACACTTTCTTGATCATGTTTTGAATGACTTGTTTGAAGTCATTGGGGTAGGTTATACTATTCTTCAAAGAGGCTGTGAGGTGGTTGCAAATGGACAAGACAACATTGAGACTCAAATAAATATGCAAAATTGCTACAAGCTTTCAGGCTTATCCTTTCAAGAGGTTAGTGAATTTGAAGATGATATTTTTAAAGTCATTAAGGAGGATGATCATGCAATAGAACCCGAGTTTGAGGCAAAAGGAGATAAGCCAATCAATGATGTATATCAAAGGGCTTATTGTAATAAGCAAATAGCCATCGATTTCTTGATGAGACATGCTAGTATGAAGAACTAGCATTCGACAAGCTTTCAAGAACAAGAAGAGTATGTATATGTTGGAAGCATGTTTGACTCTGATCCACTCGGATGCATGCCAATCAAGGTGGCATGCAAGAAGAACAAGTCACCAGAGCTTCATCCCATTCAACCATTTGTCTAGCACCATAAGTCTTCTTGCCATGAAGGAAACTTTAAATTTTTTTCCTTTGATCCAGGAGGAAGGCAAAGATACCTGGTTAATGTATTATAGTTAGATAGTTTTCCTTTCCTTGTTGCTTTATTTTCCCATTTTCTTTCTCGCTCTTTCTTTTAAATAAGTGTTCATTAAACACATGGCTGCAGCTCAGAGCCTTTTTCAAAAATTTCAAAACTCTCAACACATTAAATCTCTCTCAAATCCTTAAATTCTCCCAAAGTACCTTGCGTAACCACTTTCATGACGTGTCTGACTCGCTGTTCCACACAGATTCAATAAATATTTGCTAATAGTTATTCGATTTTAATGCCATTTTTGAGACTTGATGGGTCATTAAATACCTCATAACAAGAGTTAAACCTTACAAGTGTCTCAAACATTCCTACTTCTGCTAGAAAATCTCTGTTACCTGCATTTTTAGTTCATAGCAAACCTGATTAGTGAAAGTGCCTTCCCTATTGCAAAGCTCCATACCTGTTACCACAGTTCACTATTTCCAAGTATAGATAGAGATATGAAGGGAACACAGTCTTCGCAACAAGGGTCTGGGATTTATGAATCCATTGATAAGCTTCTCACAAGTAAATCATATGCTTCGGCCCCTGCACAACCCTTAAAGACCTATCCACAGACTAGAGTCTTTGAAGTTGGTTATGCAAACGACCCAGCAAAGGTGAAATATTTTGCAGACGGAATCATAGACCCAATCCTTCAAAAGCCTAGCAAAGCTCTAAGAGAAGGGGCACATCAAAGATGTATTCAGAGGGCCAAGGCTGGACAATATGAAACATTCGCAATGAGGATATGGACTTCTCAACTGGCACAATTCATTGTCTCAGGTGTGCATCTGTGCCCTGACTTGGTTGAAATATGCACTGAATTGTTTCATGCATCCTCAAGTACCATACAACAGGGTCCATTCATGGTGCAAATTACACCAAAGGCTATTAGGGACATTTTGGCCCTGTATCATGATAAGATAGCCACATTTTCCATTGTTACCAAAATGCAAAAAACATGGGAAAACGTCAATAATCAATTGAAGTTTTTGAAATCAGAATTGCAATTAGGGGAAGATGATACCACTATGCCATTACTACCAATAGCAAGAGCACAATTTGCACAGGCCAGTTAAAAGGCACTTTCCATGATGACTTTCATTTTCAGAATGAAAGATGATAGAACTGTCTATGAACAAATGGCCATTCTCTTCAGATTGAAAACTGTTGACAAGTCTCAGGAGTATCGGTTGGATTTATCTGAGCAGATTGCATATTCAATGGTTGATCAGCTCACCCATTTCAAATCTAAAGAGGTTTTCATGTATTCCTCTTATCCATTTCACCTCATGTTGTATCAAAATTCTGGCATCTTTTCTCAATACATGCATCTAAATATGTATGACCCAAGCTTCAATCTACATAGGACCATTCCTGTGTCTGCATGGACACATATCTTGTCCAAAACCAGTGACCCATATAAATTTTGAAAACTTTTTGTTGCCCCTGCCTTTTGTCATCTAAGCCCAGAGCCGGTTGTAAATAGATTGACTCTAAGTGTCTCAAGCATTATGACAAATTGCACTATTCTTTGTGATTACTTTTTTGGATCCCATCATACTATTATTAGAGTCCACGGTTTTAGTGGAGAACTAGTGTTGCTACCTAAGATTTTGACCCTTAGATTAGCATTCTTAGAGGTCACCAGGCAAGTGTGTGTGGTGGATAATGAATATGGCACCGAAAAGAAAAAAAAAAAATGTATGATGTTCCATGGGTAACAAACAACATGGCCTTAGAGGCCAGAGATGCTGAGCTCGTGTTGCTGAGAAAGTTAGCCTTCTTGAGTTTCTTTTTAATTGAAGATAAATGGGGATATGACCCAAATGGTTTCATAACTTCATGGATTAGGAATAATAAGGTTGCTGTCAAAATTGTGCATGAGGGCCGTCTTTTTTGGAAAAATAGAAGAAATCCTAGGGAAGATATTCTTGATTTTTATGTAGAATTGACGGATTTGCCTCTTCAAGAGGACAGGCTATGGGAGACTTTTTATGTTAAGCAAATGGATTTTGATCCTAAAATCAGAATGACTTCTGGTTTAAGAAGAGCATTAAAGAACAAAGACTAGAACTCTGATAAAATAGAAGCCTATTGGAAATATAGGCAAGAGATTTGTGAGACAACTCACTCTTTTGGAAATGTGGATTCAGATGAAAAATAAGAGGAACTCTGGGATGAATGTCATCTATCACCTGTCTCCAGTCCTGATACAAGCAATTTGCAGACATAGGGTGGAGAGTTAAAAGCCAGAGCAGAATCCAGTCAAACATTGCATACCCCAGGGCAAACCTCAGCTATAGTCACTGTAACTGTTTGGCCCCAATCTCTTAGTGCCATTGAAAAACAAAAGAGTGTGGTATCCTCACCACCAAAAGCTTCTCCATCAATGTCAGCGTTTGGGGTTTCCAGTTCTGTACATTTACCACTAGCAGCAGTGATAAACATTAAAGAGAAGGAAACACAGCCAGAAGAAGAAACGCTAAGGAAACGTAAGAGGCTGAGGTTTCAGCTTGATTCAAAGGAGGGGGCAAAACCCTCACAACACCAACCACAGAGTACTTCGGTTGCTCCTCAGGTAAGTATTGTTTCTCCTTCTTCTTAGTCTCTCTCTTCCTTTATTGGGGTGACAATCTCGTCTAGCCAAATAATATCCCCTGCCACCTCTGTTGTACCCATTTCTCATTTTGCTCCATCTATTCATACATAGGCCACATCATTGACTCATTTTTCCCCCTCTATCCCAAAGAGAGTACCTTCTTAGATTTCCTCTAGCCAACATTTCGCTATTCCATATGGCTTGTCACAAGGTTATCCTTTTGCGGGTGGACACATTGCCTCTCCTTCTACCTTCCAAACTCAAGCAGATGCTGCTAAGAATGTAAGGGAAGCCCGAATGGAGAAAAAGAGGATAAAAAATAATAAAGCCCTGGCTACACCACATATGAGGTCACAATTTGACCCAATCCAACAACAACTAACGCTGACCCATTTGTCACCTAATATAGTCAAGCCAAATGAGCAAATGCAACCCAAAGATTATACAATGAATGCAGTGGCAATATATATGTCACTTTTCAGACCACAAGATAGGGTTGAGCTTCTAAATGAATCCACTTCTGCAGTAGTTAATGATTATTTAAAAATATCAAAGAAGCTACAGAAGATGGACGCTGATCTAGCCCAAGAGAAGGCAAATTGTAACGGTTTGACTACAAAAATCAATACCAAGAATAACAAAATAGAGTCTCAAAAAATAGTTGCAAGATACTGTTTCTTTTCAGACTCACTAGGCTATTTAGGCCCAAAACGATTCTTTGAAAGCAGGGCTGATGCAGGCAAAAGATGCAGTGACAGCCTTAAGGCAGGAAAAGGCAACATTACAAGAAAAATGTGAGGAAAACTTGCTACAGGTTGCTCAACTTCAATAAAAGCTGCTGAATGAACAGATACAGACACAACTTCAAGCTGAGCGACAAATGACAGAACAATTGACACTTGAGTTGGCTAATAGGCCAAAGAATGCAGGGGTTTTGAATCTGGTTAAGGAGCTTTATGTATCAATATGGAAAAGAATCTCTAAGGAGATTACTCAGCTCAGACCCTCTTTAACCTTTCTACTAAATGCACAAAAATTGTGTGAAAAGGTGGAGACTTGAATTGAAGCCACTCTGTCCATTGTTTCTTTGAGAGTGTTTGACTCTCAAATACTGCTGCAAAAGATATATGATGCAACTGATGGAACGTTATCAGTAGCAAGGATTAGTGACATAATGATCACTGCTAAAAGAGTGAATGAAGTTCTCAATTGCAACTCCGTAGCAATTAAATGCGAAGAGCTTCTAGATGTGGTGAAAGAAGGAATAAAAAACATGAAACAACACATTGAAGATCTGGTGCAATTGGGTCTTCCCTCCCATTTTTCTGATAGCAATACGGTGTTGATGGTTGATGAGATTAAACCTTTGTTATTAGCCAGGGAAAGTGATCAGTGAGTTTTCCAGGGTTTAATAGATGATTCATTAGTGCTTGAAGTGGAAGCTGTTTTGATGCCCATGTCCCAGCTTGAAATTCAATTGAAGGCTGCAGTTCATATTTTGCAAAAAATTTCACACAAGAATATCAACTTTGATTTGGCTTTCCATGAATTGCAAAATAAGCAGAGATTATCTGATGATGAGTGGTCTGTTTATCAGACAGCCTTACTGAAGTTGTGATTGTCACATTTTTTATACATTCTTTGGATTCTTTTTGAGCAGGCTCAAAAGTCCTCGGAGTTGCCAAGAACAGTAGAGTAAAAAACTCTACATTTTTATTTTTTTAAAGTTTTAGTTGTGTGCTTCAAGTTTTGTCCCTACGTGTTTCAGTTTCAAGGCAATGAAAATTTGACATGGAACGTGAGCACGAGTTTCTTTTTGCCTAAATTTTGTCTAAGTATCAAAGTCGCGCAGAAGTTGCCAAGTGTCATGGTCGAAACACATTTTTATAATTTCTATAAGTTGCTCAGAATGTGCCACATGTCTCGTGGTAACTCAACAGAGCGTGACAAGTGTTGGTATCCACGTTTCAAATTTCTTATGAGTTTCAAAAAGCTTCTTTCAATAAGCTTCTCTCAGGGTCAAGCGGAAGGCACCAAGTGGCAACTGCGGAAAGTTTCAATATATGTTTCTAAAGCAACGGAAGACGCCAACTATCCCTAGCTGAAGAAAGTGGAAGCCACCATGTGTCAACATCCAAAATATCTTCATTTTGTTTCATTGTTAAGTAAAGACTATGGTGGGACCTGAGTTTTGTTTCTAAAGTCAACAGAAGCTGCCAAGTGTCATTATCCGTATGAATTTAAAATGAGTCCCGAATGTTTCTACAGTGTAGCTAAAGCTTGACGGAAGCTGTCACGTGTCCCTAGCTAAAGCAAGGAAAGCCACCACGTGTCCCTTGTTAAAGATACACGAAAAGCGACCCCTGTCCCTGTTCTCCTTTTGAAGCTGCTCATGCGAGAAGTGTTGTGGGTCCCATTTTCTGTGAGTTGTTAAAGTTTCGAAGCAACGGACTATGAAAGATGTCAAAAATGGAGCACTCCTGAGCAAAGACATATAAAGAGTATAAGTTACTTGAAAAGTGCCGTGTGTTTTCTATAAGTGCCACAGATGCTGCCAAGTGTCATTTTCTGGTGTTGCCCAAATAATCGACGATTTTCAAGTGAAAAAGTGGATATTGCCAAATGTCCTCGCTCGTTTCACAGTGGGAAGCGTCATGTGTATTTATTTCAGCCAATGAACTTGCAGGGAGACGGAACATTTCAGATCTAAAAAATATCTTTTGTTAGACACTTCCAGTTCAGTTAGACCGTTGGATTGGGAACGTGTGGGCAAGCTAGAGCTAGTCTGATGCTATAAATATGGGTGCAAAGATTGCCAGAATCATCGTCAGAAGATAGAGAGAATTTTCTGCAAGAGATTGTTATCGAGAAGTTTTAGATTTTATTACTGTGGCCAGTAATATCATTTGCTTTTGTTATGTTTTCTTGATTTAGAAAGTTTGTATAACTGTGCATGTATCTGTGCTTTTTATGTGACTGAAGAATTAATAAGAACACTGAGTTCTGTGCTTTTCTTGATATTTTTTGTGTTACTGCAAAAATAGTCTAAATTGTGAGTCTTTGATTCTAATGTTTTCATCTTTTACATTGATCATGCATTGATATCTCTTTAATGTAATTGAATCCTGAAGATAGCTTCATTGTGCTTAGAATTAAGGGTCGAATTAAATTCAACGGCATCGCCATAGTTAGATTTTTTTTGTTGCATTTGTGTTTCTGCTTAATTTCTATCCTTTTTCCCACAATACTTTTGAGATAAAGAAGAGCCAGGGTCTTTAAAATCTGGAGGTCGTTTCAGGTCACAAGTCCCACATTCCTGAAACTTCCCATTGTTGGTGTTGGAAATAATGCAATTCTAAGCATCAACCGTTTGTTACCAAAAATTTGCTTTTGATAGGTCCCACATGAGGAAGCTTGGTTGAGAAGACTAAAAAGGAAAAAGTTTGGATTTATTTACATATATGTAATTTTTTCTCTCATAAACAAAATCCAGAATAAGTACAAGTTCCTGAGTATCATATTTTGAAAATGCTCTTACAGCAATTGGTTAAGCTTATTTTGTAAAGAAGCTAGCAAGGAGGAGGTCAAGGGTTCAAATCCCTTCTTTTTGGAAGAAGTTTTTTTTGCTTTAGAATATACTTTTTGTAAAAAAAATATTCCCTTTTAAATATGCTTATTGTATGCCTTGAAAGTTGTGAAACACATTTATTGTATTGTATTGTTTTTAAAATTGAAAAAAGGGAATTAAAATTCTATTTCTTTTACATTGTTGTGGTGATATAAGGGTGTAATTGGTGGAATAAAGTTGTAATTTAGCAAAATAAGGGTGTAATCAGTGATTTTTGGTGAGGTTAAGTGCAAAACTTTTTGTAAAAAAAATATTCCCTTTTAAATATGCTTATTGTATGCCTTGAAAGTTGTGAAACACATTTATTGTATTGTATTGTTTTTAAAATTGAAAAAAGGGAATTAAAATTCTATTTCTTTTACATTGTTGTGGTGATATAAGGGTGTAATTGGTGGAATAAAGTTGTAATTTAGCAAAATAAGGGTGTAATCATTGATTTTTGGTGAGGTTAAGTGCAAAATCATTAAAAAAAATTATTTTTATTTTGTGCTCTACGCGGAGGTTAAGTGAAAAACCCCGTAGAAACAGTGTCTTATGCAGTGAGTGTGATATTTGTTTCATCTCTTTTACATTTTGTCGCACTTTTCTCTACTGCACTTGCTTTTATTTCAAGATGCAGAAGCTTCAAAATTTGCTTTCAGATGGTGATAGATTAACAATTTCCAATTATTCTGATTGAAAATGATTGATGGAGGCTTCACTAGTTTTTAATGAGTTATGGGATATTGTCAAGAATGAAAATCTCACATTGCCAACGGAATAGGTTAAATTAGATGTATTCAATTTGCGTGATTCTAAGGCCTTAGCTCTCATTAAATGTTGTTGTACTTGTGATACTTATGTTCATATTGAAAATTCTCTTCATAGTTACATTGCATGAAAAACATTGTCGAATTTTTATGATATAAGCATAAGAAGATAGATATTCATATGCAATTGTTTACTTTTTCATTAGATGAAGATGGGGATATGAGAGAATATATATCTAAATTAAAAAATATCACTACTGAGTACACTAAGGCTGGGTTTGAAAAATTAGATGATGACCTCATAGTCACTGCTCCTTTGAAAGGACTCCCTGGGTCCTATAATTTTTTTGTTGAAATGTTGCATGTCTCTAAAAAGATCACAGGCATCATTTTTGATAAGTTGGCAGAGTTGTTCATCCAACATGACCTCTCTCTACCCAAAAAATCCAAGAAAATTGAAGAAGCCCATGTTTTAGAGTCAAAGCCTAGTTCATCTTCATTTAGGCATCAAAATAATAGAGGAAACAGTTATAGAGGGGGTAGAGGTTATAGAGGAGGTATATATCAAAACAGAGGTAAGGGTCATTCAAATAATCAAGAATCTAACCAATCACATTCACATGAAATAAGTGATCGAGGACATGGTCACAACTCATATAGGGGCAGAGGTCAAGGTAGATCAGACATTCAGTGTCATAAATGTGAAAAATTTGGTCACATTGCCTCACAATGTAGGATTCTTTTTAATAAAATTCAGAGGCCACAAAAAGTGACTATGTCTAACTCTGCTCAGTATGTCGATCATGACTATGATGAGTCTAGTAATTTTGCCCATGAATCTACATTCACTACTTTGTGGCACATTGATTATATTGAATATGAGGCTAGAGATGAGCTTACAGATGCATGGGTTTTAGACACAGGGGCAACCAAACACATGACATTTATGAGAGATTTTTTTTGGTCTTTAAGGAAGCTTCTCTCTCTCCAGTTGCCTTAGCAAATAAGTCTATGCATACACCACTAAGACTTGGATCTATTCGGATTCTTCTTCTTGATGGGTCTATAAAATACTTGGAGGATGTTTGGTATGTTCCCACATTGAAGAAACACTTACTTTATTTGGTAATTATTCGAAAGAAAGGATATCAAATAGTGCTTGAAAATGGGCCCATTTACATCAATTCAGTGAAAGATGATTATAAAACAATTTATACAGGATATGGAGATGGAAACGTGGTTAGATTGCATTGTAAAGTGCTTCCTCCCACTATAGAACTTGCGGCAGTTGTTGACACAGGTACAGGGACTATGTCTACACAATGATTATGGCATCTCCGCTATGGACATTTGAATATCCACTCTTTAGTGGATTTGTAGAGATATGGTATGGTGAGTGGGTTGCCCACTTTTCGCAAAGCTAGTATTCTTTGTGAATCATGTGTTTTGGGCAAACAAAATTGAGAAAAATTTCTTAAACAGTCATCTTGGAGAGCTAATATATGTTTACAGTTAGTTCATAGTGATGTATGTGACATGAAAAAGTCATCCATTGGTCGATGTAGATACTTTGTCTTGTTTATTGATGACTTTTCTCAGATGACTTGGGTATTTTTTATGAAAAATAAATCTAAAGTTTTCGCTAAGTTTGTTGATTGGTTACACTTAGTATAAAAAGAAACAGGGTCACATTTGGCCACTCTTCGTTCAAATAATGGAGGTGACTATACCTCAAATGAATTTTTAGATTATTGTTGAGAACATGGCATTCATCGACAATATAGTAATGCTTATACTCCACAGCAAAATGGAGTATCTAAACATATGAATAAAACTTTAGAGGGTACAACACATGCCATGTTGCACTATTAACAACTTGATGATAAGTTATGGGCAAAAGCCATAGGTACTGCAGTGTATTTGAGAAACAGGACCTCCACAGTTGCACTTTTGGGACAAACTCCATATGAGGCATGGTATGGGTTTAAACCCAAAGTTAAACACTTGAAAGTGTTTGGATATCTTTGTTTTGCTTTGGTTCCTATTAAACACAAAACTAAGTTGGAACCATGAATTCAAAAATGCATCTTTCTTGGTTATTCTGAAGATAAAAAGGGGTTTTGTTTGCTTGCATAGGATACATGCAAATTCATAGTGAGTCGAGATGTTATATTTGATGAGTTTGGGACTATGAACACTGCATAGATTGATTTTCAACTTGATAGATTAGAGAGGAAAAATACAAAAATAGATAAGGGTTTGAATAATGGGGATAATTCTTCGAAGTTGTGGTATGAAACTCAAATTCCTTCACTTTCCTCTCCTTCATCTACAAGTTCACAGGTTGATGACTTAGAAATTGTTAAAAAGTCTCTAAGTCCCCCTTCAAATGATGCACATGATGAGAATTTTGGAGTCCATGATTTGAATAATTTGACCAAGTATCCAAAATGGGCTCAAAGTATTTTTTCTGACTTGAAAGCAGATGAAGTTGGTTTAACAGGGCCTAGGAAATCTCAAAAACAGGTAAACTATGCTATGGTTGTTACTACTTCCTCTGAGCCATCCAATTTTGAGGAGGCATCTACTGAACATGTTTGGCAACATGCAATCAAAAATGAATATGATGCCATACTTAGCAATAATACATGGGTTTTAGTTGATCCTCCTCCACATGTTAAACCCATTGGATGTAAATGGGTTTATAGGACTAAGTATAAATCAGATGGCTCCATTGATAAACATAAGGCACGACTTGTTGCAAAATGATATGCACAACAAGAAGGTATTGACTATGAGGAAACATTTGCACCAACTACCAAATGACAAACTTTTCGTATGGTACTTGCCTTAGCAGCAAAAAATGGTTGTAAAGTACATCAATTGGATGTTAAAAGTGGTTTTTTAAATGGTGATTTATAGGAAGAAGTATATATGAAACAACCTCAGGGTTTTGAATAGGTGGGTGCTGAACACAAAGTGTGTAAATTGATAAAAGCTTTGTATGGGCTCAAACAGGCACCCAGGGCTTGGTATGAGAAAATGGATTCATACTTGCAATCCATTGGTTTTCATTGTACTAAATTTGATGATACTCTCTATTTTCGAGTGCAGGGTAAGAAAATGGTGATACTTGTTCTCTATGTCGATGACTTGTTTATCACAGGTAATGATGAAAACCATAACAAGTCTGTGAAAAGGGAATTAAAAGATGGGTTTGAGATGACAGATCTTGGACTGCTTCACTACTATCTAGGCATAGAGGTAACTTAGAAAGAGCATAATATTTTCATTTCACAAACTAAGTATATTTCTGAGTTATTTGATAGGCTTGGCATGAGTGATTGCAAACCTGTCCTCACTCGCATGGAAAGTAATTTGAAATTGTCTAAGGATGATAGCAGTGCTTTTTTTGATGGCACCACATACAGACAATTGGTGGGAGGTTTGATATACTTGATGACTACTAGGCCTGATATTTCATTTTCAGTTGGAACTTTATCTAGGTTTATGCATGAGCCTAGAGAAATTCATTAGCATGTAGCAAAATGAGTACTTTGTTACCTTTATGGAATGAAAACATATGGCCTTGAATACCGCTGCAACATGAACTTCAAACTTGTTGGATATTCTGATGCAAATTTTGGTGGATGTGTGGATGACAGAGTGTCAAGCACAAGATACACTATGCATATGGGTTCAACTGCCATTGCTTGGTGTTGTAAGAAGCAAGATACAGTGACAAATTCATCAGCAGAATTAGAGTATATTGCAGCATGGGATGCTTCCAGTGAAATTGTTTACCTTCGTCGAATTCTTGAAGATCTTCAGGTTTCTTAATTTGCTCCTACATAGTTATACATTGATAATCAAAATGCAATCAAAATGTCCAAGAATCTTGTGTTTCATGCCAAAACAAAACATATGGTGTCAAATACCATTATTTGAGAATGCTAGTGGCAAAGAAAGCTCTTGATCCAATATATTGCCCAACTGCCGATCAGACAACTGACATCTTCACAAAACCCCTTGATAGAATCAAATTTGAAAAATTTATAAAAATGCTTGGTATGTGTCCAAAGACCTGACTTTGGATCATAGGGGGGTTTGTTAGGACTTGTTCTAAAGTCTTAACATTAGGTTAGATTTTTTGGTAGGTTAAGAAATAATATTGTTAATGGGGCATGCATCTTTTAGTAAAGACACCCCCATAAAATAATGTTACTTAGTTTTAATTTCAAGTAGTTTTCATATTTTGTATTTATTAATTAGAACTACTTTACGGGTTGTTTTCCCGTAAATAGTTGGTTATAGGATTTGTTGGTTTTACCGGTCATGGGTAAAACTCTATATAATCCATGCATGTAATGTAAAAGGGTTAACGGAGTAAATTCACCTTTATGTACTTGTTTGTTTAAATATTAATAAAATAATTGTGCACTCGAACTAAGTGGGGACAAGGTTCAAACTATTTGTTCAAGGAGTTATCAGGCTTCAAACCCCTTTACCAAGTACCAACTCAGTTGCTTTAGATGATCCACCTTTCTCAGTTTCTTCTGTCAATAAACATTGTTGCAATTTTGGTCTCTCTACTTATCGATCTCAAATTTATTCTATTATTTTTCTGTTCATCACTCTTAGATTCATTATGTTGTTTTTTAGCTCTCTTTCTCCACTCAAACAAATAGACACATTAGGATCTCTTTCTCTACTCTTTAAAAGATTGTCCTCTCTACCTTCTCTGCTCATCTCTTTTAGCAAATTCTACATACTCTAGTATTCATCTTCATTGAATCATTCGATGATTTTATACTCACGCCTCTCTGGCCATCCATCCCTCAACAGACCTCTGCTTTACTCTGTATCAAATATTAGTTCTCTATTTTCATACATCTAAAAGACAATTTGATCTTGCTTATATACAAGACAATGATCAACAATCTTTTGGAGGTCGGCCAAATAAAAATCTATAGTCGACTATCTAATGATTTATTCTCTATTGAAAATGTAATTCACATTGGCTTATATAAAAGCTCATTCACATAGGTCGATCTGAGTGAAACGAAGTTGGGATAGACCAAGCAATCATTAGAATGCATTTAGTGTCAGCTTGATGAAGTCTATAGTGGTCTTGATGTAGTTTGTAACAACTCTGATGTAGTCTATAGCACCCCTCATGCAATTTGTAGCAAGCCTGATATAGTATGTAGAAAATCTGATGCAATCTGTAACAACCCTGATGTAGTTTGTAGCATGTCTGATACAATTCGTAACATATTTGATGAGGTTTATAGCATGCCTAATGCAGTCCATATCTAACCTGGATGTAATCTATAGAAAATTTGATGTAATCCATAACAAACTTGATGTAATCCATAACAAACCTAATTTAATCCGTAATAAACTTGATGCAGTTTGTAGCAAACATGATGCAATCTATAGCATACCTGATACAGTCTATAGCTATTCACAAAAAATTCTTGACATCAAAGACCATATTCTTTATTAAATAGCAAACCCTTTGACATCAATGACAACATCTAAACATACTCGTAGCAGGGTCTCTTATGGCCCTAGTTACAAGGAGGAACATTTTTATGATGGATAAAAACACTCTATTGTGTTTAGAGATATCTAAACAATAGTAGGATTTGAACATGGTTATCATAAACACCAACCTTTAGAATATAAAGATGAATCCATTTTAAGGTTGATAAAATTAGGTGCAAGACTACCACCATATTTTCCAATGGAACAATTTTACATGCTTGTCCAAATAGAGGAAAACAACTAAAACAACCTCTCACTCTTGTTACAAAAACCAAATTTGCTTCCTATAGTAAGGGAAAAGAACAACTTGTAGAGTCTACTCCAAATGATCAAGATCTTGCTACCAAGATTCGGAAAACCAGTCAACAGATGCATATCAGCTTGTCACAGACCTAACAAATTATTTAGCTATGACTTCAATTGACAATACTGCTTTTAAAGAGAAATAACATATGATAGACCCAATGTAACATACCCTAGTTGATCCTACGTCAATGGTAGATCCTGGATTTGCTCTTGAATAGAACAAATCTATAGATGCTTCACAACATGTTTCACTTGATATAGAGTATACCTTTTTCAACCATTAGGAGACTCTCACCCCTTCACAACTGCAAGGAATGAAAGACTCATCATAGATTGGGGGTATTATGCAATACAATTTAGTGAGCTCATCTCAATCGACACATACTTTGGTGGACTGACAAATGACACCCCAAAACTTGCAGTATTCATATAGTGCACAATGACAGATTTGAGGATTTTATATCAACCACCTAAGAAACAATGACAAATCTACTCAAATCAAAGAGTAAAGTTGAACCAAACTTTTGGACATAGGGTTTGTATCCTTAAAAGGACCATGCAGGGCACATTCCACCCCAACAAAATTATGTTCCACCAACTAGTGCATCAAACATGCAGGAGTGGAATTTGATGAAGGAAACAATCTCAAGGCTTGAGACAATCAATCAAATTAAGACGTATAAGTTTGACAAGATATGCTTTTATCCATTTGATTTAAGCATTTTTCATGTCCCATTTCCTCCTCATTTTGAGGCACCCACATTTGATAAATAAAAAGGGAAGGGGGGCCTTTGAGAGCACATTCAAGCCTTTTTTGTGTTATGCCAAGAGGTATCCTACAACAATGTTTATTTGCTTTGCTTGTTTTCACGTATTTTAGCTAGACAAGCTCTACATTGACTCCTCAAATTGCCTAAAGGATCGATGACATATTGGAATGACTTATCAGAGAAATTTGTCTACCATTTCTCTTATAACATTGAGCATGGGTTGATAGTGGTTCACTTATGCAACACAAAACAAAGAAATGGAGAAAGATTTCCAACATACCTACAACAGTGGAGAGCATTTGCTGAATGCTTTCAACACAACTTCCCAGATAAACAGTTGACTGATATTTTTGTACAAAACTTGCACCCTGAAGTAGCTCATAATTTATGACTCGATTGTGCCAACACATTCGAGGAGATCATTAAAAAAGGTGTGCAAATTGAGAAGGCACTTATTACCAATGGATTTGTAAAGATGTATTCATAGGGTCAAACATCGAATCATACCCAACCTCAAACTACTACTACATAAAAACCTAAGGTTTTTAACAAGAACAAAAACATGGTGGGAAATAGATTGAGAATCTAGACACGAGAAAATGGTGTAGGTTGCATCGGATCTAAATGTACAACCAACCCAACCTAATCCATCAAACACTTTGCAAAGGGATCCTCCATGTAAGGCATTTAACAAGTATAGAACATTCAACAAACTGGGAGAACTTGTGGAGGTAGAATTACAGAAGCTAGTGGCAGTGAATTTGATTGTGTGTCCTATACTAGAGCCATTTTCAGAAGATCAACCTAAACCCGATTGGTATCAAGAAGATGAGTTTTGTAATTTCCATTGTGTTATCATCCATGTTATTTACCTACGTGTACAATTAATACATCTTATTGAGGATTTCATCGAAAGTGGCAAAATCAAAGTGAAACAAGCAACGCAAAACACTAACCAGGGCATGGGCATCTAAAAAGACCCATTTTTTAAACATAATCAAATGCAATAGAGAAATAATTAAAATCAAGGTCAAGGCCAATGTCAATAGAATCAAGGTCAGAATCCTAATCACCCTATTCATAATCATAATCATAATCATAATACCCACACTAATAACCTGGGTTACCACAATATGTCGTATGATTATATTAACATTGTGAGATGTGTTTTTGCAAATCACGTTGACACCATTACAATTAAAACTCGTGGACCATCCAATGCTTATAAAAGTATTGGACCCCATATTATATGGTTAATACCCTTTTCTTGAAGTAACACCGCACTAGGTTTAAGCAAGTCCCATTGCACCTTGATTTTTGTAGATTACTATTTCTAGACCTCCACCCTATTTTTCTAATTATAATGATTACTTGCCAACTCCAAATTGCAAAATCACAACTAGATGATCGTGATTTACCCTCCAAGGCCCTTCACCTTTCTCTTCTATTTATAATGACTCTTTATTATCTCTAAATTGTGCAATTACAATTAGATGCTCGTGAGTCACCCTCCAAGGCCCTTTGCCTTCTTTTAACACTGGACCAAATCTAAACATTGTGCCTTCTGATCCAAAGCTGAACATTGTACCAGCCAAGGCCAAACCCTCTCGTTCTTTTGTTGAGAAGCCATATAGCATTTAGGACCAATTAAGTAAAACTCCTACTCAAATTTTTATCTTTAGACCTTTTGCATACATCAGAAGTGCATAAAACTATATTGAACGACTTTGTTCAACGGTCCACTATTCCCAAAGACATCAACCTTGACCAATTTCAAATGCTTTTAGGACATTTATCTCTAAGCCATCAAATTTGATCAAAGAGATATGTCTTCCCTTGGCCCAAATCACAATAACCCCTTGTACTTTAAGGTCGTTATAAAAAATCATAAAATCAAGTGGGTTTTTATAGAAAATAGTTTATGGCTAAACATAGTGTCACTCAAGTTGATACATTGATTGGGTTATACTTCCAAGGACATCCAACCAGAGACAATCACAATCAAGGCATATGATAATGCCGAAAGAGAGTCTTTCGAGACTAGTTTTTTGCCAATCATTACTGGGTTTATATCCCATGATACTTTGTGCCATGTCATGGACATTGAATTTCCATATAATATACTTCTGAGTTGTCCTTGGATCCATAAAGTATGAGATGCCCTGTTTACCTTGCACCAGTGCCTCAAGTTCCCTCATGCAAGAATTGAGGTTACCATTTATGTTGATTTGCATTCCTACCAATATTGCAAACACCTAGAGGCTAAATGTCACAATTATAACTACTACCCTTGTTTTGAATTCGTAGTGAAAAAGAACAAAGAAATAGTTTCGAAACCACCTAAGTCTAATTATATCGACCCAAGTGATCTTGCTTCCACTTTAGCCGATGCATTTTTTGCAGCATTTGCTAACTAGCTCACTATTTTGAGGACACAAGCATTTTTACGTACCATCTCAAAGATGCCTTTCATATTTCAAAATTATGCAAGTCTCCTAAGTCTTACGATAGACGTAAATGTTATGAATCCCCTTGCAGGCCCAATATGATATGGAAAAAGAATAAAAGCATGCAGAAACCACCAATGGTATTTGTACTAACAACTTCGCCAAATCAAGAGAGGGTAGCCTTTACTGAAAGAGATTGGTTATTCTCTGATGACATTACTAATTTTTTTTAGAATCCTAAGTACCCTATACCTAATCGTATTATGGATAAATTGGATTATACAGGTAAAGGCTTAGGGTCACAAGAGCAAGGATTCCTAGAACCATTATCAATTCAGAAACCTATTATGAGTCAAGGTCTCAGATTTATACCCCCTTGAGGTGACCTCTTGTATTTTGATAGTGATTTTTCTGAATTGAATGATGATGAGACTCCCATAAATGATGTATCGTCCCATTATAGAGCTTACAATGAACTAGCCAACACATACCTATTTGACTCTAACTCTATTATGACTATTACAACCTATTATCCACTTAACCTTTGCCATCTTGACCTTATAGATTGGGAACATCAAAATTATGTCATACCCTTGAACTTTTTTCAAAATGAGGAGTCTATTTCCATGTACATGGGCCTCAGATGTGGATTGCCAATTAGCGATCACAATCAAGGCTTTGACTTCTCCTTGGAATATGGTACCTACTTTGGAGAGCAGATAAACTTTCTTGGTCACACAAAAGATAAAACATCAAAATATTTAGGTGAAAACCTCATTAAGGCACTCATTGGTCAGGGGAGAATTAAAGAAAAAGATGAACCCTTGAGGGAAAATCTATTTTAGGTGCTCTTGGGTAGGGAAGTTTGCTCATCTCCAAAGCAAGCACAATGTCCACCAAGTCCTAGCTCTATAACCAAGGTCAATATCACTATTGAACAAGATAATGTCTTTGAGCATCTTGATTTAGACTTTTTATAGATATTTATAAATTGGCCACTACCTAAACCAACAGACTCAGATTCATCTCACTATCTTGAGCTTTGGGATGAAGAACCATAAACTTAAACAGAAAAGGAGAATCAAGATCAAACATTGCCCACTATCTTGGAGGATGGGTTTACACTCCTTGTAGAAAACACCATTGAAGTGAACCTGAGATCTTATGAAGATCCCAAAATTATTTATCTAGGAGCATCCCTTACCGACGAAGAGCATGATTACATTGTCACCATTCTAATGGATTTTATTGACATCTTTGCATGGGCTTATTTAGACATGTCAGGTTTAGACCCTAACTTGGTCATGCATCACCTTGTTGTACATCTAGATGTCAATCCAATCAAGCAAAAATTGAGAAAAATGCATCCACGCATTGCTATTTTAGTCAATAAAGAGTTAGAGAAACTATTGGGAGTTGGATTCATTATACCACTGGACTATTTCCAATGGATATCAAATGTAGTCATAATAAGCAAAAATCCACAGGGCGTATGTGTTTGTATTGATTTTTCACATATCAACAAAGCGTGTCCCAAAGATGATTTCCCTTTACCTAACATGGACATGATTGCCAACTCTACTACCGGGTATGAGATGTTCCTCATGGATGACTTCTACGGATATATTCAAATTAAGATAGCTCCATAGGATCAACACAAAACTGTGTTCACCATTTCGTGGGGGACATTTTATTATCAAGTCATGCCTTTTGTCTTGAAGAATGTTAGGGCCACCTATCAATGTGCTACGACTGTAATTTTACGTGATATGATGCACGATATTGTTGATGACTATGCTGATGATATTTTAGCAAAATCAAGAACACATACCAGTCATCCTGATGTTCTATGAAGAATCTTTGAGAGACCTCATGAGTATAAGGTTTGTTTGAATCCTAAGATGTGAGTTTTTGACATCACTTTGGAAAAAATTCTAGGATTCATTATATCACAAAGAGGGATTGAAGTGGATCCGACTAGCGTCAAATCTATCATGGATATGCCTTCACCTTCCCATTGGAAGCACAACCACTAAGAGCGGGAGTGAATCAGTGTACAAACTTCTATTTCAATTCCATATATCATTCATTAACTTTTCAAACCAATATAGTGATCATGCAATGCATAGAGAAATAATCACAGAAACATGAAGAAAGATTCAACACATGAATACAAGAGATATGTGGGAAACCCTCATGTGGATAAAACCCACTAACACACCATTTAGACTACAATCCTATAAGTAATGTATATACACATAATATTTTCAAAAATTTATCAATTGCTAACGTTTTTTATCTTGCATAAACTTGTCGAGTCTCAACCTCTTTGAGTGAGCGCCTTAAGAAGTGCACTGGAAAAATGGTGGGCAAACTATTGGTGTTTCACAAAATTGTTGTCTCTTTTTCCACTTGTTATCTACAAACTTATTTCCTAAAAACCATATTCCTATGTTCTTCTCTATTGCACACTCAGTCATTTTCCACCATTTATCACCCTTTTTCCTAGTCTTAATCTTCTTTCAACTATTTACTGTATTAGGTCAATTGGGTCGATTTTATATTATTTTGGGTTAAATTCATTTAGGGTCTCGGTCAAATCTTGGCCAACCTAGCCACAACTTAGGGAATTTTTGTCCATAAATTTACTAGGTCGACTGAGTCGACCTTATCGGTCGAGACTTTTTGAAGGGCTTAGGGTGAAATTCACCTATATATACAAGATCATTTCATCATTATTTGAAAAAGAGAAGAAAAAGTAAGAGTTATTGCGCATTTGCTTATCCACTATTCTACTTGAGGAGCAAGCTTAGGGTTTCATAAAGAAGTCTTTTGTATGCATTGATAGGTTGTGTAATCTAGAGCTAATTTATCCTTGTCATCTTTACATACCACAAAAACCTCTTGCAAAGCATCTTGACCAAGGGAGAGATTGAGGCTCGACAAGTTTGTCTTCAAAGGTAAGTATTCCTAACTTTGTTTCTCCTTTGTAAGAGTAAATATATATGCATTTGTACTTCTCTTACATGCATTATGGTTTCGTATACATTGACATGAGTATATGTATCTTATGCATGTTTAGTTTTGTTGTTTATTACCCCCACTTTGTGCCACAAGTTTTGGTGAGCACTAGATTGTATTTATTTGCTTTACTTGTTATTAGTTTAGTGAAATATGAAAACATAGGGCCTATTTAGGGTTATTACATGATTATGCTTGATTGGAGGCTTTGGAACCCTCCCTAGCATTATTTATTATAGTAAGAGATCCCCTAATTAGATCTAGTGGATCCCCATATTGGTCATATTCTCAATTATCTAATGAATCCCCAATCAAAAGTGTATGTATGATCTATCTTCTCTGAGTTAGGATTGATTTATAAACATGATGCATTTTTGATTACATACATTCTTGTAAACCAACGTGAATCTAACCTTTCCAGGTTTTATTTCATGTTTTTCATTATTTTATCATTTTATTTATTATTTTTATATATTTGCGCTACTAGGTCGATAATGTTGGTATAGTTTCTAACTTTTGTGCGTATGTTTAACACACAGTCTCATCAAAATTACTATACTCTATTTGTGTAGGTCTTCATTAGATACAGGGTATTGGGTTGAACAGGTCGACACAATACAAGTTTTCAATTACAGACAGACTACTAGGTCAACTCTGTTAACACAATACACTTCTAAACTTCCAAAAAATATATTAGGTTGACTCTATAAGTATTTTTAATAGGATTCAACAAGCAAGGAACTATAGAACTAGGTTCACTCAATTGACACAATTGGCAAAATTTGTAAGTAAAAATCAGGGCACTTCAATAGCAATCTCACTTTCCTCTGTATCTTCTAACCCACCAAGGTTCATTTCTCTCTCTCTCTTTCATTTCTTTTATTCATTACAGTTCTATTTTTCATAGTTTGCAGTCTTTAAAATTGCCCTTATAAAACAAACTAGGTCCATTCTGTCGACCTAGTTTTATATTCTATCTTTTGTTTGAAAGACTAGGTCGACACAATCAACGTAGTTCTTAACATAACTTTGTTTCAATAGTATAGTAGCGACCCTATCAACTTTATTTTGTAATCTCTCCATACACTGTCATCTGAATCAACATTGTACTATGTTTCAAATTTGTAATTAACACTTGTGCTAGTAATTAACTCATACTTTCACTTTCAATTGCTTGCATGCTTAGAATAGATCACATAGTCTAATTAGCTAGTTTTTCAATATACCATTTATTTGCACTATTTTTTCTCTTTTATGCACACAGTATCAAATCACATAATCTTAAACCACATTTAAACAATTGTCTATCCGAGGCCTACCTACTTGGATTTCATCACCAAGGGGGAAGCTTACTTGATTTTCTGACCAAGTATAAACATGTAGTTAATGATATATATTAACAAAGCACTTAACACCCTTATCACTCCGGTGTGTGAAGTAAAGGAGTAAGCCTTAATACCAATTCAATATCATTGCCAACACTGATCTCTTCCAGCATAAACATCTTGAAACCATCCATAGACTGCTTTATAGTTCCTTACGTACAACCAACTTCCTATTACATTTAAAATCATATTCTAATAATCTAACAATATTCAAGATAACCACTTAGTTAACATTTACTTTTCAAGTTGATTGCTTGCTCTTTGCCCAATTATATGTTGTATTGAAAAAACTTGCATTGGCTAACGCAGGTGCTAGGTTTTGTGTTGTGTGTCTCAATTGGATCATCCTCATTGACCCAATTGTTTGTGTTTTCTTTCATTTCTTGCTTTCAAAAATACTTGTAATTTTTTTCTTATTTCAATACACTGTCATTCTATTCTATACAGTTTCTCACAGGAAAAGAGAGAATGTTCTACTTCAGGAAGGGAAGCACCACTAGAATGGGGTCTCCAAAGAGAATATAATAGTAGAGTAAATATGATCATGATAAAATAGTTTTGCCCCAATAGGGATAATTTTGATCATTGATAAAGAATAAATAATGGTTTGCCCTTGTGGAACTGATTTGATTCGGACGTGGTTCAGATGGTGGGCCCTAACATGGGCAATTTGCAAGCAAAATAGCTCAAAGATATAACCCAAAAGATAGGTTAAAACGAGCGGGCGCAAATGTACATGGGATGGTGTAATGTCTTAAAAAGCTATATAAAATCAAGCATATGAGAATGCATAAAGTGATGAAAGAGAAGAAAAGAAGATTGAAAGATACCCGAGTTGACCTCAATAGAAATTGAGCACTGCCTACATAGTTTCATGGACTCATGTTCCAACATGAATTTTAGGTCAATGTAGTTCACCCATGTTTGGGAGAGAATGGAATGAGGAATGATGAAAACTGACCAATAATTGGTTAGACTCACAATGTATGCAAAGAGATGCATGTCTAAGCATAGATTCAAGTGCTAAAATACATGTTACTTAGATGCCTAATTCCATATCATGAGCCTAGATTATGCCAAAGTGTTTTTGAGAACTCTTCATCGACGTGATGTTGACGTTAAGAATTTGAGACCTGAGCACAAAGTGCTTGCTATAGCAAAATAAATTAGGCATCATAAGTATGAATAACTTAGAATGACACAATATTACAATTGCGCTTCGCCGATTTAAATGTGAATACCTATAACTAAGGATAATGGTAAAACAATGATCAAAACCAGAGTTACAACTATTTACATTCAAACAAAAAAACAAAGACAAAGTAAAAGATAAACATAAACGAACCTAACTTGAAGTTAGGATATGATCAATTAAGACTTAAGTAGGAACAAAAATATTTAAAAACAAAAAGCAAGAACATCTTAATGACGTGAGACCAATATATAAATAATCAAGATTCATGTGGACCATCAAGACATTCATGAACACAAAAGAGAAAAGTAAAATCAAACAAAAAAACATGACACTAGTAACAATCAAATAAACAAAATGGTCCAAGAACAACTAATAACATAAGATCAAGATAGAAATAATCAAGATCCATGCAATTCATCAAGATGTTCTGAAACACAAAAGAGATAAGCAAAAACATACAGGGAAACACAAGACCAAAATGAGATAAGAAGTAATAAAAAGAGAAAAGGAGAAGAAATAAAAGGAAAGTCGCGAAAGCACAACAAAACACCAAGGAAAAAATAAATAAACACACACAAACAAAAAAATCAAGTTAATGCGGTTTAAAGACAAATGTTCATGCATGTGTGGTAGAGTCATTACTTTCTACCACAACATAACAAAGAACAATGACACAAAAATTATTCACTAATTAAATATGAACAATGAAAGAAGAAATGGAGGAAGAGAAGAAAAGTAAGGGGTTGGTCGAGCTGACTCCAGATGTATAAGACAAGTGGGCATTGCCTACATAGTTCTATGGATGCATGTTCCAACATGAACTTCAGGGCAATGTAGTTCTCCCAAGAAATGGGATAAAATATAAATGATGAGCAAACCAAAGTGATTAATGATATAGAAGAAATGAAAGATATGACAAACAAATGAGAATGGTCTTGCAAACACGCTGATGGGACGAGAAAGAATGATATGGTAAAACGGCAAGTGCGTGGGACAAGCTGAACTGGTGTTTTTGTGCTTGAAAAATAGTGTGTAAGATAAGATGAACTGGTGTTTTTGTGCTTGAAAAATGGAAAGTGTGTGGGACAAGATGAACTAGTGTTTTCATGCTTTCAAAATGGCAAGAGCATATCATAGTGGAATGAGAATGTATAAATGTATATAAGTGTGAGACAATGTTTTTGTTCTTTTGTGGATCATGTTATAATGTTTTTGGTATTTTCAAAGTATTTCTAATGTTTTTAGTTTTTTGGGATAAAATATGCACAAAGTGGGACCATCTAGTCCAGAAGATGCACGTTCGAGAATAGAGGTTCCAATAAAATAGTTAAGTTGACTGCAACGATCCATGATCACAAATCAGCTAGAGCAAAGATCTCGATATGTCAATAAAGAGTAAAAAATGTAATATAGAATAGTGTGCATCATGAAGTAACTTTGAAGAATTATCTGTGTTCACTGATCTGTAACAGTGTGGCAAAGGTTATGAACTAAAAAAATGTTTTTGTTCACTTGTTTAAAGTTAAACAATATTATCTTGGTTGAACTGCTTTGTAGAACTGCTGTTGAAGATGTTCATAATATTCATGAGACATAATCAAGATCATAATTGGTCAAGGGATAAAAAGTTTTCAAGCTTACAACATGCCCTGGACATAACAAAGAATATAGTTCTCAAGGAGAATGCTCCAAAGAATAGGGTCCAACATATGGACGATCCAGAGTGGGATAAAGAATATGGTTCTCAAAGAGAACAGTTCAGGATAGGATAAAATGTGTTTGGAGTGTCAACGATTCAAAGCCTTCACTATCCGAAGTCGTGAAGAGCAGGCCAGGGTAGTATAAAATGTGTTCAGGGTAGGATAAAAGGGTGGGATAAAATTACTTCAGCACAAGTTGCATCCAAGTCAGGGGTATTGTAGACAATGGTTCAAAGTTGTTTATGCGTAAAACCTTTTAAGGTGTACAATGTTCATGGGCTCTAGAAGTTCTTCACCATTAGGTTTAGCCAGTCGATATGTTCCTGATCCATAGTTCGTCATGAAAATATATGGGCCTAACTAATTAGGTTGAAACTTACCTTTCTTTTTGCGTTCAACATTCATGTTCTCTTGGTTCTCTTTCAAAATCAAGTCGCCAATATCAAGCTCTCAAGGAAGAATGCGCTTGTTGTAGCTTCTCCGCAATCTGTTCTGATAGGACTGCAAAATTTTTAGGGTAGCCAAATGCTTACCATCAAGAAGTTCTAGTTCTTGCATTCATGAGGCTCTATAGTGTTCATCATCTTCAATGTGCTCCAGTTATATTCTTAATGATGGTATCTCAATCTTGATCGGGATGATAGCTTCAATGCCAAAAACAAGGGAGTATGAAGTGGCTCTAGTTAGGGTGTGATGATTGGTTCTATAAGCCCAAAGGGCAAGAAAGAGTTGCAAGTGCCAATTACGGCCAACATCATTGAAAATCTTCTTTAAGATGGCTATAATGGTTTTATTCGATGCCTCAGCTTGTCTGTTGCCTTGCAAGTTATATGGAGTTCATTTCTTGTACTTGATCTTGAATTTTGCACAAAGAGATTTCACATCATGGTTCACAAAAGATCCTCTATTATTGGATATAATACGAGTTGAGATGCCATATCGATAGATGATATGGTAATGAATAAATTTGGCTATCTAATTTTCGGTAACATAAGTGAGAGAAATGGCCTCAATCCACTTGGTAAAGTACTCGATTGCAATCAAAATGTGCTTATGGCCATCTGAAGATGTTAGGTTAATTTTCTCGATGAGATTGAGACTCTATGTTGAGAATGGCCATGGTGTTGTGATCGTCTGCAGTGGTAAGGAAGGTGCATGTATGAAGTTACCATGTTGCTGACAAGGAACATACTTCTTTACATAATTACAAGCATTTATCTCCATTTTGGGCCAATAATACCCTGTTTTGAGGAGTTTCTTTGCTAGGACTACACTATTGGTATGGGCCCCACACATTCCTTCATGAATCTCCTTTAGTGCCAGCTTGGATTCTCTCAAAGATAAAGAACGAAGAAGCATTCCATCATAGACTTTACGATAAAGCGTGTTTTTAAGGAACGTATAAAATATTAAGCGATGAAAAAATAGTTTTTGTTGATTGTTGGAAAGATTAATGGGGAAGACATGACTATGGAAATAGTTATAAAAATGTTGGTACCATGGTAGCTCAGGTGGTGGATTAGGACCAACAATGACGCATACCCTCTCTGAATCTGTTATAATATGCATCAACTGAAGAAGATTTTCAATCAAGAACTGATGCTCTTTAGCACTGTCATTCATTTGAATCATGGAACCAATTGTTGCCATTGCGTCGATGGATTTGTTGTTGACTCTCAAAACTTGTTCAAACTGTAGAGATTTGAAATGTGTTTTGAGGTTATCGAGAATTTTCTTGTAGGGAACAAACTTGTCATCTCTTGTTTGATACTGGTCAGTGGTTTGATTTATGATTAACTGTGAATCTTCATAGACCTTTAAGCTTTGAATATCCCACTGTATAACAAGATGGATCCCTGCAACCAATGTCTCATATTCAACCATATTATTTGTACAATGGAATTGTATATGGAATGCTTTGGGAATCAAATCCCCCTGTGGTGTGACCAGCAATATGTCAGCTCCAGATCTTCGAGATGTGAAGGATCCATCAAAATATAGTGTCCATTGGTCAGGGTCCTGCGATGCCTGTTCCATTGTTATGATAGAATCATCGAGAAAGTCAAACTTGAGAGGTTGAGTATTTGTAAGAGGAGCTTCCGCAAGTTGATTAGCAAGTGCTTGCTCTTTGATTGCTTTTTGATTCTGGTACTCAATATCAAACTCACTGAGGAGCATAACCCATTTAGCCATGCATCCTTGAAGAGTGGTTTTAGATAAGAATAACTTAAGAGAATCCACCTTGGTGATAACAATAGTTTTGTTATTTAGCATATAATGTCGTAATTTTTGAGTGGCGAACACCATAGCTAAACACGCCTTCTAAATAGGAATATAATTATGTTCATAAGATACCAATGTGCGGCTTAAATAATAAACAACGTGTTCCTTACCATGATCATCATGTTGGGCCAAAAGTGCCCCCAATGCATGTTCTGTCATTGATATATAAAGAAGCAGTGGCTTTCCTTGTGTTAGTGGTCGTAACACTGATGGATTGACCAAGTATGTTTTAAGATTTGCAAATACTATCTGACAATATTCATCGCATTGAAATGTTACCTCTTTCTTCAAGAGATGGGTAAATGGGTGGCTCTTATCTGTGTTAGGGTGTGGAGCTAAAAGCTTCAACTGTTGCAGACACGAAGAAACAAGAGGTTGCTGAAGATCCAGAAGTACCGGTGTCGGCAGCATGACCGACGTCGGTCATGACCAGTGCAGAAGGCAACCGGCGTCGGCTGACGTCGATCAGCACCAGACAGACAGGGACTGACGTTGATCGCCTGTGGCGTTCCAGAACTGCTGTTGACGAACAGTCAGTTAAGTGAAGCGAGTGTTTGCATGTTTAATGACTAATTATAGTCACGAGCTGCGTGTCTAATTATTGTAATTAGAGTTATATTTTTGTATGCATGGAATTATATTTAAAGACCCATGAGGCATGTATTGTAAATCAAGCAAGCAAGTAAAAGCATTGAAGCATTGAAGCAAGGTCAAGGAGATCTACAGGTGTAAGGTCAAGGAGATCAGCTGAAGTATTCAAGGAGGGATAGAAACTCAAGTTGTTGAGTTGGTTGTGTTGAGCAAGAGAGAGAGGGAAGAAGGTCTTGAGGTGTGGCAAGCCTTTGAGGTGGAGGAAGAAGTGGCATCTTCCTTATTGTATTTTTTTTTAGTAATATTTAATACAAGAGTGTGTATTGTCTCTCAAATTCTTTGTTGTCTCAAGTTTCTAGTTACTTAATCATTCTGGTATAATTCCGTGTTTAATTGATTATAAGAAAGTAATCAATTGTGCTTCCATTGGATAAGGGGTTCCTAACAATCTGCCAATTGAGAAATGAACCTGCGCATAGACTAGATCTTTCCTTGTAGACTTTGCAGGTATTTAAGATTGTTTGGTGGAGGCATTTACACAATAGCATTGACCTTTGTAGGGTTTACTTCAATCCATCGTTGTGATACAATGAACCCTAATAATTTTTTTGACGTGATTTCGAAGACACATTTCTTAGGATTCAAGTAGACTTTATATTAACGAAGCCTCTCAAAGATTCTTCGTAGAATGTCAGGATGTCTAGATCTTGTTCTTGATTTTGCTAGTAAATTATCAATGTAGTCCTCTATAATGTTTTGCATCATGCCATGGAAGATGACAATCATTACATGTTGATATGTTGCTCCAACATTTTTCAAGCCAAATGACATGACTTGGTAATAGAATGTCTCTTAGAAGTGGTGAACACAGTCTCATGCTAATCTTCAAGGGCTATCTTGATCTTATTGTAACCAAAAAATTCATCCATTAAGGATAACATCTCGTACCCTATAGTTGAGTCGACGATCATGTCGATGTTGGATAGAAGAAAATAATCTTTGGGGCATGCTTTGTTGATATCTTGGAAATCAGTACAAATACGTATATCTGGAGTCTTTTTACTCACTAGGACTATGTTGGAACCCATTCAGAGTAATCCAACAGTCTAATAAAATTGGTTCCTAACAACTTTTCCAAATCGACCTTAACCAAAATGGTGATGCGTGGATGCATCTTTCTCAATTTTTGCTTGACTAATTTAACATCAGGGTGAACAACAAGACGATGCATAACTAAATTTGGGTCCAAGCCTGGCATGTCAGAGTATGCCCATGTGAAGATGTCTATATAATCCTTAAGAATGGATATAATATGTTCACGTTCTGCTTCAGTAAGGGAAGCTCCAAGATAATTTTGAAATCCTCATAGGTTCCCAAGTTCACTTCTGTTGTGTTCTCCAAAAGGAGTGTGGATCCATCTTCTAGAATTGTAAGCAATGTATGGTCATGATCATTTTCTTCTGCTATATCTTCTTGTTCCTCCCAAAGATCTGGAAAGTATGAAGAATTAGAATCTGCCTTCTCAAGTAAAGGCCCAGTAGCAAAAACCTTTGGAAACTCAAGAGCAAGACGCTCAAATATGTGATGTTGTTTTGAAGAGATGCTTGTACTGGCTATGAAACTTGGGATAGATGGACCTTCTGTGCCCTAAGGGGATGGGCAAACTTTTCCACCTAGGATCAGCTAAAATAGGTTTTCACTCAAAGGCTTGTCTTTTTATTTACTTTTTTCTTGATCGACAAGTGCCTCAAAGAGGTTTTCACTCGAAGATCTTGATGTTTGTTCTTTATTATGACCAAGAAAGTTTGTCTGCTCTCCAAAGTAGGTAGAAGGATCCAATGAAAAATCAAAGCCCTATTTGTGATCACCAATGTAGAGAGGATTACATAACACAATTAGTCAAACATTTGTCCAATAAATCAAAGGAAGAATGCATAAGAACAAACCGAATTAAGCCTATCTATTCATGTGGGAATTACTAATGACAATGAAAGAAAGCAAGAAATTTATACCTTCCCAAGTGAATCCATTCTCCAAAAGTGGCTCAAAATCATGTTCTCCCCTTGATCAAACATCCTTGTCTTTATCAACAATGGTGGCAAACTCCTCTAACGTCTCAAGAACACTCCACAAAACCTAGGCTCATGATTTGGAATCACTAAACTAGTCTATCAATGAAGCTTGCAAACAAAATCAATGATCAAATGCAAATGATTGTGAAAACAATTTAACATTATAACTTTGCAATATTCAAGCTTAAAAATGATGTCCATGGCCTCTCTATTTCTGAATTTTTAAGAATGACTAGAATCAACCATGACGGTCCATCTCAAGATTGAGATAGGTGGTCATGGATTAATTGAATTATGTAATTACAATCCATAATTATCCTCATCATGACTTTGTAAGAAGGGACATTAATGAGGCATGGGAGGTAATAAAGAGACATGGGAGACCCATAATCTTGATATTTTATGCACTTATGGCCTGGTGGATGCCACCCCATACATGACATCATCTGATTATGTAGATAATATAAATCAATTTCCAAAAATAAATATTCAACAACTCTCATGGAAAATCGACTTAAGATCTTGATTTGGATTAATTAGCTTTAAACAAGGTTAATCAATATTTGTGCAACTATTTAGAAATTTGCCCTCAATTAATCAAAATGGTCAGAAAGTCATATTATTAAGTCGTAATTTGACTCGAGAAGAATTAGAATGTGATGTTAGATGCGTTGGAATTGTATTCTCATTGAGGATTTTTTCAACACAAAATAACAAAGGTACATGATGTGTACCAATAAATTAGAAGAAAAGAATGATCCAGAGCACAAAAATGTGAAATTGTCATTTTGACTCGAAATGACTTGATCAAAGTTAGCTGGCCCATAAATTGTATTGCCCCATTTAGAGATATTTTGACCTAAATTGGCACTTGTAAATGACAAGTTTGAACCATTTAACGCATTTTATGGATTTTGACCTAAAATATGAATTTGAGTGCGATTCGAGTAAGATTAACAATTTCAACACAAATGGTGTTAAGAATTGGATGTCTACACAATACACTATCATTTTGTTCAATACAGTCTCTTACATATTGTCTATTTTCCTTGCTTGTATTACTGAGTTGACCTTGACGACACAATATTATTTTCTTCCCCTTAGGATACAATATTAGGTTGACCCTGTTGACTCTGTATCTTTTTCTACCTATTTTCTACCCAAGTTATAGAACTAGGTCGACCTTGGCGATTATGTATTTCTTTTTCTCAGTATTTAGACCCTGTTTTTAGTACTAGGTTGACCTAGTTAGCTCTCTAATCTTACCTGCCTCTTTGAATTTCTTTGTTTTTACATCACATTTGCCTTATTTAGTCCTCCCTCATCATGAACTTCCTATTTGAAGACAACACTGAGTTAAATTCAATGGATATGATGAGTTTTACCAACCCTCATAGTGTCTCCCATAAGCAGATAATGGCTCCTCATATGGATGAGAGTAATGTTCATATAACCACTTGCCTAACCAATTATGGGACCCCTCATTCCTTTTCACTTCATAATCCTCTCCTCACTTGAAGATCCACCCGAATTAGAATAAACACCTAAAATGCTCTTCTTTATCTTTGAATTTACTCAACATCGAAGAAAGGACCCTTCTACCATTTACCATCTCATGATTATTTGTCAAGTCGAAGAGCCTCATTCACTTTCTCCCACATTCTCACACAGATTTGGGGATACTAGCTTCTTTTCTTCTCAGCCTCTTCCCTCTGTTTTGACCCCTTCTCATACTACCACTTCTTCCTCTTTGATTTTCTCTACCTCAATGCCTATTATTTATACTAACATGGTAGGTTCTACATCTAGTTGGTCTCTTCCAAGACACACTCTCCTCAACTCTTCCACTAGCACATTGTTTTCTATCCATGGTAATTAGGCGTCTAGTGTTGTTTCTTCTCATCCCTTTACTAGTCCATATTTTAACACACAAGCAAATTTTGCCATTATTGCCTCACATTCCAACAACTCTTCTCAAGTTCCTACTCACATTCATAGTGGTATCCAAGCCACTACTTCCAATTCTAATGCTTCAAACAATACCAACAATGCAACTCAAACCCACCAGCTCTTATTACAAACCCTTAATCAAATGAATGCTTTTCAAGCTAATAATGCAAATGCAAAATGACCTTATCCATCTTCAAACCCACCCTCAAAGATGCCATAGGGCAAGTATAATTAAAATTCTCCCCTACCTGCTCTTTGGGATGCCCATGGTAATCTCATCCCTCAACCTCTTCTTGTCAACAAGACAATCAAATATCTTCAAAATGAGCCTCTTACATCTTAAATTGATAATATCGATATAGGAGGTAATCACCCCTACTATTTCTTACAATGTCTCAACTGATCCTACTCTTCATCTCAAAACACTTGGAAATATATATAAATACCGTGTCAAATTAAATACCTTTGCCACTACCAAACTATTAGCCAAACTCTCATGGGTAATGCTTTAGATTGGTACAACCAACTTAAAACTCATTTTATTACTAGTTTGGAAGATTTAGTAAATGCTCTAATCCAAGAGTTCTAAACTAGTGATCTCCTTGAGAATACCTTGGCCCATTTTATCAATTGTAAGCAACTTGAAACCAAAACTACCCAAGCTTTTGTTAAAAGGTGGAAGACATTGTCCAAAAAATATGAATATAACATGGCCGATGATAACCTTTTCCATCTCTTTACCAATGTTTTTTTTCAAGTTGCAATATTAGGTCTAGACTCTCTCTCCATGTACCTTAGAAGAGGCTATTGACTAAGCTAAACGTCAATATTTATTTATGCATCAATTCGAGCCATCCCAACCTTCTTTTGGTGCTCATATATTACTCAAAAATAAGAATCATCATGCTACCAATGATGGTGTCATGGACTCTTATGACACCATTCACACTATTCAAGTTGTTGTTCGTAACCAATCTTTGGAACCAAATCCCCTTTCTCAACAATTTACCAATTCTCATTTATCTTCATCTAATAACATCAATGTTCATAAACCTTTATCCTTAGTAGTATTACTAAAATGTCTACCTAGGCCTTTACCACGAGAATTTGATCTCACTTGTCTTATGAAATCTTGGTATGATCCCAATAAATTTTGTTGGTTTCACGCTAGTTGGGGTCATTCTCATGAGACCTATAGGTAGCTTCATAATTTGGCTATAGATTTTCTTCTTGGTCCCAATTTTGATCATGATTCTATCTTTCATAAATGCCAACAAGCCTATGGCATTGCTTTCAAAGCCCATGAAAAAAATACTAAATCTCAAGCTTTGAATCAAGCTAATACTCATTTGGCCATCTACAAAGATCCTCTTTCAAATCATTAAGATATCCAAGACAATCCCAATCTTTCCACCAACAATGTAGAAAGTCTTATTGACCCAACTCTAGAAGAGAATGTGGTTAATATGACTAATATGCGAAGGGTGGTTGCTTTCATTGATTCTCAACCTATCGACACACCTCCATTGTCCCACACATTTTGTGTTATCCAAGATTCTTCTCCAACTCACTTAAATGAGTTGGGGCAAAAGATGACCTTATAACTTATGATGAACCATTTCCAACTCTTCCCTTGGATAACACTTCCCATTCTATATCTACCATCCCTCCATCTTATTTACCTAATACCAATGATACTCAAGCTTCTGTCAACACTTCTAACACTTCTCAAAACCAATTGATGCTTCTAACACTTCTCAAAACCAACTTGCATCAATTACTTCATCTTCTCAACATAATCTATCTTGTCCTCTCACTAAACCTTCTCCCTCTTATCAACATAAATTTCAATGTACTTGGGCTCCTCCTTCTGAGGACCTCCTTCAACACTATGTACCTCTTTCTAAAAATCTTCTTATGGGTTATGATGAGTGGGATCCTATCACAGAACTCACTAATCTTCCATCCCAAATCCCATTTCTCGAGCTTATAAGGACCTATCCACGTCATCAAAACCGTCTTATACAACATTTGTTCGAAATGAACATCCCTCATCTTCCCCTAGTAGGACGTGAAGCAACCTTATCTAGATTCAAAGATAGAATATTGTAATAGTAAAAAGAGATGTTCATACATGTTGAAGAAATAATGGACACTTCTCTTTCCCTCAAATTTTATGTTGTATCCATGATTCAGGATGAAATTCTGCTTCATGCAGATGATTCTTCTCTATTCATTAGTGGTCAAATTGGTGATATCGAAGTCAAGCATGCCTTGATTAACAAGGGTTCCAGTACTTGTGTTGCCTCTCTCAATTTTATAAAAACCCTTGGCTATTCTACATGCAATCTCAAATCCACACACAACCCTTGTCAATCATATGATCGAAGGCAAATGCCTCATTTAGGTTGTGTGTGGCTTCCCATTACCATCCCACCTGTCACCGTTAACGTAAATGTGATGATATTTAAATTTTCTCTATCTTAAAACATTATGATTGATAGGCAATGGACTCACCGTATGAGAGAAGTTGCTTCTTCCACTTGCCCGTGAGTTAAATTTCCTCACAATGGAGCCATCTATAGGATTCAAGGTGACTCCAATCCTTGTAATTTTGAATAATTCCAAGATTGGGGTGTGTTCAAGATTCCTACCCTTGAACCATTGCTAGGTGTTCCATTTCGTGAGTCTCAATGATTTAAATTTCTCATCAATTTCATTCGAGGTTAAAACGGTCATCATGAACTCATTGGCAATATTCTCTCTAACCTCTTAGATTGTGATGATGATGACCCTGATGAGATCAATCTCAAGATTAAAACTTTCGATCTCTCACCTCATCTCATCTCTTAACTTTACGCTTCCTTGCAACCTCATTCTCATCAACCACCTTGTGATGACATCTCCGTTGTCTTCACTAAGACTCGACATTTCATTCATCACACCTCATCGAATGACACTGTCATCTCTACCTACGTCATTGATATTCACACACCTTATTGCAATGATGGTTATACCTTAGATGATCCATTCTTAGGAGGTCTTGTTCATACCTGTGATGCTAAGATTGTCCATTATCATTACTCTTTACTTCAATATTTTAGTGTATCTTCCCATATTCCATCATATATCATTCCTAATTTTAGCATTTTTCCTCTTTATTGTAGGGTAGAGATGGTGCAGACACCTCCATTTTCTGAAGAACCTCATAGGAGTATGCTTATGGATCATGCTATGACTGGGTCCTATCGCTTTGCTAGGTACCATGACCCCTATAGACTGCTTATCCTTGAGATGTGTGCAACTTTCCTTCAACCTTTTGTAGACCCCACCCCTCCCTTAATAGAGCTCAATTTGAATCCCTTTCCTACACCTGCTTTAGCTAAGTCTATTCTTGCTTCCAATCATATTGCTCCTGTTGTCGATCCTTGCCCTATCTCTCCACCAACACCACTTTCTCTTGGTGATGTTTTGCTCCCATTACCACAGCTGGTTTCGTTTCCCACCAAAGGCTAGCTCCTTTCACTTCTGTTACACCTCCCCTTGTGAGTAAACCTACCAAGTCTAATGAAAAGTGTATCTATTGCTTCCACAACACAAATAATCATTCATCCACGTATTGTCATAAGTTTCGACAATATATTAACACTTTGCATCCTACTACCCCTCAATCCTTAAATAAAGCCATACGTCCCCCAAAGGTACTACCTGAGTATATTCCTAAGTATGGAGATGTGTATTATCTTTGGCATCAATGTGGCATCCATCATATTGATCGTTGCCGCATCCTTCAGTAGCATCTTAAAAATCATCTTTTAATTATTTTGGCACCTTCTACCATTCTTCCCACAAGGAATTTTTGCAAGAAGGTTCCCCCTTCTTCCCCCATGGTTCCACCTACTATGGTTCCATCTCCTCCTGTGGTCCCTTCACCTCCTATTCCTCCACCTGTGAATCCCTCACCTATGGATCCTTCTCCACCTGACTCCCTCACCTGTGGATCCTTACCTATCGATGATCCCTTCATTTCCTATAAAAACCACTCCCATGCATTCTCTTGAGCATACCTTGCATGATAGCCCTCCTCAACACGATCCATCAAGCATCCCTACCTTTTCTATTGAGGAGACTAGACGTGAAGTATTTTTCCAATTTTCACTGAAGTTAGATGAGACATTAGTGGCAATTCACATTCAACTTCATAGAGACTTATCAGATGTTTTGGATAATGTGTGTGGGCAAATCTATCATTACTTATGAGCACATGCATGGTGTTCTTACATTTTCATTTGGATTGGACGTGTGCTCCAAATTTATCTTTGTCTATTTTTTATATCATTTGACATTATGTCATATTCTTATATATCTTACACGATGACTCTAATTTCACACCTTATACTGCTTATAATTTCATTTATGTTTGCTTATGGATGTCTTCTTTATCATTGCTTTCTTTTTCTTCTTGAGTTTCTTTCTTAAAACTCCCTTGTTTTCTTTTCTTGATTGTTTGTTATCTTATCTCTATAAACATAGATAATTATCATTGTGACTTGGTTCTACACACCTTGTTTCTTTTAGTCATTCTTTCTTTACCAAGTGATCAGTTAACAAATAATTCATCTCCTTATAATATCCTTTAACTGGTCCACTTTGGATCTCTTTTCTTTCCCTATTATTCCCTTTCGCAAACTAAGCATACACATGGTTGAGACTTGAGATAACATGCTAGTTCATCATTAAGCCTAAGTGTTATAGTCAGTCTTGTCTTTGGCTACTTAACTTCCTTTAGTCTAAGCCTAAATCTCATTCGTGTGTATCACTCTATCTCTCACGATTGGTCATTCCAATTCCGTATGGAGGTGGAATCTTAAAATCCATCAAAATATTCAAAACCCAAATCATTTAACAAAAAACAATGATCCAAAAGGCAAAACATTTAAAATTTTCAAAAGTCAAATCACACTAAAAGATGTGATTCAAAGCACATCTCCTTCTTATAGTCAAAACTCAAACTCTACAGTTGGCCTCATGATAGGGATGAGGTCTATTAGGGTGTGGTAGGCTAGTAGATTAGAAAAGGAGAATAAAAAGAATCCTTTAGTGCTATCTATTTTATCATGCAAGTACCTAATCTTCATAGTAGACTAACGACTCTGTAAGGGGTCTTAAAGAATGGAGAACACATCATGGGAATGTAGGTCCATTTTAATTTTTTTGTACCAATCTACTTTAATGAGTTGATCTTCGTAGCACACTTATTTGCCTACACAACTTTGTGTCTATAGTGAACATGTTTCCTTTGTACATTGATGGTCATTGGTCCCTTAACATCTTCTCTTATCCTTAGTATGCCTCATGTCTCCTAAGGTCTTCTCATATGATGTCTACATTATATTTTTTACATTCCATTTTTCACTCCCTACACCCTTCATATTTCCTTTTGAGAAATATTGCTTTGTTCATTGATCACTCCCCTAGGGATTTCATTTGGTAGTTGCATTGTAAGACAATGGATAGGACCTGGGCTTCCTCACAAATTACCAAAATTTCACTTTTCTATTACCAACATCTCTTTTTACACAATTTTCACATTTATTCCACCTCATTGGTGTTCCCTTTGTGAGTTGCAATGTAAGACCATGGATAGGACCTGGCTTTCCTCACAAAATTTTTCAATAATCCAAGTCAAAACAAAATCACATGTGTCAAATAGATAAGATGTGATTGATCATGAAATTACACATCATTGACATGATTTACATCTAGATTTAGTATGTTTTATGCTTACTTCGTTACTCTTTCACTTTTATCTTCTTTTTTTCTGATTGTATGTAAGAATCCAACCATTTCTTGAGTTTTTCATACTTCCCAACTTGAATTAGTGTGATTAATTTAAGACCAATTTTGCCAATGTTGTTTCTCTTTTATATTTCCCAATATGATTTAGTATGATTGATTAACTTAATTGATCTATTTTTATACCATTGTTCTTTCATATGCTTTCCATTTTGTTACATTATTTTCATATTTCTCAATGTGATTTAGTGTGATTTTACTTGTTTTAATTTGGTGTCATTCTTTCTTCTGGTTTAAAAACAACTTTTTGCCCTCTTGTTTACCACCATTTGGTTTCTTATGCTTAGTCATTTTCTTATTATTACACATTTTTCAACATGAAATAGTGTATAGTACATTTATTTTTGATTGATTATACTTAGCCAAGTCCTTTTTCACTATTTGTTTTTAACCATGCATGTGTCCTACATAATGATAGAAAAGAAATCGCAACTAATATGTTTCATATAGCATATACAACAAAAAGATAAATACATGTGCTAGTAAAAAATATATTCATGCATCCACAACCACAACCATGATACCAACACATAAGATCAACATCCAACTGCCAAAATGAGATATATATATATATATATATATATATATATATATATATATATATATATATATATATATATATATATATATATATGATACAAAGTACAAAAATATACATCACTCTAACTCTAAGGCTGGGCTCTATCCTGTCTATCTCGTGGCCTAGCCATGCTACCCATAGATACCTAAGACAATCCTCTTTGAATAAAACATTGTAAAGACGTTCGATATTTCAAACCTAACCCTTGCCCTTGTAGGTTAGCCACCTGGGCCTATACCTATGCTAGTTGGGTCATGGTAGCGATATGCACATCTCTCTCCTCATCTAAGGCCTATCATGCCTGTGCCTCTCCCACTCCCACCCCTATTGGTGGTTGTTTCTCACCCTTGTGCATCCATACTCACCTCCCAGCTTCTCCTACTAGTTTGAACCGATTCGCTTGAGCTAGGGTAGATAGTATCACAAGATCATCTAGTGTAGCAGGATCGTACAACATCAACACCTCATCCAAGATTTCATGGATTACTCCCCTCACTAGGGATCTCCATTTGGTATCCTCATCTGCAAGATCTACAGAATTCAAACTAGATAGATATTAGATCATAGATATATATCAAAATCTATCTATCTATCTATCTATTATCTATCTCAAAAAATTTAAGCAAAATTTAAACTATTTATTACCTCTCTGAGTGTCACCTATCACCATCTCCCCATCTGCACAATCACCGAGCATGATTTGTCCATCATCTTATCCTCCAAGTACCTCATTTGTAGGATGCCAGCCAACCAATGTAAATCTTGAGGTCACCACCCATGACTGTCTCAAGTTATGCCTAAGTGGTACCTCTATAGACTAGCTCTATCCTAGACCACTTGAAGGGTCATCTGGGATGACCACCTTATATGCTCTCTCTCATTATTAGTGTCTTCGTCGATGGTGCAATTGAAATGATCACTACTCCTATTATGGTGTTGGTTGTGGTACCTCTAACACTCCTACATCCACATCCATCTCCTCTCTATTTGTTGGTCATTGTGCTCGACCTATCCACAGTCTCTCACACTATGGTCTGATCTCTAGCCTATCAATTGGGGGTCATGCTCCTCTCTCCCTTGGCTCTCTCGCATGTCTAGACCAAAAAGTGGGCACCACTATCAGATCTACTAGATGAGGGAGTCCCAACTATCCTAGTATGTGTGCCAATGGATGTGGCTCTATCCACCATGTGTAGTGGCCTATAATCTATGCTTGTGCTAATGTCGGTGCCATTGTCCTCCAACTCGAACATACTATCGTGATGTGCCCATACAACTGCCACATGATATCTACTCATATGATTGTCTATAGCATTGGCACTTGGGGCACGACCTGCAGTACTTGATCCTGTTGCCACGTCTGCACCAAAGAAAATCAATCATCAACCACATGGGCAACCCATCTGATCGGTACATTAGAAACCTCTTATAAATCCAAGAACTCAATAAAATCACTAGCCCCATGGTCTTCTACCCTCTGGACAACATCCCATACATATCATGCATGAGCTGGACCTAGATGACCGAACCTAGATCATATAGTGTCCCTACTCTAAAATGGGTTGGCATAAGGGTATTGCATATAGCGGTACCTTGCCATCTGATTTATGACACAACACCCATGCTGTCACAATTATTATCACTGCCTTTTAGATATCTAAAATTTGAGCTATATACACATCAAAGAGGCTAACTCTCAGCTCAGGATATATCCTATCTGACAATGTCGCCCACAAAGCTAAGGCTCGCCTCTCCTCTTGACCGTCTGGTATTCCCGTGATCATAGGCATACCAACTATTAGAAGTCCAAGAATAACATGGACATCCTCTAGGGTGATACATACCTTGATGGTATCCCCATCCACCACCCATCTAAAAGTTTTATTCAATCATTCCCAGGCTCCGAAGAACATGAATACAAGATTAACACTCAATGGTACTCGACACATATCCATAATGCCTCATAGACTTAGTGTGACCAACCTAGATCAATCTTCCACTGTCAATCACTCCAAAAGGTTTGGGAGCCATACGACATCCACCAATCACCAAAATCTCAGACACCTCTACAACCATCAAATAACAAAAAATGTATTAGACCTCCATGTTACTTATAATTCAATACATTCTTTTTAAAATTAACCTATTTTTAGCCTGCTTGGCCATTTTAGTACTCAATCAGGGATTCTGGGTCTTTCTAGTACTATTTTGGCATATTTCATGCATTTTCATACTATTCTGGTCACTTAGTCAAACATTAAGTTAACCACATAGTCCTCATTTTGACCATGTTGACTTAACAAACTAAGTCGACCTCTTCATTTCCCCCCCCCCTTAGTACTAAGTTGGCAAAGTGGAATAACCTACTAAGTCGGCAGTGAGGTACTATGTCGACAGCTTCCAAAAATAACTAAGTCATCCTACACCTACTAAGTCAGTAGTATGAAATTCAAATTTTCAGCCTACTAGGATGACTGGGTCAACCTAGTTGGTTTAGACTACTAACTCATTTCCCTACTTGTAATAAATGCCTTCGACATTTATTACTCTGATTCGTTTCAATCCATTTCCCTATATGGCCTTTAGTACCCTTAGCAGCTAGTTGGGGTTCATTCCAATTTTTCAGAATTGATTTAAATTACATTTTTTAATAAAACACTTAATTCCAATAAACTATTAAAAAACAAGTTTGAAATTCTTAGTTGTCTACTTGTGCTACACCTGCTATGGTCGCTGGTTGTCCCTCTCATCTTGGTTGTTGTCTCCTCACCATATGAGCTCTATTACCTTTCATTTGTTTTCTCAGAGCTCTATTTTTCTCTTAAAACAAGTCAAACAATAAGCAAATGACTTTCTTTTCAACCTATTTAAACTTACTTTTCACAATTATTTACCTTTCAAATATTTACCATCAGATTCCTTGTTTAGATCATATATTTGTTTTTATTTACCCATTTTTCGAACCATAATTTTTTTGGAATCATGACGTCGTAGAGAATCTTTTCCACTATTATATGACTATATTCCAAAAATTTCAAAATTTTGCTATTTTTTGCATTAATCTCTACAAGTTCACTTAATGTTCTTCACATTTAGATGCATCCACTTCTCTTTCAGTCTCCTTTATTTACAACACTAAGGTAAGTAAAGGTATGTGTTTTTCAATTATGTCTTTTTATTTATCTTATTTTCTCCTTACTACATTTTACTTAGCATCAGCGTTATGTGTCATCATGTTCTATTCTCGAAGCACCATCCCATGTTACACTTACATGACACGTAATGAGCTTAAAGTGGGGCATATGTATACACATAATATTTTTAAACTTTTATCAATTAATGATGCTCTTTATCTTGCAGGAACCCGTCGAGTCTGAATCTCTTTGAGTCTCAATCTCTCTGAGTGCATGTCTTAAGGGGTGCACAGGGAAATGGGTGGACAGACTATTGGTGCTTCGTAAGATTGTTGTCCCTTTTCCACTTGTTATCTACACACTTGTCCTCTAAAAACCATATCCCTAAGTTTGTTGTTTTCTATTTTAGACTCCTCAGTCATTTTGCACCTTTTATCACATTTTTCCTAGCCTTAAGCCTCTTTCAACTGTTTACTGTACTAGGTTAACTGGTCAACCCTATACTGTTTTGGGTAAAAATCATTCAAGGTCTAGGTCAGCGCTTGGTTGACCTAGCCTGTGACCTAGTGAATTTTTGTCCATAACTATACTAGGTTGACTGGGTCGACCCTATTAGCTGAAATTTTTAGAAGGGCTTAGAGTTAAATATTCCTATATATACAAGATCATTTCATCATTATTTGAAGAAGAGAAGAAGGAAGAGCTATTACGCATATGCTTATCCACAATTCTACTCGATGATCAAGCTTAGGGTTTTATACTTTCTTTGGAGATACGGATCTTATCTTGTAGAGAAGTATTTTAGATGCATTGATAGGTTGTGTAGCCTAGAGTTGATTTATCCTTGTCATCCTTACATACCACAACGACCTTTTGTGAAGCACCTTGGCCAAGGGAGAGATTGAGGCTCGACGGGTTCGTCTTCAAAGGTAAATATTTCTAACTTTGTTTTTCCTTTGTAAGAGTAGATAGATATGCATTTGTAATTCTCTTCCATGCATTAGGATTTTATATACATTGACATGAATATATGTCTTTTATGCATGTTTAGTTTTGTTGTTTATTACCCCCACTTTGTGCCACAAGCTTTGGTGAGCACTAGATTAGATTTCTTTGCTTTACTTATTATTAGTTTAGTGTAATATGAAAACATAGGGCTTAGTTAAGGCTATTTTATGATTGTGCTTGATTGGAGGCTTTGATACCCTCCCTAACATTGTTTATTGTGGTAAGAGATCCCCTAAGTAGGTCTAGTGGATCCCCATATTGGTCAAGTTCCCAATTATCTAATATATCCTCAATCAGAAGTGTAAGTATGATCTATCTTCTTTGAGTTATGATAGATTTATAGACATGATACATTTCTGCTTGCGTACACAATGGATCAAGATTTAGTAAGACACCAACCCTATAAGAAGCATCAACCCCTCACTATTCAAACACCAACTCAACTAATCCTTCAACAAGCTCCAACATACAAGGAGGCACCAACCCCCTAAGTGACTCATCACCAACTCAGTCACCTCAAGGACACTTCTGTAAGCTCCAACTTACAAGGCAACGCCCACTCCTTTTTGACTAAGCACCAACTCAACCGAGATCAACTTGATCACCTCAAGACACCTTATTGCTCAATTAATAGATGACCTCTTTTTAGCTCTCTATCTTCTCTATCCTCTATCATACATCAGGAACACATCTCTAATGCAACTTTGATGGTCTCTTAATCAATTGAAGTTCACTCCTTCAATACTCTCAAACTGTCTTTTCAAACAAGCAAATATGTGCTTCTACTTTCCTCAAATAACCCTCATATGGCTTGATTAGGTCATATGACCTTGCTCTTCATACCCAAAAATTCTAATGGATATTCATGACTAATCCTCTGATCCCCTTTGATGGTCTACATGACCTACTTCTTCCCATCAAAGAGCTCTTTTATTTGCTTACACTCTCATTCCTTTTGCTTGCACAAATAGGCCTATTATGCCTTGTATTTATACCAAACATTAGAACACTCACACTCTTGGTCAACCAAGACATTAATCCATTAGGTTCAGAACCAAAACATGTTTAAGGACACGTTACAGAAAATAATCAATCAGATTAAGATCATCATTAGGTCAGCCAAAAACATTTAGACCACCTTCTCTTCTTAGACCTACTTAGAGACCTAATGCATTAGGTCTGTTCTCTTCACGGAGCAACATGAACTACTATGGCCTAGATGGCCATCACCAAAGCCCTCAAACCTTTCAAACACTTCATTGGTTATATCAACTGTCCTTCTCCATGCTCACAAAGTCACACATCCTTTGCTTTCCTCTTGAGAGCGCCATTAGGCCTCAAAGACCTATTAGGCCTAATTACCCAAAAAACATTATATGTAAAGATACATACAATATTTCCCCTCAAGTGCCAAACAAAATCTTCACCATCGGGTCATTATAAGGGTTTAACACCTATTTTGGTGTTAACGATTATTCATACAATATTTCCCCTCAAGTGCCAAACTAATCTCTGGAGATATTATCCAAGACCCTTTCCCATATCCCCTCAAAGACTAAGTATACCATGCAAAGTTTACACGTGCCAATGAGCATAAAAAAACCTTATCGGGCTTGGAGACCTTATTTTGTGAGCTCGAGAGACTTCATAACACTATTTCATGCTATTTTTTTCAAACCTTGATTTGATTATTCATGTAAATCACCAAAAACAACTCACCCTACCACTACCAATGCTCGTAAGATCTTTCATGCCTTAGAAACTATTCTTCTTGCCTCATTAGGCTAGCTAGGGTCTTAGATAGATCTAGGCTCTTTACATTTACTCTGCAACTTTCCTGAAGGGTTCTCCACCTCATATGCATGCTAAAATACATTCATATAACTTCTCATGTCTCCTTGGCTTGAATTTTGACCATTAAGCCTTAATAGGCTAGACATGGTCTAGGAGAGGTCTAGGTGTAGATCTAGACTAAAACACAAAACACCAAAGGTTCACTTTGAGACCATCCTAACAGCTCCTATACCTTCACTAACATGCCTTAACACTTTCCAACAAGACTCCATACTCATATACACACATTTCATCACCTTTATAACTGCACATGCATCTTGACTTGCTCCCCAAATACTCTTGTAGACCTGCAAACCTATTAAAGACTCTACACCTTGTACCCCGATGGTTCTTCATAAGCTTTTGTCTTCTCATCATCTCATGGTATCATCCTTCATCAAGGACCCGTACTCTTGACAATGAATGATGATTACTTGATGACAACATGACATCACTTACTCTATCCTTACAACACTAACAACATGCTTCTCCTTTTTGACATCAATGAAAATATCTCAACAAACTCCCCCTTTGTCATTGATGGCAAAATTTATTGATGGCAAACACACTTCAGACTGAACATATTTTCAACAAACAACTTCTCCATCAATCTGATCTCTCTACCCCTATGACATTAATGAAAAAGGGTCCCTACAACTATCACCTTGACATTTCACTCAAACTCAATACTGCTACTAGAGAAAATCTACCAAAAGCTTACCTTAGAATGATTGAAATACTATCTCTCAACTTGACCTGGTTCTCAATAACTTGACACATGTTTGTCATGACTCTACAAACATTCTTTGTAGCTCATCATCTGTGCTTGAACTTCCTTGAATCCATTCATCTCTTCATCTGATCTACGCTTTAAAATTGGACTTTCTCTTACTTGAAAATACCTAGCAATAGATCCTTCATACTCTACCACTTGATCCTTGGACCTGAACTTGATGACAACTTGCTCAAAGATATCCTGAAGCAATACATGAGCTCCTCCTGAATTCATGCTCATCACATGCCCTAGGATTTGACAAGCTGACTTGAAACTTAGAGAACTCTTCTTGATCACCCATAGATCCTTAACATCTGCCCTTGTCTGACTTGAACACATGGCAACACTAGATGTTACTTGACTCAGACTTCTTCCAAATAAGGTCGGGGTCTTCTCCTTTGACCTCATACTACGTGCACACTACTTATCTCCTTTTGATCAATCCAAACAGAAGCTCACCTCACCTTAGGCTCATACCTACTAGAGTAGACTAATTCTTAATCCCAGAGCTACAAAGCTCCCACTAAGACCATGCTCTCCCTTCACGTTTGCCAAAACCATCATAGGCCTTCATATACATGAACATCACTCTTCTTGCTTGATATTTGGTAACAACTGAAGAAGGAACTTCTTTGATAAAGCATCTTCTTGGTAATGACAATCATTTTATAGAGACCTACATATTAGGCTTGTATACAAACAATATCATTATTCCAAAGAACAATCTTAGCATCTAAACATATTCATTGACCATGTGTCATATCAAAAGATTCTTCAAGCAACAGTCTATCTCCTTTATGTTTCACAAGCCATCATGGCTCAGACTAGATTATAATAATTTCCACGTAGCAAACTGCCAATTAGGTCTGTGAGACCTTCATTCTCCATTTGAACACTATCAAGACTTGGTCTATTTGACTTGAATTTACATGGTAATAATTCAAAGTGACCAACTCTGTAGTCATTTTAAACTCACTAGATTTACATGGTTTCACTATCCCATGAAGTCTTAAAAACCTCATTCGCGTCAGTCATGTCACATGCTTTCAAATACCTACATCATCACCCAAATTTACCATGTTCACCATTGATCATGCCCATAGGATACAGTCAACTTCTTAGGTCTTTTAATAGCATGTGCACTCATGATTCCAATGAACTCCTATGTTAGGTATTGTTACCTCAATGCATATATGCTCAACAACCATACAAAAACAAACAAGGATACATGCTTAGACCTTTATACCTTATGAAGGCTCAATCAAACCTCATATCACCAATAGGTCTCATCAACATACTCATATATAACTCATTTACAGATCTCTTTGTGATGTTTCATCATTGATATATATCACATGATCATATGTCATGGCTTAGATCACTTCATAGCATCTTCATGGAAACACAAAATCAAACACACTCTTTAGATTATCTTCAGTCCTTGAATCTTATGGACAATACCTTTACCAAGAATGTCATTGGTCTTATAGATCAATTAACAAATCTCATTAGATTTTGCTTACCTGCTTCACCAAGATACCTACACATACCTTCTTACAAGGCCTAAAGTAAGGTTATGCAATACACCTTGATGCCTTTACTTGTTCCTTACTCTCACCATGTGTTTAGAGTCATTCTAGACTATCAACCTAGGTTTGATCTTTGACTTAGTTTCTACATAATCCTTCTGAGTTGGCAAATGGCACTTTTGACATTCTTTCAACTTTGATTGATGTTCTAGAACAATACATAAAATCACCTTGGTTTAAGTGTTGATCAAGTCTCATCTTGTCATCCTTCTTATCCTTAGTTAACTCTATTAGTAACATCATCCTTTGATAGACCATCATTATACTCATGATAAGCATTGACATCACCATACTTTGTATTTCTTAGGATCCCCTGTAGGCTGTTATACCTCACCCAAAGGGCTGGATCTGATACCAATTGTTAGAATCACAACCACTAAGAGGGGGGGGTGAATCAGTGTACAAACTTTTATTTCAATTCCATATGTCATTCATTAAATTTTCAAACCAATATAGTGATCAAGAAATGCATAGAGAAGTGATAACATAAACATGAAGCAAGATTCAACACATGAACATAAGAGATATGTGGGAATCCCTCATGGGGGTTAAAACCCATTGACACACCACTTAGAATACAATCCTATAAGCAATGGATCTAGATTTAGTGAGGCACCAACCCCACAAGGAGCACCGACCCCTCACTAGTTAAGCACTAACTCAACTAGTCATTTAGCAAGCTCCAACCTGCAAGAAGGAACCAACCCCTAAGTGACTCAAAACCAACTCAGTCACTTCAAGGACACTTCTACAAGCTCCAACCTGCAAGGTAGCTCCCACTCCCTATTGATTAAGCACTAACTCAACCAAGATCAACTTGATCACCTCAAGTCACCTTGTTGCTCAATCAACATATGGTGACCTCTTCTTCATCTCTCTATCTTCTCTATCCTCTATCATACATCAAGTACACATATGATGCAGCTCTGATGGTCTCTTAATAAACACAATATCACTCCTTCAACACTTTCAAACTACCTTTTCAAACAAATAAATCCTCCCTTCTACTTTGCTTAAACAACCTTCATATGGCTTGATTAGCTCATATGACCTTGCTCATTATACCTATAAATTCTGATGGATATTCATGACTGATCCTCTACTCCCCTTTGATGTTCCACATTTCTAATTCTGCTCCTCAAAGAGCTATTTTCTTTGCTTAAACTCCCATTCCTCTTGCTTGCACAAATGGGCCTATTGTGCATTGTATTTATACCAAACATTAGAACACTCACACTCTTGGTTGACCAAGACATTAATCCATTAGGGTCAAACTCAAAACATGTTTAAGGACATGTTACAAACAAGAATTGATCAGATTAATATCATCATTAGGTTGGCCAAAAACATTTAGACCACCTTCTCTTCTTAGACCTACTTAGAGACCTAATGCATTAGGTCTATTCTCTTCACGGAGCAACATGAACTACTATGGCCCAGATGTCCCTCACCAAAGTCTTAAAACATTTAAAACACTTCATTGGTTACCTCCACTGACCTCCTCCATGCTCACAAAGTCACACATCCGGTGCTTTCCTTATGAGAACTCCATTAGGCCTTAAAGACCTACTAGGCCTAATTGCCCCAAAAACACTATCTGCAAAGATACAAATCAAACACCTTATAGAAACATTTTCAAATTACAATCAACATATGGATGGAATATTCATGACCTCAGAGTCACCATCAAATCCAATATACATCTTCTATTAGGCTCCAACCACTCAAAAACACCACTTCAAAAAGCTCACTTTGATCTACCAGAAAGCTCCAAAACACAATCAATAATCTTTGACCATTAACAATAGTAAAAACACTTGCCAAAAACATAAATGCATGAATAAGATCCTATGGAACCTATAAGACATCACTACATGCTTGGTGTAATTCCAAATTGATCAAAATGACATAGGAACATCAAACGCATTTACATACATACAACTACCTGTAGCTCCAAAAACATAGTCATGAAGAATGTTGTCTTTAGCAGTTGTAAGGGCACTTCAATGATTTCTCATTCACATGAATAGTTAATATGTGACCTTTATAACATCCTCCAATATATATATATATATATATATATATATATATATATATATATATATATATATATCATTGGTTCTAGTGTCAATCATTGTTCTTGTAGACAAATTTGTTAATCCTCTCTTTCATAGTGTTTACACAGCCAGATAAGCCATTTTGGCTTTCATATCTCAACTCCTTAAAGTGGCTCTCAACCTTCCATTAAGAATGGATAGTTATTTTAGGTCCTAAAAAACATCATTTTTGTTAGATGCATTAGCTAAGTGCAGAGATCCTTCAAATCACCATTCTCACTTACTCAGATATGTCATTCTGCCTTGTGACCCAATCATGGTAAACATGCATTTTAACACCTATATATACACAATAAAAAATTCCTGATGCATGATTATGATAAATAGACATCTTTAGAACATTTTAAAACAAGAAGGTATAGAGGTATAATGCAAATGAGGAATATATATACCAATCTCTAAAACAGACACCGTCACTGTCCATCTTCACTAGACAGGTCATCTTGTGAACTATTTTTTGCTTGTTTATGTGCATCACCAAAAATTATAATCAAGGGGTAAAGGTGATATAGGTATTGAACAACAACCTTAATCAATTGGATCCATTCCTAATCCATTTTAATGTGTCCCTAAACTCATTCTCATTCCTACCTGGTTTTTTCACTGTCTTCACTATTTGATTTTTAGCGATAGGCCAACTTCCATGCCCTGTTTAGCAATTTTGACTTATGTAACCTTCTCAGAAATCATCATAGACATGAATTACAAGTCAAAAAACATTGTCCTCCAATGATTTTCATTCTTTGACCTAGTCAATCCTTTCTGCTAAACTAAATTTTTGAGAAAGAAGGGTTTTTATGTAGTTTCCACTCACTCCCCTGAAGACTCAATGCCACCTGAATGGACTTGGAAGAGTCCTTTACATGTTCCAGTCATCAAATTAGCTTTAACAAACCATTTTGGGCTCTCTAAAACAAAATCTTCACCATCAGGGCATTATAGGGGTTTAAGGAGGGTTTAACACCTGTTCTGGTGTTAACGATTGTTCATACAAGATTGCCCCTCAAATGCTAAACTAATGCCTATAGATCTTAGCTAGGACCCTTTACCATCTCCCCTCAAAGACTCAAGACACCATGTAGGTTTTACATGTGCCAATGAGCATAATAACAACCTTCTCGGGCTTGGAGACCTTATTTTTTGAGCTTGAGAGACTTAAAAATACTATTTCATGTTATTTCTTACAAACCATGATCTGATTCTTCATGTACATCACCAAAAAAAACTTACCTTACTACTACCAATGCTCATAAGAGCTTTAATTCCTTGGAAACTATTCTTCTTGCCTCATTAGGCTTGCTAAGGTCTTAGATATATCTAGGTGCAGAGCTAATCATGAAGACCTACCTCTTTACATTTACTTTGCAACTTTTGTGAAGGGTTCTCCACCTCATATGCATGCTAAAACACATTCATACAACTTTTCATGTCTCCTTGCCTTGAATTTTGACCATTAAGCCTTATTAGGCTAGACATGGTCTAGGAGAGCTCTAGGTGTAGATCTACACTGAAACACCAAACACCAAAGGTTCATTTTGAGACCATCCTAACAGCTCCTATACCTTAACTAACATGCCTTAACACTTTCCAACATGACTCCATACTCATGTACAAAGCTTTCATCACCTTGATACCTACTCATGCATCTTGACTTGCTTACCAAGCACTCTTGTAGACCTGCAGACCTCTTGAAGACTCTACACCTTGTACCCTGATGGTTCTTCATATGCTTCTATCTTCTCATCACCCCATGACATCAACCTTCATCAAGGACTTGCACTATTGACATAAATGAATGATGCTTACCTAATGACAAGATCACATCACTTACTCTATCCTTACATCATTGACAACATGATTCTCCTTTTTGACATCAATGACAATATCTCAACACTTCCAATTTAAAACAACTTCGTAGCCTGCAAGGAAAGATTCAATCTATTCATAGGTTTATTTCACAGTTGTTAGACAAGTTTAATCCTTTCATGCACCTCTTTAATAAGGTTGTCACTTTTCAATGGGACACCAAATGTCAACAAGCATTTACGAAACTCAAAGCATACTTGGCCAACCTGTCAGTTTTGAGACTAGCAACACCTGGACAACCATTACTTCTTTAAATTTTAGCCACAAAACATGCACTGGGGGAACTCTTGGTCCAACATGATGAACAATGAAAATAAAATGTAGTCTATTATTTGAGCCGAACACTTTTAGCATACGAGCATAATTATACCCCTATTAAGAAGGCTTGTTTAACACTAGTGTTCACTTCCCAAAAGTTATGATACTACATGTTGAATAATAATACTATTGTTATTGCTAAAGTGTACCCTCTAAAGTATTTATTACCCAAGGCAAATCTTACAGGCTTCATGTCTAAGTGGGTCATACTCTTAAGTGAATTTGATGTTGAGTACTAGAACCAAAAGGATATTAAGGGGTAGGTCATTGCAAATCAACTTGCAAAAGCTCTTATTGTAGATACTCAACCACTCATGTTTGATTTCCTAGATGATTTTGTCATGACGATAGAAGACGCAACTTATAAACTTGGATAGTGGATGTTATAATTTGATGGCTCCTTTACATCCTGTAGATCTGGGGCCAGTATTTTGTTGGTCACATTGCAAGGGGACCTCATTCTCAAAGCCTTTCATATTAACTTTAATTGCACCAACAATATGGTCGAGTATAAAACTCTTATTACAAGACGTCATTGTGCAATACAATGAGATATAGAACAGTTGGTGGTCTATGAATATTTTCAATTGATCATTAATCAGACCACAAACCAATATCAAACTCGAGATGACAATCTTGTACGTTACAAGCACATTATGGATAATCTTAAGTCCCACTTCAAGTTTATATAGTTTGAATAGGTGCCATGGGCTAATAATAGATCATCCGACGCAATGGAAACAATTTGGCCCATGGTAGAAATTGTCGATAGTGCCAAAGAGTATCAGTTTTTGATTGAGAATCTTCTACATTCTATTCATATATTGCCAAATTCAAAGAGAGTTGGCACAATTGTTGGTCCCAATCCCCCACCTGAACTCCCTTGGTTCTAGGACATTTATAACTATTTTCATTACCAAGATTTCCCCTAGACCTTGCACACAATTGCCATAAAATCTTCCTCCATTTCTTAGCCCATTGTACTCTCCTTTGGAACACACTCTATTGTAAGGGCTATGAAGGAATGTTTCTTCATTATTTATCTTCAAGAGAATCAACATTAGCGCTTAAGGAGGTCCAAAGAGGAATGTGTGGGGACCACACCAACGGTGTAGTCTTAGCTAAGAAGCTCCTCAGAACATGATACTATAGGCAAAGGATGGAAACACATGCTTGTAATTATGTCAAGAAGTGTGTTGTTTGTCAAAAGCATAGTGATTTGATACATGCACCTTCTTTTCCACTACACCATGGACGTTCTCTACATGGGATCTTGATCTCATCGAGAAAATAAACCCAACCTTTTCTGATGGCCACAAACACATTGTCATTGCTACCAAGTATTTTACTAAGTGGATTGAGGCCATTCCTCTCACTTATGTCATCGAGAAGCAGATTGCCAAATTTATTCATTGCCATACCATCTATCGATATGGTATCCCAACCCATATTATATCTGATAATGATGGATCATTTGTAAATAGAGATGTTAAAGCTCTTTGCACCATGTTCAAATTCATACATAAGAAGTCCACATCATATAACCCACAAGATAACGGTCAAGTTGAAGCATCTAATAAACCCATTGTTGTAATCCTAAAGAAGGTTGTCAATGATGTTGGTCGTAATTGGCACTTATAAATTTTTCATACCCACTGGGTCTATCACATTAGTCATTAAAAATCCACATGAGTCACTCTATATTCCCTGGTTTATGGCATAGAGGTTATTATTTCGGTCAAGGTCAAGCTACCTTCATTGCAGGTGTCCTTGGAGAACATTGTGGATGATGAAGATTATAGAGTTTCCAAGTTGCAAGAAGTAGAACTAATTTATGGAAAGCATTTGGCTACCATGGATTACTTGAGAGCATATCATAATAGATTATGTCGTAACTATAACAAGTACATTCTCCCTCGGGAGTTTAAAGTTGGTGACTTGGTCTTGAAGGAGAACCAAAACAACATTAATGTTGAACGTAAGAAGGGTAAGTTACAACCTAATTCACTGGGCCCGTATGTGGTTACAAAAAATTATGGATCGAGGGCATACATATTGGCTACTCTAAATGACAAAGAGCTTTCGAAACCCATGAATATTGTACACCTCAAGCGGTTCTACGCTTGACAACTTTTTTGAACCATTGTCTACAAGAGCCCTTACTTGGGAGCAACTTGTGCCAAAGTCATTTATTCCACCATTACAATTTCATTCTATACCATTTTATTCCAGACCGTTGTAACTCCAGCCCATTGTAATTTATTTTAGTCTACTCTCGACCGTTGTAACCTCATTACTCTGGACCATTGTAACCCTGTACCATTTCATTCTGACCATTGTAATCTTGAACCGTTGTCACTTAGATTACTTATATTCCACTGATTTGATTTTATTTTCATTCTAGACTGTTGTAACCTGGACCTTTATGCTCAATAACCAATTATGATCTTGATTATGATTCACAGGGTTTTTAGACACTCTCAACTCTCGTTCTTCAATGCATGTTCAACATGATCAATATTTACAAACTCTTTTATCGACAAGTGTACAAGGATATGTCAGTGCATGGTTTTTGCTTGTTGGATGGTTCTTTAGGATATCTTTGCCACTGCATACTATTCTATTCTTATTTTGTTTCTCCTTGGTAGTCATTGTTGCCTTGATAGGGTCACATATCGACTATTGTAGCCAATTTTAACTATTATTGGAACTCCTATTTGTGGAAGTGCATTTCCTCTATTAGTGGGTTCTTTATACCATTGTTTATATTCACGATCTCCGTTGCAGCCAAACTAGCTATTGTTTGATCTTTTACCTATGGAAGTGCATATCCTCAGTTACGTAGTTCCCTATACCTTTGTCCATATTGTGTTTCCATTTTTTATCCCAAAAACACAAAAAATGTTAGAAACTGATATGATAAAAAAACCAAAAACATTGCATTGAACCATTGTTTATTATGATCTTGAATAGTCTTACTATTTTGTGAGTAACCTAAGCCATGCTCTTGTCATTTTGCGAGTTACCATTCTGTGCATTTTTAATTTGAACAAGATCCATTGTTGAACCCGTGGTTTGAGCCACACTCTCACCATTTTACAGGTTACCATTATGTGCATTGTTTATTTGAACAAGATTCATCCCTGCACTCTTGGTTTTTCTTATGCTCTCACCATTTTGTGAGCTTTTTCTCTTTCTCAACCTTAGATGTAGTATACACTCTAAATTCTCAATTCAGTTGATTTGTGGCTACTTGTCTCTTATCTTTTAGTGTGGTTTTAACCTAAACTATATTTTTTTTCATGCACTCACCGTTTTGTGAGACCGTTCCCATTTTCCTCTATATGAGAATCATATTTTATTATCATCCATTTTTCTTCTATCCCATATCAGGGGAGAACTACATTTGGCCTGAAGTTACTATTTTGAGAGTAACCTAAGCCATGCTCTCATCATTTTGTGAATTACCATTATATGCATTTTTAATTTGAATAAGATCCATTATTGCACCCATGGTTTGAGCCACATTCTCACCACTTTACAAGTTACCATTATGTGCATTGTTCATTTGAACAAGATTCATCTCTGCACTCTTGGTTTTTCTTATGCTCTCACTATTTTGTGAGCTTTTTCTCTTTCTCAACCTTAGATGTAGTATACACTCTAAATTCTCAATTCAGTTGATTTGTGGCTACTTGTCTCTTATCTTTTAGTGTGGTTTTAACCTAAACTATACTTTTTTTCACGCACTCACCATTTTGTGAGAGCATTCCCATTTTCCTCTATATGAGAATCATATTTTCTTACCATCCATTTTTATTCTATCCCATATCAGGGAAGAACTACATTTGGCCTAAAGTTACTATTTTGTGAGTAACCTAAGCCATGCTCTTGTCATTTTGCGAATTACCATTCTGTGCATTTTTAATTTGAACAAGATCTATTGTTACACCCGTGGTTTTAGCCACGCTCTCACCATTTTACAAGTTACCATTATGTGCATTGTTCATTTAAACAAGATTCATCCCTGCACTCTTGGTTTTTCTTATGCTCTCACCATTTTGCGAGCTTTTTCTCTTTCTCAACCTTAGATGTAGTATACACTCTAAATTCTCAATTCAGTTGATTTGTGACTACTTGTCTCTTATCTTTTAGTGTGATTTTAACCTAAACTATATTTTTTTTCACGCACTCACCGTTTTGTGAGACCATTCCCATTTTCCTTTATATGAGAATCATATTTTCTTATCATCCATTTTTCTTCTATCCCATATTAGGGGAGAACTACATTTGGCCTGAAGTTTCTATTGGATCTCGCATCCATGGAAATATGTAGGCAATGCCCACTTTTCTCGTGCATCTAGAGTTAGTTTGGCTACCCCTTCCTTTTTTTCTCTTCCCCTCATTTTGTTTGTTTGTTCCATTGCCTCTTATACCCTGGGGGTAGTTTTTATTTGTTGTGTCATTGTTTCCTTATCACTTGGGAGAAACTTTGTATCCATTGTTCATGTCTCATTGTACCGGTGTTGTTTTCACTTAACTTAAGGGTCACCATGTCACAAAATGTAATGCCTCTATTACACGTGCACAAATAATTTATTTTTTATTTGCACTAACATTGTGATTAACCATTGTTTGTGTGTGTTTTTTTTATCTTTATTTTTGTTTTGTTGTGTGTGTATTTGTTTCTATTGTTGTTTTGTTGTTCCGTAATAATTTTTATTGGTGTTTTATTGTAATTTTTTACATCTTCATTTATTTTTAATTTTTATTGGTGTTTTATTGTTCATTTATATTAATGTTTTGTTGTGTCTTTATTTTTTTTATTGGTGTTTTGTTGTGTTTTTATTATTATGTTCTTGTGTTGTTATTTTGTTGTTTGTTCATTTTTATTAGTGTTTTGTTGTGCCCTTTTTTTTTTTTATTGTTATTTTGTTATATTTTTATTTATTTTCTTGGTGTTTTGTTGTCTTTCTTCTTGTCTTTTGTTTTAATGTTTTGTCTTGTTTATTATGTCATTTTTATTTTTACTGTTATATTTGAATACATTTTGTAAACATTTTGAGTCTGGCCTTAACTTGGGCTTGACTTGTTTACATTATTTAAATTGTTTTGTCATTTGTTAGTTTTTCAAGTACACCTTGTTAACACGTGGGTCATGATTATCCTAATTCCAGGTTGTTTAACAATTTGTTCTTGATTTGTTTTTATTTATTATATTTTAAATACAATTTTGTTCCTACTTAACTCTTGATTGTTTATATCTTGATTTTAAGTTGGGTTACATTTTTGTATTTTGTTTTTCTTTTTTATTTGTTTTATTTTGTTTTGTGTTTAAACATAAATATTTGTAACTCTGGTGTTGGTAATTTTTATCATTATCCTTAGTTATAAATATCCACATTTGAACCAGTCAACTGCAAACAAAATATAATTTTATTGTAATTTATTCATAATTATGATGCATAATTTCATTTTTTTAAATTAAACACCCAATGCTCCAAAGTCCAACAGTCAATGTAGTATTGAAGAACATTTATGAACACACTATCCTACATATCTGATACCTAAAACATGATATACGAAAGGTCAAACATTGGAAACAAACAAGGCTTTCTATGTAAGACATGCATTTCCTAGCATAGACCTTGAGTCTCGCTGGCTTATTTGGGATGTGCATCTCCAATATTATCCTCTATCATTTAGTCATACATGAAGTAAAGAAAATAATACATCAACATCCATATGCTAACTAAAGAAATGTATCTCCTAACACTAGCATTTATCATCATATCATAAAAAGAACAACATCAATATAAACATCATATGATAGTAAAAGAATATTAAGAGTCCATGTACAAATATCTATATGCCAAAAATGAATGTCATATATATGTCTCAAAATAATGTTTTATACATCATGAGAATATCTATACATATCATAAATACAAAAAGGAAGAGTTATAAAATCAACGTTGATCATGGTCGTCCCTAGGGGGACTCTGTTGGAAGCTCTAACCCATCCCTAAAGTGGGCAATGATGGTGGACATGGTAGTGGAGGCCCCATAACTACCTGTTGTGATGTTGGCTATGCCATTGATCACTCTAACTAGGTAACATGTCTTGACCTAGAGGTCTGACTAGTCCGATGGGATCTCGTGTGCTCTCTGTACGAAGGTGATCTCATCTCCATAGGGACTACCACCTCATATAACTACCGTTAATAGGCTATCTCATCCTTGGCACACAATACATCATCATTCATGCAAAAGGCATCATCCTTGGCTATAATCACATCGGCCAAGGGTTTGGCTGATCTTGCTTCATTGTCCATTGTGGCTTGATGAGCCTCATCTTGCTTCTCTGTGAGCTTCTCTATTTGGGAGGCCAATCTCTCCCTATCAACCCAAGTAAAATCTCACTCTCCAACCATTGTCATCAGCTCCATGTCTCATGTAGCTAGCTATGCTTGAACCCATGTCAGTTGAACCACATGTTATCTCAAAGTAAAATTCTTTGCATCTTTGGACACAATGAGACCCTATAACCAAGTAGTCTCTCCTTGAGCCATATCCACTTATGCTTTTAACCCAGCCACAATGCTTTGTAACCCTACAATCTCTGAGAGGTGAGCAATGATCTCTCTCTGTAGTCTATCTATCAATGCTTGGTTCTCCATGGACCTCCCTGTGCCAGAGGGACCAACTTCTCCTATACCTGTATATGTCGTAAAGGGACCTACCTCTCATAAACCTATACATGTGCCTATCCCATAGGCCCCAACCTCTCTTGTATCAATCCTATGGCCCTCATCACCACCTAGGGCATCCCTCATATCAAAATCATGTCCATACAAGTCAACTATCTCTATATCGTCTAATGGATCATGATTTGCCTGAGCAAAAATTAATTTCAATAGAATAACACGTGGAATCATTGGTTGTGTTTGCACTTGACCTTGTCATTATGTTGGGGCCTACCCTCAATCTCTCCTAAGCCTAACCCATCTCTGACACAAAACTAAATTTTGCGGTATAGGCCTAGTTAGTGAGATCGGTCTAACCCCAACCCACCATGTTGTATATGAATCCGTAAGCCCCACATTTGCAATCTCTCATGCATAGTCCCATAGCATGTGCAGAACCTTGCCATAGTCCATAACTACCTTAGCCCTAGGCACTAGTGCCCCCCACTCCCTAATCTCCCTGGTCACATGTGCAAAGTAGTGTGAATCCTCTGGGATACCTTGTTGCATACAAAACTATCATTAGACTCAATCTGGGCTATACCACTCCACCACATAATCCTGGCAGCGTGTAATATAGTAGGGAGTGATCATATAACCGATCACAAACATGTTCTCAATCCAAGTCTATTGCATCACTATATAGGGGTGCCAAATAAAATCCCCATCCTGTAGAGACCATGTATCCTACCCTAAAACACATAAATAATTTTTTTTGTGTTTTAAGGTAGGATCTATGGTTTCTACATTGTGGTATTAGAGCATAGGTTTGAAAGCTAGGCCTTAAGCCTACTACGACCTATGCTTAGTAAAAGATTAATTATTGATGATAACTTGTTGAGAAAAATGAAAACTATGAGAAACTAATTTGCTTAAAACTAGTTGTTCAAACATGGCTCGTGGAAAAACTTCAAGGAAAAGGAAAAAAACAAAGAACAAAGGGAAAATGAAACTTCCCTCTACTTCGAAAGAACCCATTTACATTTCTGACTCAGATACAATAGCTACAATCTCGAGTAAACTCAAATCTTTGAAAGTGGAATCAGTGAAAATAAAACCAACCATGATTGAACCTTTAGTCAAATGTCCGTTTAAGAGGCCCTTAACAATAAGATATTTTCTGTTTGGAATGGGTTCTGACGCACCCTACATAAGCCTTGAAGTATGTAAGGAATATAACCTATGCCACCAATATGTGGTTCATTCAGAAGATGAAGATCCCAAAGAAATGGAATTGGATGAAGAACATTCTGTTTAAAAGAATTTTGAAGCAATGTTATACAGATATGTATATGTTATAGTCATAAAGCTTATCCTCTATAAAGCTAAGAAATCTATGTAATAAAAAGTTGAATAAGATTATCAAATGCTTAATTTATCAATAATAGAATGTATGAGAAATTAGAGTTATCTGAAAGAGAGTTATGTTATCAATTATCTTGAATGAAAACTCAAGGGATTGTGTTATTTCTATTAGAAAACCAAATTGCAAGACTTAGACGATCAACTAGCAACTGAAGAGAAAATGTGAGATACACAAAATCTAGAAATGAATATTTTGAACAACAGGTTCCAAAAAATAGAGAACCGATGATAGAAGCCCTCATCAATTTGTTGGCCGAGCAAAGAGATAAAATAGACTCACTTGAGCAAGTGATTAATGATCTTAAGTCAAGGCAAGAAAATGTAGAAAACATATTGGAACCTAACCTTGATAATCTACCTGAAAAGAATCCTCGACCAGTGAATGAAATGGATGTTGTAGCTCCCAAAATTGATGTTCCATTTTCAGATCTAAGCAATGATTTGAAGAAGATTTTACCCCCTAAGTTTGATGGGAAACAGTTAGGTGACGGAGTCGAGAATTGGCTAAATGAGATGCAGAAGTACTTTGACTTGAGAAACTACAATAATGCAACTAAGGTGTTGTGGGGATCCTACCAACTGGTAGGGGGGGCAGCTAGCTGGTGGACTAACACGAAAGAGTTGAACAGAATAACCAAGGAAAATGTGACCTCGGATTAATTTGACCACCATTTCAAGAAGAGATGGTTACCCCAGTTATTCTTTGATGAGAAAACTATTGAATTTCACAACCTCAGGTAGGGAGGCATGTCAGTGCTACAATATTGGGATAGATTCACCAAATTATTTAAGTATGTGTCCATGTACCAGAAGGATGAAAGAGGTCAGACTAGAAAGTTCATCTTAGGACTGAATGCAAACATATGAGCAGAAGTAGATATGCACGCCCCTGAGATCATGAATGAAGTGATGGAAAAATCCCTCAAATAGGAATGGAAATTACAGGCCCTAGCTGCAGCAAGACAAGACTTTAACAATGACAGAAATAGAGCCTTCAAAAGGAAACCAGATTTCAGGGGAAAGCAAGTTGTGGATAAAAACTGAAGATCAAATCCAACAGACAGAGCACCCCCACCAAATCAAAATCAGAGAAATACTTTTGGAAGATACAACAGGGGAAAAGATCATAACAAGAATGATCAAAGGAATTACAATCGCCCAATGTATCCTCCACGAATTTTTGGTGATGCCTCGAGGAACCCAGTACCAAAACACCCGCCAGGAGGATGTTTTGCTTGTTGAGGAAATGACTTTGCCCGAGAGTGCCCAAGGATGCAGGGATAGATAAGGGCCAATCAACCTTAGATGGGACCACAACAAAGGATCAATGATGCAATATGAAATCGCCAGAATAGATACCAAAATGTGTTGAAGCTATAGGTAAATTATTGGGTAAACCCATTTCAATTCTCATAGATACCAGTTCATCAGAATGTTTCATTTCTTTAGAATTAGTAAGAAAATTGCCTCTCCTAGTGAATGACATGAATGCATCATGGACGGTCCAGTATGGGGATGAGGTAGTCAAGAAAGTGTCTCAATGTCTACCCAAAGCAAAAATACAATTTTTAGATTTTGAATAATCTTAGACCTATTTGTAGCACCCTTATGAGCCTATGATGTGCTAATAGGGATGAGTTGGTTCACCAAGCACCAAGCTGAGATAGAGTATTATAACAATTTGGTTCGGTGTTTTAGCAATGAGGGGAGATGGGTCATGATTCAAGGGGGTCATAGGCTCATAAAAGTAGAAACCATATTAGTTGTGTAGCTGAAGGAGAGAAGGAAGGGAGTTCTAATTTTCATGGTAATGATAGATGGTAAGGATGAAAGCAAAGATGAACCAACCCTAGAAGGGTATCCATTCCTAAGGGAATTTGAGGACGTGTTTCTTGAAGAATTACCTAGAATGCCCCCTAAGAGAGAATTTGATATTTTCATTGATATTGTACTTGGAGTTGAGCCAATTTCCAGAGCACCCTATAGAATGAACACAACTAAGTTGATGGAACTTAAAATTCATCTAGAGGAACTCTTGAGTAAAGGATTGATTAGACCAAGTGTGTCTCCTTAGGGAGCACCAGTGTTTTTTGTTAAAAAGAAAGATGAAACTCTAAGATTATGCATTGATTATAGAATGTTGAATAAGGTCACAATTAAAAATAGATATCCCCTACTTTGTATAGAAGACCTTTTTTAGCAGATGAAATGAGCAACGGTTTTCTCAAAGATAGACCTTCGATTAGGGTATCATCAACTAAGAATTAAGAAAGATGATATTCCAAAAACTACTTTCAGGACCAAATATGGACACTATGAGTTTACAGTAGTACCATTTGGGGTAACAAATGCTCCTTCAACATTTATGAACTTAATGAATAGTGTGTTCCATAATCACTCAGATAAGTTCATCTTGGTGTTCATAGATGACATTCTGATTTACTCTAAAAATGAGGAAGAGAACTTAACACATCGTCAATTGGTTCTTCAGAGGTTGAGAGAACTTAAGCTATATCGTAAGTTGTCCAAATGTGCGTTTTTTAAGAAGAAAATTCACTATCTAGGCCACATCATATCCAAAGAAGGAATTGCAGTAGATCCAGACAAGATAAAGGCAATAATGGAGTGGCCAATTCCCAGGAACGTGTCAAAAGGAAGGAGTTTCATTGGGTTAGCAAGATATTATAGGAGATTTGTTGAAGGTTTTTCTAGGATCGCCATCCTGATTACAACATTGCAAAGGAAAGTCAAGAAGTTTATATAGACAGAGCAATGTGATAAAGCTTTTCAGATTCTAAAGGAAAAGTTGACGACGACACCCATCTTGAAGGTACCTGATCCGAATGTACATTTTGTGGTTGTAACAGATGCATCCATCGAAGGATTGGGAGGAGTACTCATTCAGAATGATAATGTAATTACATATGAGTCTAGGAAATTGAAAACTCATGAAGTAAATTATGCCCCTCAAGATTTAGAATTGGCAGTAATTGTTCATGCCTTACATAAGTGGAGACATTTTATTATTGGGAAACCTTTTGAACTAAAAACTGACCATCAAGGGCTAAAGTACAGATTCACTCAACCTAATATGAATGCTAGGCAGAGAAGGTGGTTGGAGTTCTTAAGTGAGTATGATTTTTAAATTGAGTATATCAAGGGAAAGGAGAACATGGTTGCCGATGCTTTGAGTAGGAAAAGACACTTGATGAATATAACAACGCTTAGATTTAATCTAAAAGGGCAAATACTAGGACAAAAGTAGGATCCTTGGTATAATCAAGTTAGAGTGATGATAGAAGAAAATGCAGAAGACCCAAAAACTAAAGGATATATCTTAGATGGCGAGGGTTTGCTTCAGTATAAAAATATGATCTATGTTCCAAATGTAGAAGACTTAAGGAAGATAATTTTGACTAAAGCTCATAATGCACCCTACTCAGGTCATCCAGGGGTAAACAAACTGTATGCCGATCTTAAGAAACTATACTTTTGGCAAGGGATGAAAAGAGATATAGTATTATATGTATCACGATGCTTAGAATGTTAGAGGGTTAAAGTAGAACACCAACATCCTGCAGGACTTTTATAACCGCACAACATTCCACAGTATAAATGGCAAGTTATCAGTATAGATTTCATACAAGGATTACCTATGACACCCTACATGCATGATGTTATTATGGTGGCAATCAATAAGCTTACTAAGGTAGCACATCTCATACCCGGGAACTTGATTGATGATGCACCAACCTTAGCCAACTGGTTTGTGAAGGAATTGGTTAGATTGCATGGAGTTCTAGAAAAGATCATATCAGACAAAGATTTTAGATTTTCTTCAAGGTTTTGGACGACCCTACAGTCAGCCTTAGGTACATAATTGAACTTTAGCTCCGCATTTCATCCTGAGATGAATGGGTAGACAAAAAGGACAAATCATATTGTAGAAGACCTAAGGATTTATTGTATGAATCAACAAACCAAATGAGAAACTTATGTTCCATTGGTGAAATTTTTCTATAATAACTCATTTCAAACATCTTTTGGGATGGCTCCAATTGAAGCTCTATATGGGAGAAGTTGTTGAACACCACTTAGTTGGGATAACCTTGAGGACATAATAGTAATCAGTCTTGAAATGTTGAAATACATGGAGGAACAGGTGAAATTTATAAGGCAGAGGTTGAAGGAAGCATCAGATAGACAGAAGAGCTACGTAGATAGGAAAAGAGTTCAGAGAGAATTCATGATTGGTGAAAGGTGTTTTTAAGGGTTAGACTGCACAAAAGTTTCATAACCTTTGGGAAAAAGGTGAAGTTAGTTCCTTGCTATGTAGGACCTTTTGAGATCCTAGAGAAAATCAACCTTGTAGCCTATCGATTGGCCTTGCCCCCGTAGCTAAGTTGCATTCATGATGTCTTCCATGTGTCACTTCGTAATAAATATGTACCTGCTAATAAACACATTTTAAAATGGAATGCCTTGTAGGTCCAAGAGCCTGATAGAATAACAATAGAGCCATATAGAGTGTTGGAGAGACATTGGTACTAATTGCGCAAAATAGAGATTTGGTCAGTGCAAGATACAGTGGGATCAATATGACGAAGGAAGTGCAACTTGGGAGGACACTGAAGAAATGAAAAACAAGTTTCTAATTTTATTTTAAATTTATGAAGTTAATCAAACTTTTGTAGTGCATTGGGACAATGCACAATTTAAGGTGGGGAGGATGTCACAACCTCTCTTCCTGCACAATGGACTCATGCTCATACTCTAAGTTGATTTGGACATCTTTTAATATTTTATTATTGGAATGAGTTGATTTTTTAAAGTTAATTTTTGTGATTTTCAAAGAGATATCAGGTCATCGATGGTATTTTCTAAAGAAACAAGGTACGAATTTAATTTTGTTTTCAAATTCCAAGAGTTAAGAAATTAAATCGTTAAAATATCAAAGCTATTTCCTTTCGTGGAATTATATGCAATGTTTACAATTGTGAATGAGGAAAACTTAATAGGATAAATATTTAGTCTTATCTTAAATACTCGCATTTATAATGAATGAATTTAATAATTATGTTTTAATATTTAAAAAAATCACCAAAGGGCGTTTTATGATTTTTCTAAATATTTAGTCTTATCTTAAATACTCGCATTTATAATGAATGAATTTAATATTTACGTATTAATATTTAGAAAAATCACTGAAGGGCATTTTATTAATAGAACACCCTTCGGTGATTTTTATAAATATTAAAACGTAAATATTAAATTCCTTAATTATAAATGTGAGTATTTAAGATAGGACTAAATATTTATCCTATTAAATTTTCCTCGTTCACAATTGTAAACATTGCATATAATTCTACGAAAGGAAATAGCTTTGATATTTTAATGATTTAATTTCCTAACTCTTGAAATTTGAAAACGAAATCAAATTCGTACCTTGTTTCCTTGCAAAATTCCTTTGATGACCGGATATCTCTTTGAAAATCACAAAAATTAAGTTAACTTAAAAAATATCAGCTCATTCCAAAAATAAAATATTAAAAGAGGTTCAAATCAACTTAGAGTATGAGCACGAGTCCATAGTGCAAGAAGAGAGGTCGTAACACATCCTCTATCTCATTTATAACCCACCGATAATAAGGAAAGTCCCTTAGATGGCCCTGTAAACCTGGACTTGTCAAGTGCCATCCAAGGGCCATTGGATCCTCCGGTCCCCTATGATATATCGGCCCCACTCGTTGCTCAATACTAATATGCTCCCAGGACGAGTCCTAAAAAAGTGCGCTTTGCCCAATATTGCACATTCTATGGTAGACTATCATATGTAGGTTTCTATACCACTGGGTCAAGATGATCAGCCCTCGTGTAAACCGTGTCAATTGATCAAACATCTCTTGGATAATGCCAATTCGACTAAGGGGAAAGAATTGTCCACTCTTCTCAAGCAACATGAGGTTGTTGATAAGAGCCATCAATATCACCACCTTTGGAGGACTTGTCCCTTATCCTGCTCCTGCTCCATCATCTAGAGGCTAAGCTAAGTGCTCCAATGCATCTATATCAATGCTACCATCTACAACTTATATGTCTGTAATCACACCCAATAAATCCTCCAGTACAACTCATCGACCCACCGACATCTAGGTAACCTTGAGGCCTCACATCCGTACCCTAAAATGCGATGCACATCCTGCAATGTCACCCTGGCCTCCTTAGTCAGTAAATGGAATGTAGAGGTCTCTGAATGCCACCTCTCTGCTAATGCTGATAAATATGCCCTATCTACCCAAAATCACAGGCAATCATGTTAGGTGATATAACTCTATGGCCTCAAGAATACCCACAAGCTCTTCAGTCTAGATCCCCTATCGACGGAGAACTTGCGATCATCTCTCTTATGACATGATAACTCTGACTCACTTCTGTAAATCAAACACAGGGAACCATGCCAATTATTTTTCCTTTCACTAATCCAATTTTTCATTTCCGTCTAATTTTGAGGCCTAGACTAATCATCTATGGACCTCTCTCTCTCTCTCTCTCTCTCTCTCTCTCTCTCTCTCTCTCTCTCTCCTAATTTTATGCCTTGATTAATATCATATGGGCCCAATCCTCCCTTCTTCTGGTGATTATGTCGTTGTCTCAGCTAATCCACTGTTCTATAGAGTGATCTCGCTCTTGTAAGTGAAATCTCCAATTTGACTGGTAATTTTTAACCAAATATGTGAGTTCACCGATGTAGTGGCAAACTCATCTTTCTAACTCGTGAAGCCTTTGAAAGAATGGCAAAATCGTTGTTCTTGTGGTGATCTCATTGTTATCAAAGGCGACCTCATCGATTCAAACTTGGGCAATCGACAGGATCTCCAAACTTCTTATTTCCTATTCATAATAAATGCCATAAATGCAAAAATTAAATCCCCAAAAAAGTACCTACCAATGGTTCGCTCTCTAGTAGTATTTGATACTCTCTCACGTGCTCGCCAAGGTAGTGATGGTGCAGGCTATTAGCCATCTTTCTCAGTGCTCTCATGCACAAATCTCAGAGCTCTTATTTACTATAGCTAGGGGTGTAAATGAAATATTTCTACCCCTGAGGGTCAAAATATAGTTAAATTTTAAAATTTTCACCCACTAGGCTTATAGTTGCTCTATTTTATCTCTCTTGGGCTATTATTTTAGCACTGTTTATTCATTTTTTTCCTCACATTTTTTTCTAATTGCTCCGTTTTTTAGGGTCTTTGGTTAAAATTAGCATTATTATTATTTCTTCTGATCAAGGGCCAAGCCGTCAAATATTTCAATTTCCCTGTCTTCCCCTCGAGGTGGCATCATGGCTGCCCAAACATTGTTCAGGGCATTTTGATAACCCTATTTTTTCGTGACTCATACAAAATTTAGCAAAAAGAAGGAATGAAATTATTTCTTCTGATTATAGTGACCTTTTTATTCTTTGAAAAGATTGTGCTTCGAACAAATATCTCACCACATCTTCTCAAACATGGGCAATATGTAGACATCCAATTCCTATCACTATTGTGCTGAAATTGTCAGTCAAAATGATATTTCATGACAACATACAATCTGGACCAAAAAGCACTAAAATGTTCTAAATCATTCGAACTTGTCACGAACAATTACCAATTTTTGCTAATGTATTCCTGAATGGGGTAATGCATTTTATGTGATTATTATCTTTTCTCAAATCATTTCAAGTCAAATTGTGACCATGCAAAATGACGTTGAACACACACCGCGTGCATGTATTATTTCACATCCATAATACTCTAAGTGGGGCACTATCTTGTATGCAACTGACACCTTCTAATTATATTCCAGTTAAATTATGACTCAATAAAATATCATTTTTTGACCATGTTAATTAACTGACAATAGATTTTCAAAGAATTACAGAGAATTAATCAAAGTCACTTAAGCAAATTAAATCAAATCAAGAACTTAAATAAGAATTCCATGAAAGTTGTTGAATATCTAATTACAAAAAATTTGTTGTTCAATTTTGTATCATCGCATGACATTATCAATGGGGTGGCATCCATAGGCCATTAATGGGATAAATATCATAATTAAACCCTCCCATGCCTCATCAATGCCTCATTCTTCCAAATATTAATGGGCATATTTATGGCTTATCCCTCCAAAATTGAATCAATCCATAGCCATACATCTTGATCTCAAGATGGATATGGTTGATCCTGAGCAATCCTGAAAAACTATAAATAAGAGAGCCAAGACCACCATTTTCAAACTTCAGTTATGCAAACTTATTATGCTTAAATTGCCATAAAAAAACTTCATTGATTCACCCAATTAGACCAAAATTGAAAAACCAAAACCATTGGTGAATTAGGAGATGATGGAGGTTCATGCTACACCTCATTGACAAAGACTTAGAGAACCAAATTTGGGGAAAAACATGTTTTTTGACTGCTTTTGAGGGAAAGTAACTACTTGGAAGGTATAACACCATCTTGCGTTAATAATTAGTTATTTTAATTCATTAGAACCGCCCCTTGAGGTAGTATGATTGATAAGTTAGGTCTTTATGCTTATTTTAGAGATTTTTTGACTAACACATTGTCTAACCTTGTTTCATAATCATATTCTACATTATGAAGTTATTTTATTTAATTATCACTGAATCTGATATATATTTCTTATTTGGATGAACATGAATGTTGTATTAATTAGTATTTATAGTGAATTTAGCATGTCACACCTGTGAGTACTACTGGCATATATATCTTAAATACATCTATTTAAAAGATGCTGAGAGATATCAATCTCGAGGTGCCTATTTAACCTATGTCATAATATAGGCACCTTGAGATTGATATCTCTCAACATTTTTTAGATGAATCTATTTAAGCTCTCCATCTCGAGGTGCCTATCTAACCTAAGTCACAATATAGGCACCTTGAGATTGGTATCTCTCAATATTTTTTAGATAGATATATTTAAGATGTCTATACTAATTACGTACTTAGATGTAAAATAATTATTGTCAAAATGATTTATAATCCACCAAATAGTGAACTCCAAAAAATCTTTATTGATAATTTACATCCAATTGTTAAGAAAACTACTATTTTCAAATTCTATCATACTTTTGATAAAAGTTATAATATAATTAGAGAATTTTAAAACATAAATTTGAATATATATTTTTTTAATTATTATTTTAAATTTTTTTCAAACAAATTAAAATTTAAAAATAAAAATAATGATAGTAGATATCCAATTAATAGTAAATCTAAGAATGTAATTACTATTATAAAACACGTCTTTGAAATTCATCTTAGTTCAAATAAGAAAAAAAACAAAAGTTCAATAAACTTATTGAGATCCTATTTAAACTATTTATATATCAAAATGCTTTTTAAAAATGGATTTTTTGTGTACAAAAATCTAACAATCTAATAATGGTCATGGAAAAGTATATTATAAGTTTAAATGGAGAATTTTGACACGTTATTCTAATAATATTTAATGAATAAATTTAATATTTTCAAAATACATTTATAAAATGTGAGTAGGTGTTATTAAATTAATATGATTTAAATTTTAGAATTTATAAAATGAGTTTTAAATATTAAATTGGTATCATTTTTTATTTTTATTTTTATTTATTTATTTTTTCATGATATTTAACATTTTATATATATATATATATATATATATATATATATATATATATATATACAAAAGTCTGGTAAATTTTTTAATGTGACCGGTGGTGCTGGCTATACACGCCTAAAACTGGTATCACGAGGCAAGGGGAGACTAGAACTTAAAGTTGTAGCGGAAATACTTAGCCAATCCGAGTAGGGCCCCTACATTGATATTTAACATTATATTTTACTATAATTTGTAGACTATAATTTTTTAGTAGTATTTTCACTTTTAACTTTTATTATATAAAATTATAATAATGTTTAAACAAGTATAATATATTAAATATTTAATATTTTCATAATTTATATATAATGAATATAATAGTTTTTTGAAATTAGTCCTTTTTTTTAATTAAGGATTATGGGTGTGATTTAAAACAATGAATTAAATGATTTTTTTTTTTCCAAAAATTATTATATTCATAAATACAATATATTTTTGAATAATTTTTATCATCATAGCTACATTTTTATATCAACAATTATAAATTATATATCCCAAAAATTTAAATTCATAATCTTCTTCTTTCAATTCAATCCCTTAAATCACTTGTATTACTTTCCCTCCTTTAAATTATTAATTACAAATTATTACATTAAAATTAAAATTATAGATAATGAACTATAAAATCTAATTAGATATAAAATAAAATTTTAGAATGATATCATCCCTCATTTTTTTATATGACTCATTCTTATAATATATTATTAATTTATTAAAAAAAAAATAAAATAAGACATATTTTTAATTATATTATACAAGATTATAATAATGTTTCAATAAATATAACATATTTTTAATAACTTTTATTATACTATAAGTGATTACAATAATGTTTCAACAACCACAACAAATTTTTAAATTAATTATGATATTTTTATATATAAATTATAAAAATTAATTAAATTTAATATGTAAAATAGGGACTAATCATTACATAGTCCTCGTAACTTTATTTTTATGTCAACAATTATAATTAAAGAGTCCCAAAAATTTAAACTCATAACTTTCGCCTTTCAATTCAATCCCTTTAACCACTTGTGTTATTTTTCCTCCTTTAAATTATTAATTACAAATTATTACATTAAAGTTATAGAAAATGAACTATTAAATTTAATTATATATAAAATTAAATTTTGGAATATGATACTGCCCCTTTACGTTTTATATGATTTATTCATATAATATTTTATATTATTAATTTATTAAAAATATATATATATATATTAAAAAAAAAAAAAGTAGACATATTTTTATTATATTATACAAGATTATAATGTTTCAATAACCAAAACAAATTTTAAAATTAAATATAATATTTTTATATATAAACTATAAAGATTAATTAAATTTAACATGTGAGATATAGCCATTACATAGTCTCGGTAAATTTATTTTTATGTCAACAATTATAAATAAAGAATCTCAAAAATTTTAAATTCATAATTTTCTCGTTTCAATTCAATCATTTTAACTATTTGTACTACTTTCCTCTTTTAAATTATTTATTACAAATTATTACATTAACATTATAAGAAATAAATTATATATAATTTTTTTTTAAAAGTGTGAGATCATTTCTTCATTTTTTTAAAAATTGAAATGTACATTTTTATTAAAATAATTTATAGTACAACGCTAATCATATAGAAAAAGATGGGTGGAAAGAGTCACACTCCAAAAACTAAGCAACATCACTAAGCCAATAAAACCAAAGTCCAACGTTTTTCTCAATCTAAACATTGGGAACTGTATGACATTCTAGTCCAATCAAAAGAATGGAAAAATCTAAAGATGGCACAATGAAGAAAGATAATTCAAAGTTTATTTGAAAATTGACAGTGGCAGATTCTTCTTGCCAAATGACATCCCCAAATAATACTATAAAAGTAGCATCAAGATATCACATGAATTCGAATCCTCTGAATCTCGTAAAAATCAATCCTTATTTAAATTTTGACACAACTCTATACTTTCAATAATTATGACCCGATAAATATTGGTCACACAAAATATTTGACTCAAGTTAAAAAAAAAAAAAAAAAACCATTTTATCCCCCACTTTTTTTAGTTTTCTTCATTCTTATAATACATTATACTATTAATTTATGGAAAAAAAAATTCAATCCCAAAAAAAAAGTTGTACAATTTTTCATCCGCTAACTTAAGTACTAAAAACATTTTTAATCTCTTTTCATGATGTTGAGATATTGTACTCAATTTTTTGTAACTTTATTTGTTGTTAACTTTTTTTTTTTTTCTAAAGTCGATTCATAAAGTCATAAAATTTTGTTTTTAAAAATTATTATGGATTTTGAAAGCTTCAAATATTTAATTAATAAATGTACGTAAGATTTTTGAAAATGGTGCATTAGTTATTATATGTTATATACATTGCCCTGTAGATAATGGTTCTTTAATTTTTATTTTATATTATTTTATAAATATTAGTAGAATTTTTTATGTATGGTTAGTTTAATTTGTATTACGAAATATTAGTTCTTTTTTTGAATTCGAACATTTCAAAATCTTTATCTTTTATTTTATTTTGGGATTGTTATTTTTTTCAATTTTTTTTCAACTTAAATACACTCATCTTCTTTAGCTGTTGTATATTAACGTAAATATTAAAATTGTTGATTTTGAATTCAAAATTATATGTAAATAGACAAATGATGTAGTTTATTTAATCAAGAAAATAACTATTAAAACATTTATCATTATTTGAACTAGAATTTAATTGTTGAGTACTCTCAACACACAGGGTGAAGTTCATTTTGTTATCAGACCTCTTTTTATCATCTTGTTTCAATATAAGGAAGTTGACTATTAGAGAGCTATAAACTAAATTAATATCAAAGCTTTTTTCCCTTAATTCTTTGGACCAAACAAAACTAAATCATTACAAGAAGACATGAGTCATAATATATGAATTTAGCGCAAGCGGAAAAGCAAAGGAAGATAAAAAGAAACAATAATCATAATTTAGCCAACAATTAATTGCAACGAGTGTTGGGATAGTTTTAGAATCTTTTTTGAACTAGGCTAAGATTTTTAGGCAAGCATTCCAATGGTATTGGTTGCACATTTACAAGTTCTAATTATGGAAACAAATTTACGACATGGCATAAAAGATATAAAATCTTTACATCTCCATGTTTATTTACATATTTGACTGTCTTAATTAATTATTATTTTTTAACTATATTGTAAAAGATTAAAATAACGTGTTAACAACCACAATAAAATTTTAAATCAATTGTGACAATTTTATTTACAAATTCCAAAGATTAATTAATTTTAACATATAAGATAGAGACTAGTACCATCTAGTGGTCCTGGTTATATTAATTTTACATTTGATCATTTATTGCTTATTAGTACATATATTTTAAATAGATCTATTTAAAAATATTAATATATATCAATCTTTAGGTGTCTGTCTTAGTTGACCCTCTGGTATTACAATATGTATTTAAATTTTTCACTTGTAATTCGATACTTTGATTTTACTTCTGAATTATCATGCTTAGCCAACAATTTTGTTGTTTGAAAACATGTTTTTTTACTATCATAGAGATCAAGCTATGAATACATGTCAGTGATCTTTCTATTATAACCATGTATATATTATATTTTTTTATGATTATTAGATATATCAATGAGTTCCAATAAAAAACTATAGAGTTATTTCTCAAAAATATGTCTTAGTTATGGATTATGAAAGCTTTAAATTTTTAACTTCTTTGTATGTAGAACTTAAAAATAGTCACATGAAATTTATTTATTCTTATTTTATGAATGTTAGTGTATTCGTCTATATATAAGAATTATGTTCAAATTAGACAATATTTATCCTCTTGTTGACTTTTAAGATTTGATAATTGGCATCCATTATCTTACCTAAGGCTTATTATGTTCTTTAGATTTCATTTTAAGTCTAAGTGCACCTGTATCCCGCTTCCCTTTATTTAGGTCCTAGCTGTTGGAAGTTGATGTATGTAATGATATTGTTGAATTTAAATTTGAATTTGACATGGGTGCCAATAGTATTGTAATTCATTTAATAAATGAAGCAGTCAATAGAATATGTATTTATCAAAGAAAAGAAAACTTCTCATACATCCAAGATGAACTCCAAAAATCTATTACCGCAACTTCATTCAAACACATACACACATAATATTAGAACTATATTCGTATTATTGAAGGCTTTTTTGGGTGAATATTTTGTCACCGACAAAATGGTACTTTCAACCACATTGTGATGAGATAAAATCTCTCTTCAAGAAAAGGGGAGGTTCCCTTTCTTATTGTTAACTAAAACAAGAAGCAATTATTTACACTTATTTACACAAATTTATCAAAGTGGGGGTTATCGTATCATCCAATTCTTTTTTTTTTAGAATTGATGTTCACTTGCAAATTTATATTGAGTCCTTTCGTTCCTTAAAATGTAGTATGAAAACATAAAATTACTTGATGGAGCAATAATGACTGATAAGTAGATTAGTTAGGCGAAAGAATAACTAGAATAATACCAACAATATAACATGAATGGATGGAACAAAGTGCATCCCAAAGTCTTCACCTTACTTCCAATAAAGATTAAATCACCAAAGAAAGTAACTTTCGACCCAAAGTATCCATAGTAAGTCACTCTCAATCATGAACACAAACCCAATAACAATAATGCAGCTCAAAAGACTTCAAAATCAACTTCTTGGCACCTTCTATCTTATTAAAATTTCACACCACAATCCAATTAAAAGCACAATAAAATGTAATAGAAAAGACGTAAGAACATTCCCAATACACCACAAGTTTGTCCAACACAAAGATTGAAAGATCACTTGATTTTATTATATGATGGAATTTAAGATTTACAATATGAACACAAAGATTCAAAAATTGCTTCTCAATTTCAACAACGTTTCGCTTCTATAACCTTGGTGATCATGCATTTACAAAAAAACATCATTTTATTTATAGAAAGGAGTTATGAACAAAAATAAAGAAAACATAAATACTTTGACTTATTCTTTGACAACGTCCAATGTGACTTAGGACTGTGTACTTTTCCTTCGTGCAAATTACACTAAACAAAATTATATATGGACAACTATGGAAATAAATTGTCTATAGACACAGGAACTTCTTTTTTGTTCTTCTCTAGTTATGCTTTGTATCTCTTCAGGGTGGCTTGGAACTCATCATTGTTTGGCCCTGATGTACTTTTGGAGATGGCAAGGACCCTTGTGATGGATTCCTCTAGGTTGACTGACACGCCTTTGCTTTTATCCAAGATTCTTTCTAATTTATCTATTATGACTTGGAATTAAACCATCTTGTCGATTGAATCTAGCGTGAGTGTTATTGTTTCGATCTCTATGTGAACCAGGGAGGTGAACTCTTGAACAACTATTTCATCAGGAAGGATTTTTTGAGAGTCATCCTTTATCTTGCAAGGAAATTCTCCAATCTTGTCTGTAAGGTCTAGCCCTTTTTTAGTGTACATATCTTGGGTTTCTTAAAGATATTTAATTATAGTATGGAGAACTTCTTTCTTATTCTTCATTACCTCTCTATATTCTACAAACATCTTCCTATTGGAAATAACTTTTTGCTCAACCAAAATTTCCATCTTAACCTGGCATCGTTGGGTCCATGTGTGAATATCATAATCTGTTAACCTTTGTAAGAATTTTGTCATGTCCACATAACAAATTTCTATATATTCGATCTGATCAACATTGGATTTAACTGCAGACATTGGGACCACTCCTTGGAATTTATATTTCATGACTCTCTTAGCAGGAAAAACCTCCATCATTGATTGAGAAACTGCAAGAGAGTGTTCACATTTTTTAGAGTTATCATCTTTTTTTCAGTAGAAAATGTGCAAAAGCGGAGAAAAATTGCGCTTGTGCATGTATTTGAAAATTATGTAGTTTGGAGAAAATTCTCTAAAATGCATGAGGGGTAAAACATTTCATGTAGTCTAGAGAAAATTCTTCTAACTACATGTGTGGTTGAATGAATTTGGGTGTAGTCTAGAGAAAATTATCTGGGCTACACAGTAGGTCTAGGTCAATAAATTTGAGCGTAAGTTAGAAAAAATTCTCTGGCTTACATTGGTTTGGATAAGACAAACGTTTGGTGTAGGTCGGATAATTTTCACCAGCTTACATCGAAAATTGGAGATGAGGTGGTGTATTTCGGAAAAAATTCTCCGAAGTGCACTTACCAAAGAGATGGCATAGGAATAGGGTGCACTTTGGAGAAATTTCTCCATCATGCACCCGTGAGGAGTTGGGTAAGACATAGTGCACTTCGAAGAAAATTCTCTGAACTGCACCAACAAGATGGTGTGCAGTTTGAAAAATATTCTCCAGCCTGCATGTGCAGTGTTAGGGAATATTTTGGCCTTTGCACCTTGGGGTGCAGTTCGAAGAAAATTCTTTGGATTGTATAGGATGAGTCAGGTGTAGTCTGAAGAAAATTCTTCGGATTGCACGGGATGAAAAATTCTCTCAAAAGACTAACTTTTTTGAGAGAAAAAAATGCAAAAAGGCAAATATTGGCCTCATTTTACATGACTAGAGCTCATGGGCTATGAAACAGACAAGTTTCGTAGGGGTTATCCCATGAATTGAGCCTACTAAATTCAAGAATAACAATTGGATCTAACTGAAAAATTTCTTTCAGATATTCTTTGAAATGTTTGGAGAAAAGAGAATCTCAAAACTCTTAGTGCCTTTATCCATTGGGCCATGGAGTCAGGTTACTGACCAGACTAAAAAAAAAAAAAAAAGACTATACAGATATTTACAAAATGTACAAACTTATTTAGAACTTTACTGAGTGAAAAACTTCAGATGTTGTCCGTTGTAAGGTAGCGGTAATGTTGTTCCATCCATATATGCCAAAAGAAAATTGTGTTCTCCACAAAGTCGATGGATGAGAAAAGGACCCCTCCACAAAGAATCAAATTTTTTGCGCATTCCTTTCATCTCTCTTCACTTGTCCCACAAAAGAACTAGATCCTCTACTTAAAAATCTCATGGCTTGGCTTTATTGTCAAAAAGATTCTTGATTTAGCTTTGATGTTCAACAATGCGGTCCACCACTTCAGTAATGAACATAATATGCTTGTCTATGGAACTTTTAAACTTTTCATTCTCAATTGCTTTATCCAATCTGAGAGTGGGCAAATTTAATGTGATGGGTATTTCTACATTCAATCCATACAAAAGTTGAAAATGATACATACCAATCACTCTCTTGAGAGTGATGTGATTAGCCCACAATGCATCATACAATACCTTGTGCTAGGATCTCTAATTTTTCTCTACCAACTTCTTGATAATAGTAACCAAGTTCTTATTACTCGACTCAGCTTGACCATTTCTTTAAGGAAAATAGTCCATGGTATGAGATAAAATGGTCTCATATTCAAAAGAGAACTCAGTTATCTCCTGGGATGAGAAACAAGTAGCATTGTTAGTTACTATCTTGTTAGGTACTCCAAACCTTGTGATGATGTTCCCTTTGAAGAAGTTGCTTTATCTTTGAGGAAGTTGCAAATAACCTCTGAAGTAGCATGTTTGGCTAGGATTGCCTCTACCCACTTGGTGAAGTAATCAGTAGCCATAAGAACATAACTGTGACCTACACTTGATAATGGGTTTACCACACCAATAAAGTCAATACCCCATTGCTGGAAAGGTTCTTCAATAACTATGGGTTTTAGGGGTAGAGCTTCCAACTTGGGTTTCCCCACCAATTGATGGCACTTCTCACATTTATGCACCCAAGCATATGCATCTTGAAAAAGTGTTTGTCAGTAGTATCTTTCCCACAAAATTTTATGGGTTGTCATTGGAGCTAAGAAATGTCCACCACATGATAAGTTGTGAAAAAATTCCAACAACTTGCCTTGTGCTTTGTCTACACACCGTAAAAAAATTCCATCAATGCTTCGCTTATACAAACTGTTGTCCCAAAGAACAAAGTTTGTATCTTTAATCTTGATTGTCCTCTTCTCTTTCTATTACAAATGCTCCAGACATTCTCCATATGCGAAGAAATGAGCGATGTTGGAGTACCACTCATTCATTGTGCTTACCAACAAGGCTGTGGGAATCTCTTCTTCTATGTCTCGTTCACTGTTGGATACCTATTCTAGTTTATTCTTCTCAATGCGCTGACACAAGCCTTTTCCATGCACAATATTTTTGGGTTTGATTTCTATATCATACTCTTAGATCTTTGCAATCCAATTGCCTCTTTTGCTTCTAAATTTTTGCTGAGTCAGAATGGACTTGATTGTAGAATCTGGTACCAATGCAATGGTATGAGAATTGAGGATGCAATACCTAAATTGCTTAACATATTTCACCACAATGTAAGCATGTTTTTCCATGGGTGAGTACTTGAGCTCATGAGCTTTTAGGGGACAACTCATAAAATCTATAGGAGATTCAATCCCCTCTTCATTTGGCTACACCAAATGGCAGATAGAGTATGCTCGGAAGCATAATTGTACATGATACTTCACTAATACAGAAACAACAATATATGATTAAAAAAATATCAAAAACTGCATATAAATAATCAAACATGATGACGTGACCATTAATAGTTTATTGCCAGTCATTTATTGGTTGTTTTGATTAATCAATTTGGTAGTATATTTAGTCATTGATTGCTATAATCTAGTCACTTATTTAGTCATTATTTTATTCACTGATATATTTAGTCATTAATTTAATCATTGATTATTGTTAACTAATCACTTATTTAATCATTTTTATTCACTAATTTCTATCTATTGGTAGTGTATTTAGTAATTAATTTTAATCATCTTTTTGATTAATTTGGTAGTATATTTAATCATTTATATTCATTGATTTCACTGGTCATCGTTATTTCATGATCACATTTGTTATGAGTATTTCAAAACAATAATATAACGAGATCACATGAGTCATCATTGTGTCATGATCATATTTGTTATGAGTATTTTGAAACAACAATTTAATGAGATCACATGAGGCAATATATGATTAAAAAATTACTAAAAACTGCAATATAACAATATATCAAAGAAAATCAATATCACACGAGGTAGCCTCAATCCTTTAAGACACGTTTTCATAAGGCAAATCCTGGCAAGCTCTTTCACATGTGCAATCATTATAGGATCAGCCTGCATTTTACTAAAGATTGGGTGTGGGCTATTTAATCATTTCTATTCACTAATTTCTATCTATTGGTAGTGTATTTAGTAATTAATTTTAATCATCTTTTTGATTAATTTGGTACTATATTTAATCATTTTTATTCATTGATTTCACTGTTCATCGTTATTTCATGATCACATTTGTTATGAGTATTTCGAAACAATAATATAACGAGATCACATGAGTCATCATTGTGTCATGATCACATTTGTTATGAGTATTTTGAAACAACAATATAATGAGATCACACGAGGCAATATATGATTAAAAAAACTACTAAAAATTGCAATATAACAATATATAAAAAAAATCAATATCACACGAGGTAGCCTCAATCCTTTAAGACACGTTCTCATAAGGCAAATCCTGGCAAGCTCTTTCACATGTGCAATCATTATAGGATCAGCCTACATTTTACTAAAGATTGGGTGTGGGCTTCGAAAGCTTTCAAATTTTTTGATTCATTTTTTGTTAAATCTCCTTGGTAGTGGTTCACTTTGGTCTGGGTCTGTTTTCAGCCGTGCAATAATTCGATGAAGCTTTCAGTCATGGAAGGAGGAAGAGTCAGAACTGAGCCATTATTGTGTGATAAAACCAAAGTAGATGCTATGCTTTGGAGTATATGTTATGAAGATGGAATTTCTCATTTTTTGAATGTCTAAATAAATATGATGAGAACATCTCCATTTAGTTTGCTTCGAGTTGGGATGGTGATCGTAAATTTCAGGTTGGAGGTATAGAGTTTGTTGTTAGTGAGAAGTCGATTGCTAAGGCCATGGGTTTACGCTGCGAGGGCAGAAGAATGAAAAGACTCACCAAAGTTGAAGACCCGGAGGGGTTAAAAAAAATTCTTCATTGAAGGAGAAACACCCGTGAAGTTATAAGGAGGCTTTGATAGAGAGAGCTTGCTTAACCTTTGGGATAAGTTATTCATCACCATCATGAAATATTTTACCCTTGAAGGTCGTTTTAAATGCTTTTATCATTACCATTTCACTCTTTTGAATCACTTTCGTCACAAGGTGTTGGTTAACTTCCCCTTCTTCCTCCTATCATCCTTGGAGACGTCTATTAAGTTTGTTAAAAATTCCCTAGAAACAAATTTTGCTGCTTCCGCCATTCCACTCCACCAAGGTCTTATCTTCAGGTTTTATCACTTTCACCTTGCGTTGTGTTCCTCTAAGCCTTTAAAAGCATAGGTGTTAGATAGTTCCCATGACAACGAACCTGATGAATCTAATATTCCCCTTAGAGTGGGTCCCTATGGTTCCCTAATTTTTTCCAAGAACCTTGTTCCCCCCTCTTCAAACCTATCCTCTAGGTTTGAAAGCTTTTCGCCTCTCCGACTGGGCTCTGGTTGCCCCTCCTCGATAGCTACAACTTCTAGATCTCTTGACCCTTCTGACTCTCTGACTTTCAAAGGGTTGTGGGAGCTAAAAAATTAACCCTTCCTTTTTTGGAAATAAAAAGAGGAAATCAATTGTTCGAATAAATTCTGAGATCACTCATGGAAAGAGTAAGGACAAGAAATTGGTGGGGGTGGAGCCTCAAAATTTGGCCAGTGACAGAGCACATGGAGGCCCAAGTGCAAGTTCATGACTCTGTGGAGGAAGGGCATGGTTTTAAATTTCATAGCTGTATGGAAAGAAAAATGAATATTAGGAAATCCAAGACACTGACAGGGAGAAAAATTTCATTGGTAAAGACTGTGGATGATCCCTCTACCTTGGATCTGGGGGAGGAAGCAGGTAAATTAAAAGATATACCCAATCTTGATCAACAATTAGAGGGAACTAGTTATTATGAGGAGATGAATGACTCCACTTATGATTATGACAATGAGGATTTCATGGATACCAATGAAGAGGAGACCCAGATTGAAAGGGAGTTGGAGGAAGTGAACAAAGGTTTGCACTTCATAATAAAATGAAGGTGTTAACCATTGTTTGCTTGAAAGTTGTCCACCATGTAGCTTCTTCCCTATTGATTTTGCAAGACCTCCCAGAAGAAGATAACGATATAGAAGAAAAAATTGCTAGCATGGAGGACCTTCTCAAGTTCAAAGAAGATTGGAAAGATTTGATCATTTAAAACTAGTGTTTTTGTAATGGTTAATCCTTAGTTTTGACCATTTTTTGCATAACCAGTTTGTGTTTTCCCTTTGGCTCTTTTTGTTTATCCCTTGCTCATTTTCTGTGTTTGGTCACTCGCTTAGTTGTTTGTTTTTCCCCTTAAGCCTCTCCTAATTTGGGCTCTTCTCCCTTGTTCTTTATTTTTTTCCCTTTGCCTTGTTTGCCTTAGCCTTTCTTTCTTTATTTTGCCCTGAAGTGCCATTTGAAAAAAGTTCTGATGGGCCACTTCCCTTCTAAGTGCCTTTCAAAAAAATTTCAAAGGGCCTTTCCTACCTTGCTTTCACCCTAAGTGTCCCTTCAGACTTTTTCGAAGGACAATTTTTGTCCAAGTGACCCTTCAAAAAAGTTTCAAAGGGAACTTTTTCGTCTAAGTGTCCCTTCATAATTTTTTCAAAGGGCATTTTGCCTTGTCCTTTCCTCCCAAGTGACCATTTGAAAAAATTTCGAAGGGCACTTTTTGCCTAAGTGTTCCTTCAGATTTTTTCTGAAGGGCACTCTTGCTTGTTTTATCCATGGTTACCCTTCATGATTTTTCCTGAAAGGCCCTTTGTCCATGGAAATGCCCTTTAGAAAAGTTTTGAAGGGCCATTTTAGAATGAAAATGCCCTTCAGAGTGGAAATGCCTTTTGAAATGAAAATGCCATTTGGAAAAGTTCTGAAGGCCCACTTCCTTTGGAAATGCCTTTCAAATTTTTTTGAAGGGACCTTGTGCCTTTACTCGGGTGTTCTTCGAAACTTTTTTGAAGAACACTTTCCCAAGTGTCCTTCGGGAAAAGTTCTCGAAGGAAAATAGCCGTTGTCTAGAAGCCAAAATTCTTGAAAGAATTCCTTCAGACAAATTGTCTAAAAGAATTAGTTCAAGAAAATTGCTCAAAATAATAAGCATGACTCAAATGAATTCCCATGACATGCCGTAGGACGTCAAAATTGATGTAGTCAACTAGCTGTTGGAATTCAAAGACATGATGTGCCACAGGGAATCAAATTCAAGGTGGCCAACTCGATGTTGGGTTCACATTGGTGATGTGTCATAGGACATCAAATTTAGGGTGGTCAACTAGTCGTTGAGTTCACATTGGTGACGTGCTGGAGGTGTCAAAATCAGGGTGGCCAACTAGCCATTGGAGTGCAACTTGGTGATGTGTTGTAAGACGTGAAGCTCATGCCCAAAGTCTTCAAGGAAGAAGTGAAGTCACTGGAAAAAATTGAACAACTTTGCAGTGTAAATCGAGATTTGTCACATGCTTGACTTATGACTTTTATAAGTAAGGAGCCTTAAATAACCTGAAAGAGCAAGCAAGGAGTAGGAGGACTCAGAAAACTTGAAAGGGTCTTAATCAAAGCCAAATTAGATTTTCAAAAGAGCTTTGCTTTTAAATTTTTATAAGTGGAAGCAATCAAAAAACCCGAAAGAGAAAGGATAGTGCAAATTAGGTTTTCCAACATGTTTGACTTATAGGTTTTATAAGTGAAGCCATTCAAAAAACCAGAATGGGTCTGTAGTGCAAAACATGGAAGATTTCAAGGAATATAAGGTTCGTAGTAGTGATCTAAGCCATTTATTATGGAGGGTCATCTTGCCATTGGTTTTGCAACGATCCTGGTCATTTCAAGAGGGTGAATCAAAGATAAGGACAAACTCCAACTAAATGAGAGAGCAGTTGGAATGAGTTTCACCAAGATGGCGACATCAAACCGTTTTGGAGGCTTCTATTTTGGCACCCAAGAGCTTTCTCTTCTCTCCCTCTTTTACTATAAATAGGACATTTGGATTCTTGTTTTATCATCCACAGATAGTATGATGAAGCCTTACTAGATGTTCAACCATTTTCTTGCCTTTGAGCAAAGAAGCATAAGTCTATTTTCTTTCTAAGTTCTAGACATTTTTTTGAGCATGCAAGAGATACAGAGTGATAACAAGTGATATTTTATCTTTTTGTTCTCTGTCCTTCATGTTTTTGATCAAAGAGTTGATCCAACAGGTCATGTAGAGTGCATTCTAGCTGTATGAAATTTTGCACATGTGTAATCATTTTTGGACTATACAAATTGTCTTTCCAGTTATTTATCTTGTGTGATCTCATTCATTTTATCTCTACATTAAAATATTTATGTTGGATTCTTCTAGAGCTTGAGGTATAGACTATATTCTGTTGTATTGTGGATAAGTATAGGGCATACATGTGGATACTAATTCTTGGTGTATCACCATTTTAGACTAGATTTATCATTTATGTAAAATTCTGACTCTTTTCACTCATATAAATTGGTTCAACAGATTTATTGCACAAAAAAGCTAATACAAGGAACTATCTCTTTCAATCTAGAGGTTCATTTTCACTTATAGGTACACCCACATGCTTGGAAATGTCCCAACGTTGCTCAATTTGAAAGAGCCCTGAACAACCCTCTTCTAGGATTCAAGATCTGGAGACAACAGTTCTAGAACACCCAGTGGGACAAGTATTATTACTAAGTCAAGCGGAATGATGGTCTTGACAGGCCTAAAGTAGTATAAATACTCCTAACCCAGCATTTGGTGACTCCAAAAGAGTGTGAATCCCTAGCTCTAAACCAAGTTCTATATATTATCGTACATGGTCCTCACAAGGTCCTTAAGATTTTTTGACCAAGCCCCTTTAGCTGAAGCTCTTCCTGAAGAACAACACCCTGAACCCCTCCTAGCGCTATTAAATCATTGGCAATGAGGTTTTGGGTGAGAAGAGGAAGAGGTTAAAGAAGTTCAAGGAGACGAAGAAGTTGAAGAAGAGGAAGAAATAGAGGATCAAAGGGAAAGAGGAGAAATAGGGGAAAGGGGAGAGATGGATAGACATCAACCTTTCCCTACTTTTAATACTCAAAATCCAATAGAGCTTCCTACATATGACCCCATCCCTCCATATACTATAAAGAAATTTCCTAGTTTCAATGGGGAGGGTCCTATTACCCCATCTGAACATATTAGAGACATCTCTAATTTCTACAATTTCTATAATGTTACTAGGGTCAACATAGCCATTAGGTTGATTGCTATGTTTTTAAAAGGCAAAGCACTTGAATGGTATAGAATGTTGGAGGGAGATGCATTACAAGTTAGGATGGCTTTGGAGACCTATTGGTGATAAGATTCGAAAATAAGAGTGATCATGCTTCTCTAATACATGAGTCGAATGTAATAAGAAGAGGTCCAAATGAATCCATAGAAGATTTCAATGAGATATTTCAAAGAATATGGTATAGGCTGCCACCAATCATGAGACCTCCTCCTAGTTGTGTTTTCAACATACCTCAAAGGGATTGGTACTGATATTGTTGTGATGTTGCAGTCAACGGGAGGATTCACTCTTTCAAGCGCATATGAGTTAGCAATTGAGGTTGAGAATATCTTAATTTAGGGTGGGAGATTTCCTCCAAGAGTTTTCATGCCTTTGTTGTCCCATAATTCAGTTTAAGCTCCAAGCATGCCACAAGTTCCCAATGTCAATATGAAGCTAAGATCCTTTCCCAAGAAGGTGGATAACGTTGTGGATAAGGATGAAGAAATCAGATCATTGAGAGCTCAACTCAAGCAAGCTCAATATCAGGCAAGTGCTCCTCCTAATACACAATACTATCATCAACAAGGATATAGAGCTCTATTCCAACACAATTATCAAGGGAAAGGATAAAATCAACAAGGTTACAACAGGCAACCTAATGCATATAATCCAAATTCTACTCCTCCCGTAAAGGTTGTTCCAATTCATGCAAATCTAGTGCAAGGAGAAGATCATGTGGATTAATGGGGGCAACTTCAAGGTCAGTTTACACATGATGATGAACTAGCTATGCTTTGACTACACAAGAGAAAGATACTCCTTACAGGACAATAGAAGAAGCATGTCCCAGTGAAAGCAATAGTCATGGAGAAGGCAACAATCCAAGTGTGAGAATGATGAATTTTCAAGTAAAAGATGATTTTGTGTTGACTCAAGGCATGCCAATTACAGCCAATACAAGAGCCAAAAAGAGAGCATTGAGAGAAGGCCACGAGCCACAAATAGCTCCAAGTGATGCCCCTTCAATGCCACAAAGCGTCAATCAGAGTGTTGCACCTTGTATAAACCATGTTCTTCAACAAAATTAGAGTGTAAATGTGGCTGCCAAAATTGCAACACAACAGGGTACAATTATTGTAAATATTGTCATTGATATCAAAGGTCTAGCATTATTAGTGATAAAGGCCCCATTGCATTTAATGGTGTTTTTAATATTCGTATCTTGTCTTATGTGTGTTAATATCTATTTAATATTAATGAATATATATTTGGTTGCATATAAGTCAAAAGAGGGCCCATGGAGAAGTCAAAGAGTCACGGGGTAAAAGATGAAAGAGAAATGAGACATATTTTTTCATAAAGAGTCATCTTGAAGAATTTTAAGAGTCACCATGTGAAGACACGTTTTTCTATGAAGGGACACTTTGAAGAATATGAAAAGTCAACAAAATAAAGACAAAAGAGGAAATAACACTTTTACTTATGAAGGGTCACCATATGACTTTTCAAATGCAAAGATACGAAGGGTCATGCAAGTTTGGTGCTATTTTTATGAGGATTGAAGGGTCACAAATGGTGAATGCCAAAGGTCATTTGAAAAGCTATAAATAAAGGCTTGAGAAGGCCATTTATTATATGCAAGAGAATGCATGGTTTGTATGTATTTTTGAAGAGAGAAAAATATGAGATTTATAGAGTTCTATCATTTGTTGAGTAAGTAACATTGAGAGATAGTTGTGTTTTATACATAAAAGGGGTTAGTGATCATGTGGGTTGGTGCTCATGAATCTTTGTAAGGGGTTGGTGCTCTTGTGGGTTGGTGCGTACAAATAATTATTGTGTTGGTGCTCAGCAAAAGGGTTGGTGCTCTTGTAAGTTGGTGCTTGCGAACTTAGTATTTTGAGTTAGTGCTCATTCATATATACTTGAGATTGTTCTCTGTAGTTTTTCTCAACTTTCACATAAAATTTGGTGTCTCTCTCTCTCTCTCTCTCTCTCTCTCTCTCTCTCTCTCTCGTGTGGTGCAAATTATTATTTCAATTTTATTGCATATCTTGAATGTATGATCGAGTGGTTAAGAAAAATTAGATTAAGTAAAAGATATATAATATATTGATTCACCCCCCTCTTAGTATATTTCGTATTTAACTATTGGTATCAGAGTAGGTTCTTTTTTAAAAAGTTTTACAGCTTGAAGGAAGATTGAGAAAACATAATGGCTAGATCACATGAATTTTTTTCTAAAAATAAAGCACATTTGTTTGATGGAAAATATTATGTTTTTTGGAGCATAAAGATGACTTATTTGATGGCCCTTGGATTCGACATATGACAAGCAGTGGTGGAAGAATATGAAGAGACACAAATACTTGTAACTATTCTGACAAAAAAGAAGGCAAGTGAAAATAATGCTAAAGCTTTAAATGCTATTTTATGTGGTTTATGTGAATCTAAATTTGTTAAAGTTATGTAATGTAAATCTGCTCATAAAACTTGAGAATATTTACAAAAGTGATGGAAAGATTCAGCAAGCTAAGATTCAGACTTTTAGAAGACAGTTTGAGAGTTTGAAGATGCAAGAAGAAGAAAATATAGCAAGTTATTTCTTGCGGGTTGATTAAATAGTTAATTAGATTCAAGATCTTGGAGAAAATTTAGAAGAATCGACTGTGGTTCAAAAGATTTTAAGATCTCTACCATTGAGATATGATGCAAAAGTTTTAAAAATTGAAGAGATGAAGAATTTAATCAAGCTAAAAATGGATGAGCTTCATGGTATTCTTACGGCATATGAGATGCGGACTAAACAAGATAAACCCTTAAAGAGAAAAGCGGCCTTCAAGACATCAAAGAAAGAAAAAATTAAAATTAAAGAATCAAGTGATAATTCTAGCGATGATAAAGATGACAATGGATATCTATTCATTCACAAGCCAAAAAAGAGCACATGTAAATATATAAAAAATTACCTTTTAAATGTTTTAATTATACAAGATTGGGCATTTTCTAGTTAAATTTCTAAATAAGGGTAATGATGACAATGAAGAAGGAAAGTCTACATACAAGAAAAATTTCAAATACAAATTCAAGAAGGGATTTGAGAAGAAGAGTTTGTTTTCTAAATATCCTAGATCAGTTGAAGATAGTGCAGTCAATGACTCAGAAGAAGAAGAGATTCTATTCATGGCCAAACATGAAGATGCCTCCGCAAGCAAAAGTATAGATGATCAAGAAGAAGAACATGATGAAGCTGAAGTGAATTTAGAAGGAGAACTCATTTGTGCTTGAGAAGAGTAAAAGCTTTTGAAAAGTAAAATCGAATATTAAAGCTCCAGATCGAGAAAAATGAAAATGAGTCAGAAAATAATTGAAGATCTACAAACACACTTTGAAGAAGCCAAGAAGAATAAAAAAGATCTAACGGCACAGTTGAAAATAGTAAGTAAAGAATGTGAAATGTATGTTATTAAAATTACTTTTTTTAAAGTAGATTTTGAGAAAATAAATAAAGCAATCAATGATAGAGTAGCTAATGATTCAAATTTGAGAATAACACTAATATGTTGAATAAGATATTAGAAAATCAAAGATCAATGGCAGATAAGAGAGGGATTGGATTTAAAAAAAAGAAAGAGGAGGTTACTACTTTCATAGACAAGAAAAAAGGAAAGAGCTATGCTGATGCTGTTACAAAAGAGAAAATAAAAAAGGAAGAAGTTAAGAATACAGAGGACATCTCAAATAAAAAACGTTGGAGCGAATAGAGTTACAAAAGACAATCAGATTAGAGATACACAAATAGATCCTATTTTTATAGTTATTATTTTTATTTTAATGGATATGGTCATAAGAAATTAGAATGTCGAAAAAAAGCTAACAATTTCAGAAATAAGAAGAAAAGTCATGCAGAGTCACATAAAAGCCACAATTTTTTTGCTCCTCTATCAGGGTTTAATGAAGAGGCCATAATATGTTACAAGTGCAACAACTTCAGACATAGCCCAATATTGTAGAAGTGTGTTTGAGTCAATCAAAAAAGATGAGTTATAAAGATTTATTCATCATTAAGAAAGTTTAGACAGGTTCATGGCAAAAAAAACATGAAAAATCTATGTTAGTGCATACAATTTTGCATGTAAAAAATGAAAAAAATCCATGGTTCATTGATAGTAGATGTTTGAGGCACATGACATGAGAAATGAGCAAGTTCATAACTTTGAAGAAGATCAATGGTAACACAGTGAAATTCAGAGACAATACTACTGTCATAATTGTTGAAAAAAGTACACTAAGTTTGGATAATGGTAGAACTAAAATTGAAAATGTTTTGTATGTAGAAGCTCTGAAGCACAATCTTTTGAGTGTAAGTCAAATGTGTGATCAAGAGCACACACTAAAATTTTATGCAGAAGGTTGTGAAATTAGATGAAAAGATTCAGATATGTTGGTTGCAGATACTCAAAGAATAATTAATAATTTGTATATGCTATTAGACATCAAAGGTTAAAGATGTTGTTTGAGTCAGATTGAAGAAAGTTGGTTATGACACATGAGAATGGAGCACATAAATTTTGATAATCTTGTCAACATAAGCAAGAAGTAAGCAGTTAGAAATCTTTCAAAAATTACAAAGCCATTTGACACGCTTTGTAAATTTTGTCAGCATGGGAAGGAGGTTAGAAGGTGATTCAAAACAAAAGAGTACTTAACTACTCAGATGCTAAAGCTTGTTCACACTGATCTGTGTGGACCTCTGAGAAGTCAAAGTACTCAAAGTGAGAAGTATTTCATGTTGCTTATTGATGATTTTTTACGTATGACTTGGGTAATATTTTTAAAAAAAAATCAGAAGCTTTCAGACATTTCAAAATATTTAAAATATTAGTTGAGAATGAAACCAGTTTGAAGATTAAGTGTTTAAGATCAGATCGAAGAGGATAATTCATGTCAGATCAATTTATTAAGTTTTGTAAAGACAATGGAATAAAGAGACATTATTCAACAGCTAGAACTCTACAAAAAAATAGAATAGTTGAACAAAAAAATAGAACAATTCAAGAGATGGCAATCCAAGATAGTAGATAAATATTGGAGAGAGGCAATTGCTACAACATTACATATTAAGAATAGAGCATTACTGAGAGTCAATAGTGACAAAACTCCTTATGAGTTATGGAAAGACAAAATAATAGTTGATTATTTCAAAAAAAATTGACAAGAGATGCTTCATAAAGAGAACATATGAAAAACTTAATAAGTTTGAATAAAGAGCAGATGAAGGTATATTTTTTGGTTATTCTTGTAAAAATAAAGATTATAAATATTATAACAAAAGAACTAAGAAAATTGTTGAAAGTACAAGTGTCATAATGAAAAAGATGGAACACAAAGAATCAGTGATCCAATAGACATTCTTGAAATCATTGAAGAGGAAGGTTTTGAAGAATCAAATGAAGATGAGGAGAAAAAAGACACCAAAACTCCATCCAAATATGTTTAGAGAAATCATAATGAAAGTGACATCATTGAGGACATAAATAAAAAAATTCGCACTAGAAGAATGATGGTAAGTGAATCTGAGCAAGTTAATTTTTTTTTGTTATTTGAAATTCAGCCTAGAATTTTTTCAGAAGCTAGACATGTAAGCATTGGGTTAAGGCTATGGATGAATTAAAGTAGATATAAAATAATGATACTTATAAATTAGTGCCTAGACCAGAAAATCATAATGTGATAGGAATAAAATAGGTTTATAGAAATAAGTTGAATGAAAATAGAGAAATGACTAGAAATAAAACAAGATAAGTATGTAAAGGATATGTAATGACTAGAAATAAAGCAAGATTGAGGGAATAGATTTTAAATAAACTTTTGCACCAGTGGCAAGGTTAGAGGCTATTAAAATATTTCTTGCATATGAAGTGTTTAAAAATTTTAAAGTGTTTCAAATGGATGTCAAATCTATCTTCTTGAACGAGAATCTAGAAGAAGAGGTCTACATTAAGCAGTCTGAGGGCTTTATTCTCTCAAATATTAGTAGCCATGTATGCATATTGAAGAAAGCATTGCATGGATTGAAACAAGCCCCATAGCTTGGTATGTAAGACTTGATAAGCACCTGCAGGATCAAGGTTTCAAGAGAAGATTTGTTGATAGTAATCTCTACATCAAAATATAAGGTGAGCATCAATTGATTATTATGGTATATGTTGATATCATTTTTAGATGAAATATTGAAAATATGACAAAATTTTTTTCTGATAATATGTAAAAAGAATTTGAGATGTCTATGCTTGGAGAATTGTCATTTTTCTTAAGATTGCAAATATTTCAGTCAAATAAAAAAAAATTCATATTTCAAAGAAAATATGCCAAAGAAATGTTAAATAAAGTTGGTTTTGGGGATTGTGCACCAGTTGGCACACCAATGTGTACATGAAATAAGGTGAGCAAGGATGAAGATTCTCCTATTACAGATCAATTTTTGTAGAGATCTATGATTGGTAGTCTTTTATATTTAACAGCATCGAGGCTAGACATCATGCATGCAGTATGGTTACAAGATATTAGTCATCTCCAAAAGAGAGTCATGTTTAGTTGATGAAGAGAATATTTATATATATCAAGGGAACATTAGATTATGGATTATTGTATCCCACATGTAGAGATTTCACTTTCGTTGCTTATACAGACTCAAATTGGACAAGGTGTTTGGATGATAAAAAGAGTACAAGTGGAGGAGCTTTCTTCCTTGGTGATAGCTAGTATCATGCCTAAGCAAGAAGCAAAATTTCGTATCACTTTCAACAACTAAAGCAGAATATATCGTAGCAGTATTGTGTTGTACTCAAGTGCTTTGGAAGAAGCAAACTTTGAAAGATATCAAAGTAAAGTATGATGAATATATTTCTATTTTTTATGATAACATAAGTGCTATAAATATTTCAAAGAATTCAGTGATGCATTCAAGAACAAAACATTTTTATTAGATATCACTTTTTGAGAGAGTAGGTTGCAGATCAACATATTAAAATGGAGTATATGAGTACTAAAGAGTAGATTGTAGATATTTTTACAAAGGCACTACCAAAAGACACATTTAAGTATTTGTGAGAGAAGTTGAGAGTATTTTTTTTTACTTTCTGCCATTAAGGTTCATCATCAATTGAGGGGGATTTAAGTGTTAGCTCCAGGTAGGCCCTTTGCCAGTGATGTCAAAGTGAGAGAATAACAGGTACAAGTGCAAAAACATGTACAGAGAATAGATACATGTTGCTAAAGTAAGGAGAGGTTACTGTATATTTTTTAGATGATAGTATGTGCATGTTTCAAGATGTGGCAGTTTCAGTTTGAGGTTGCCATCAATGACAAATAGAGAGATTGTTGGAAATATTATCATTGATGTCAAAGGTCTTAGATTATTGGTGATAAAAGTCTTATTGCATTTAATGGTGTTTTTAATATTCATATCTTGGCTAATATGTTTTAATATTTATTTAATATCAATGAATATATTTTTGATTACATAAAAGTGAAAAGAGGGCCCATGAAGAAGTCAAAGAGTCACGGGGTAAAAAATGAAAGAGGAATGGGACACATTTTATCATGAAGAGTCATCTTGAAGAATTCTAAGAGTCATCATGTGAAGACAAAAAATGTACAATGCATTTGTACTTCTCTTCCATGCATTAGGGTTTCGTATACATTGACATGACTATTGTCTCTTATGCATGTTTAGTTTTGTTATTTATTACCCCCACTTTGTGCCACAAGCTTTGGTGAGCACTAGATTAGATTTCTTTGCTTTACTTGTTATTAGTTTAGTGAAATATGAAAACATAGGGCTTGGTTAGGGTTATTTTATGATTGTGCTTGAATGGAGGCTTTGAATCCCTCCCTAACATTGTTTATTGTGGTAAGAGAACCCCTAATTGGGTCTTGCAGATCCCCATATTGGTCACATTCTCAATTATCTAATATGTCCCCATTCAGAAGTGTAAGTATGATCTATCTTCTCTGAGTTGGGATAGATTTATAGACATGATGCATTTTTGATTGCATACATAATAGATAAAGATTTAGTAAGACACCAACCCCATAAGGATCATCAACCCTTCACTAGTCAAACACCAACTCAACTAGTCTTTTAACAAGCTCCAACCTTCAAGGAGGCACCAACCCCCTAAGTGACTCATCACTGACTTAGTCACTTCAAGGACACTTATTTAAGCTCCAACTTGCAAGGCAATACCCACTCCCTTTTGACTAAGTACCAACTCAGCCGAGATCAACTTGATCACCTCAAGACACCTTGTCACTCAATTAACAGATGACTTCTTATTTAGCTCTCTATCTTCTCTATCCTCTATCATACATTAGGAACACATCTCTGATGCAACTCTGATGGTCTCTTAATCAACACAAGTTCAATCCTTCAACACTCTCAAACTGCCTTTTCAAACAAGCAAATATGCGCTTCTACTTTGCTCAAATAACCCTCATATGGCTTGATTAGGTCATATGACCTTGCTCATCATACCTAGAAATGAAAGAATGAGCAGGAGATACACATGATCCACAGGATCAATCCAGGAGAAAGAACCCACAACAAATAACCTACAAATATTTTCAGAGAATAAATAAATTTGTCACACCTAAAAAATAGGTGATAATCCACAAATTTCTCTATATATTCTCATTAATCTCTCGTTAATTTCTCATATAATGCAAAGTATTTATAATACAAATAGTTTGTTTCATGTTAACAAACTATTTGTAATTATTACAAAATAGAGAAAACAAACTATTTGTTTTCTCATACTACGAACAAATATATTGTTGAGAAATTCTCAACAATAAAATAAATTAACCAAGGTAAATAAATTTTACCCTCGATAATAAATAACTTACCCTATTAACCCTAGGTAAGGTTAAATATGCATTATTCCAACACCCTCCCTTAAGCGAAACATAGGGAGAATGACAAACAAGGATGGGTCCCAGCTACTAGGCCTGATAAGGTACCTATGTACAAACCAAAAAATATATGAAAAATAAAGGAAGGAAGGACTTCATGGGAAATCCCCCCCAAGGACAACTTCCTTCACCCCAAGCATCGCTCGCAACTGAAGATAACGAGGAGAAGCCAAAGGTTTAGTGAAGATGTCTGCAATCTGCTCAGCTGTAGGCACAAACTCCAAAGAAAGAACTCCATCCTGAATAAGATGTCGAATGAAGTGCATGTGAATCTCAATGTGTTTTGTCCACTGATGCTCAATAGGATTGCATGAAATAGAATTGCACTTTGGTTATCACACCAAAGAGTAGTAGGACCCTGCTGTGTGAAGCCAAACTCTCCAAGCAACTGTCGAAGCCAAAGTATCTCTTGACTAGCTTTGACAGCACCTCGATACTCAGCCTCAGTAAAGGACAATGCAATAGCAGTCTGCTTTTTGCATGCCCAAGCAACTGGACCTGAACCAAGTGTGAAAGCAAATCCACAAGTGGACTTGCGAGTGTCAACATCACCAGCCCAATCAGAGTCAGTGTATCCAACAAGTTGTGTAGAACTCTGTGGTGTGTAATGTATACCAAAGTGAGTGGTGCCCCGAATGTAGCACAAAATACGCTTGGATGCTTGCCAATGACTCTCATGAGGCTCATGTGAGAACCGAGAGACAAGGTTCACAGAAAATGTGATGTCGGGACAGGTATGAGTTAGGTATAGAAGACTACCTACAAGTTGCCGATACAAAGTGGAATCAACAAGAGGAGTCATACAAGTGGCAGACAACACAATACCTGACTGATATGGAGTGGGTGCAGGGTTACAATCAACCATGCCAAATCGATGAAGAAGATCTGTCGCATACTTCTGCTGTCCAATAGAAATGCCCTCAGAAGACTGAAAAACTTGAAGACCAAGAAAATAATGTAGAAGTCCTAGATCTATCATATCAAACCTATCTGCCAACTTGTCCTTGATGTCATGTATCAAGGAATCTAAACCGCCAGTGAGGATGAGATCATCAACATACAAAACCAAAATGACAAGCTCCTCACCTTGCTTCAGGATGTATACATTGTGATCTGACTCACAACGAATAAAACCAGAACTCAAAAGAAAACTATCCATTTTCTCATACCAAGCTCTATGAGCTTGTTTGAGGCCATAAAGAGAACGATGGAGTCTACAAACCAAGGATGAGTCCTGTACAAATCCTGGAGGCTGCTCCATATAGATCTCCTCATGGAGATCACCATGTAAGAAAGCACTCTTCACATCCATATGAAAAACAGACCAAGAATGTGAAGCAGCAAGAGAGAGTACAAGCCAAATAGAATCCATCTTAGCCACATGGGCAAAGGTCTCAGAGTAATCAACCCCTTCAACCTGTGAAAAACCCTTAGCTACTAATCTAGCTTTGTACTTATCTACTGATCCATCTGCATCATATTTGGTCCTATAGACCCATTTACATTTTATAAGTTTTCTTCCCTTAGGAAGAGGGACAAGATCCCAAGTATCATTCTTCATCAATGAAGAATACTCATCATACATAGCAACATCCCACTCAGGTATACCAATAGCCTCAGAAAACAACACTAGATCATCTGTACAAGCTTGTCCCAAAAGAGCAACACCAGATGTCTGTGAGCAAGTGCGACGAGAATCAGATGGATCACCAACAAAAGAACCAGCTGCATGTAGAGTGCTCTTTGCCCATTTAGGCAAAGGTGGTGAAGAAGATGGTTGTGGTCGTTGAATAAGTGCAACATCATCATCATCAACAATAGAAAGCAAATCCTCAGTAGAAGGAGGGGAAGAAGAAGAACTAGATGTACACTCCTGTGGAGTTGGTAGCTCATCACCCTGAACATCCCGTCGAAACAACACATCATGTGTGACAGGATCAAAAAGACGGTAGGCTTTTACATCTTCACAATAACCAACAAAATGAGTGGTTGGCTTTTCTTCTCCAATGCTTTACGTTTGTCATCAGGAATGAATGCCCATGCTTGACTCCCAAAGATGTGAAAATCTGAATTATCAGGGTTGATCCCAAACCAAGCTTCTTCTGGTGTCATATTTTGCACAGCGTTGTGAGGCATATGGTTTTGAATGTAGTTTTCACAATTTACAGCTTCAACCCAATATTGTGGACCCAAATTTTTAGAGTGAATCATACAATTAGCCATCTCTTTCAATGTTCGATTCTCCCTCTCTGCTACACTTTTTTGTTGAGGAGTGTGTGGTACAGTGAACTGATGTTGTATCCCATGCTCAATACAAAAATCATAGAAAGCATTACTGTCATATTCCCCCCCATTGTTAGTGCGTATCTTCTTAAGAGGAAGAGATGATTGTTTTTCAACAAAGGCTTTGAAAGCCTTAAAAGTTTCAAAAACTTCACTTTTCAACTTGAGAAAATATACCCAAGTTTTACGAGTGAAATCATCAATGAATGTGAGTGCATATTTAGCCCTTGAAAAAGAAAGAGTTAGAAAAGTCATCAAATCACTATGAACCAACCCTAAGGGTGCATTTGCATGTGTGGCCTTACCAACAGGAAATAGATCCTGGTGTTGTTTACCAACTAGACAACCAAGGCATACCCCATTAATACATGAGACCTTAGGAAGGCCTTTTACAAGATGTTTTGTACTCATTTGTTGCATATATCCATAACTCAAATGTCCCAATCTCCCATGCCACAATTTGCTGAGATTATTACCATGTGCTATAAGTGAAGAATCAGAAGACATAAAAGACTCAAACTTATCAAAAGTATAGAGTCTTGCAGTATGGTCTGCTGTACCTGTAGCAACTATCTCACTAGGATCATTACATTCTCTTATTACAACATTATGTGAAGTAAACTCCACAATTTTACCAGTACCAAAATTACATATTTGATATACAGAGAGAAGATTAGAAGAGATCTGAGGTACAAGCAATACATTGTTAAAACATCCATCCTGTTTATCAACAGTACCTGATCCCAAGACTTCAATCTGTGAGGAGTTACCCATAACAATATGTGATGTACTGCAATCTATAAGGGAAGACAATAGATCCTTAGAATGTGTGAGATGGTGAGAAGCCCCTGAGGGAAAAATCCACTGATCCTGACATGAAGATATAGCCCTAGCTGAAAGTGCTTTCCCTTTTCTTGTAGAAGTAGAAGGAGATGGAGACGGAATGGAAATTTTGTGTTGTCTGACCGCTGCCTCTAATGCTTCCATCTTCTTAAAACATCTACTTTCATTATGATTAGGACCACCACAAAAATTACATGGACCAAATGTTTTCTTCTTTTGCTTAAAGGACTTTTTGGTCTTAGCAGATTTAGAATGATGAGGTGTTTGGGTGGTGGACTCTAGAGGGTTATTTGAAGGTGCTTGCTTTTTAGACTTAGGTGAAGGTTTTTCTTTAGAAGAATTAGCAACTAGAGCATGACTAGGACCAGGTAGAGCATCTAAGGCCATTAATTTTGTTTGCTCCCTAGTCAATCTTTCACAAAAAAATTCAAAGGAAGGCCATTTGAATTCATCACCTAATGTATCCATCATAGTATAAAAAGCAGAGGAAAAAACACTATATGGTCCTTTCAACTTTGACAAAATCATGAAAATGCACTCCTGATCACTTTTATCCTTGTCACCAGCTTTCAATTGTGACCTTATAAATTTGAATTTTGCTAAGAATTCATCTATTGAAGGGAAATCTGATGGAGAGAGAGTACTCAATTCTGCATCTAATTGCAAAATTTTAAACTCATTAACTTTGCCAAATAGGTTTTTAAATTTATCCCATACCTCTTTTGGCGTAGTAGCATCTGCAATGTGAAATTGAAGATTATCTGAGACGTTGAGGCAAATCAATCCAAGAGCCTCATCCTGCTTACAGCCATATGCATATTTGTCTTTTTCAGTGGTGAATGTTGCAGGTGTCGTTTCAAAAAAAAAATCTTCATAAGCCCTTTGATTGAAGGAGTTGTTGAATTTTTGGCTTCCAAACATAGTAATTTGTAGAATTTAGAGGTTCAAACAATCGAGATTCCATTACCGAGGAAAATGATGAAGTTGACAAGAACAATCTAGACATTTGTTTTTCCTCAAAAAACACCCCTCCCATTACATTTTAACGTCTCCCGACGAAAAAAAATTTTAGCCTTGGCTTATAAAAAATTAAAAAATGGCTTTATGCAAAAAAATGTAGGGGGATTTGACCCCAAGACCTCCTCCCTACAAATTTTTAACAAAATATCTCTAGCCGTTTTAGCAAAGTCAAATTTGAACTTTCAAAGCTAGAGACTTGCATTTAAACCACTAAAAATAAAATAATTAATTAAAAAAAGGCCAAAAATGACTCACACATGTGAGATATCAGTTGAATAATCTTTTACTTTATAAAAAATAAACTCTTTTTCCAGCAAGGCGTGGTGGTCAGGAAAATATTTGAAAAAATTTGTAAACACAGCCAAGGAAAAAACACCTTTCAACAATGCAGAATGGCTCCACTAGATCTACCAAAAGGACTATATGACCTGCTCCAAATCCGTCCTTCTCAGTATGAAATGAAAGCTTTGGAAGTCTGTTATTACATGAAATTCTTAGATTTTAATTTTATATAGAATAAGGCATTTAAAAATGAGAAATCTGTACGGCTATACAGCAGGCAAAAAAATAGTTTTTAATTTCCTGTTGTTGGCTTCCAAAACATTGTACGACCTGATCCAAATTCATCAAAATTTATATGGATAGAAAGATATAAGAGTCAGCTTTCATTAACAGGTCTCAGATTTGAAAAACTTCAACCGTACGATCTGCCACATCAGAAAAATAGACAGGTACTGCAGTCTGCCAACAGGGACCAGTCTGCAAGTTTTTAAATGAAAGCGTTGTACGTCCTGATCCAAATGTGAAAATTTAAATTGAAATGGATTCCTGACTTGATTTCCTACCTCTCCATGAAAAAAAATCTAATTTTGGAAATCTGTACGGTAATTTAATGAGCATAAAGTACAGAATTTTCCAAAAAAACTAGTAAATAAGAACCAGAATTTGAGAGAATTAAAAATATTTGTAACACATCAATAAAATAATATCTTTGAATGTGTTAAAAGATGAAAAATTGCAGGAAAGAGGATCTTCAACTAGAAGTCCAAGTTCTGATACCATGAAAGAATGATTAGGAGATACACAGGATCCACAGGATCAATCCAAGAGAAAGAACCCACAACAAATAACTTGCAAATATTTACAGAGAATAAATAAATTTGTCACACCTAAAAAATAGGTGATAATCCACAAATTTCTCTATATATTCTCATTAATCTCTCGTTAATTTCTCATACAATGCAAATTATTTATAATACAAATAGTTTGTTTCATGTTAACAAACTATTTGTAATGATTACAAAATAGAGAAAACAAACTATTTATTTTCTCATACTACAAACAAATATATTGTTGAGAAATTCTCAACAATAAAATAAATTAACCAAGGTAAATAAATTTTACCCTCGGTAATAAATAACTTACCCTATTAACCCTAGGTAAGCTTAAATATGCATTATTCCAACAAGAAATTATAATGGATATTCATGACTAGTCATTTCCTCCCCTTTGATGGTCTACATGACCTACTTCTTCCCATGAAAGAGATATTTTCTTCGCTTATACTCTCATTTCTCTTGCTTGCACAAATAGGCCTATTATGCCTTGTATTTATACCAAACATTAGAACACTCACACTCTTGGTCAACCAAGACATTAATCCATTAGGGTCAGAACCAAAACATGTTTAAGGACACATTACAAACAACAATCAATTAGATTAAGATCATCATTAGGTTGGCCAAAAACATTTAGACCACCTTCTCTTCTTAGACCTACTTAGAGACCTAATGCATTAGGTCTATTCTCTTCACAGAGCAACATGAACTACTATGGCCTAGATGGCCCTCACCAAATTCCTCAAACCTTTCAAACACTTCATTGGTTATATCAACTAACCTTCTCCATGCTCACAAAGTCACACATCTTTCATTTTCCTCTTGAGAGCTCCATTAGGCCTTAAAGACCTATTAGGCCTAATTACCCAAAAAACACTATCTGTAAAGATACAACTCAAACACCTTGTAGAAACACTTTCAAGGTACGATCCATATATGGATGGAAACTTCATGACCTCAGGGTCATCATAAAATCCATTATACATCTTCTATCAGGCTCGAACCACTCGAAAATAACTACTTCAAAAAGCTCACTTTGATCTACTAGAAAGCTCCAAAACATACTCAAGAATATTTAACCATTAACAATAGTACAAACACTTTACAAAACTCCAAATGCATGAATAAGATCCCATGTAACCTATAAGACATCACCACATGCTTTGTGTTCTTCCAAACTAATCAAAATGACATAGGAATAATAAAATCACATACAAATTTTTTTTGGTAGCTCCAAAAACACAGTCCTGAAGAATGTTTTCTTTTGCACTTGTAAGGGAACTTAAATGACTTCTAATTCACATGAATAGTTAATATATGACCTTTAGAACATCCTCCAATGGATAGATCATTGGTTCTAGTGTTAGTCATTGATCTTGCAGACCAATTTGTTAACTCTCTCTTTCACAGTGCTTACATAGACAGATAAGCCATTTTGGCTTTCATAGGTCAACTCCTTAAAGTGACTCTCAACCTTCCTCAAGCATGGATAGTTATTTTAGGTCCTAAAAAACAACATAATTTTCATTAGATGCATCAACTGAGTGCAAAGATCCTTCAACTCGCCATACTAACTCAGAACTGTCATTCTGCCTTGTGAACCAATCATGGTGAACAGGCATTCTAACACCTGTGTATACACAATAAGAAAGTCCTGATGCATGATTATGATCCCTAGACATATTTATAACATCTCAAAACACAAAGCTACATAGGTATAATGGAAAATGAGGAATATATATACCAATATCTAAAACATACACCTTCATTGTCCATCTTCACTAGACAAGTCATATTGTGAACAAATTTTTGCTTGTTTATGTGCATCATCAAAAATTCTAATCGAGGGGTAAAGGTGATATAGGTATTGAACAAAAACTATAATCAATTGGATCCATTCCTAATGCATTTCCACATATCCCTAAACTCATTCCCACTCCTGCCTGGTTTTTCTCATTGTCTTCACTATTTGATTTTTAGTGATAGGCCAACTTCCATGACCAGTTTAGCAATTTTGACTTCTATAACATGCTTATAAATCATCATGGACATGAAGTAAAATTCTCAAACATTGTCCTCCAATGATTTGTATTCTTTGACCTGGTCAACCCTTCCTGCTAAACTAAATTTCTAAGAAACAAGGGTTTTTTTGTAGCTTCCACTCACTCTCTTGAGCACTCAATGCCACTTGGAGGGACCTGGAAGAGTATTTTACATGTTCCAATAATCAAACTAGCTTTACCAAACCATTCTGGGCACTCAAAAAAAAAATCTTCACCATTGAGTTATTATAAGGGTTTAACACCTATTTTAGTGTTAACGATTGTTCATATAGTATTGCTCCTCAAGTTCCAAACTAATGCCTCAAGATATTATCCAGTACCCTTTCCCATATCCCTTCAAATAGTAAGGATACCATGCAAAGTTTACACATGCCAATGAGCATAAAAAAACCTTCTTGGGCTTGGAGACCTTATTTTGTGAGCTTGAGAGACTTCAAAACACTATTTCATGTTATATTTTGCAAACCTTGATATAATTATTCATATAAATCACCAAAAACAACTCACCTTACCACTACCAATGCTCATAAAAGCTTTCATGCCTTGGAAACTATTCTTCTTGCCTCATTAGGCTAGCTAGGGTCTTAGATAGATCTGCCTCTTTACATTTACTCTGCAACTTTCCTGAAGGGTTCTCCACCTCATATGCATTCTAAAATACATTCATACAACTTCTCATGTCTCCTTGTCTTGAAGTCTGACTATTAAGCCTTATTAGGCTAGACATGGTCTAGGAGAGGTCTAGGTGTAGATCTAGACTGAAACACCAAACACCAAAGGTTCACTTTGAGACCATCCTAATAGTGCCTATACCTTCACTAACATGCCCTAACAATTTCCAACAAGACTCCATACTCATATACACACATTTCATCACCTTTATAACTGCACATGCATCTTGACTTGCTCCCCAAACACTCTTGTAGACCTGTAGGCCTCTTGAAGACTCTACACCTTGTACCTTGATGGTTATTCATATGCTTTTGTCTTCTCATCATCTCATGACATCATCCTTCATCAAGGACCCATACTATTGACATCAATGAATGATGCTTACTTGATGACAACACTTCATCACTTACTCTATTTTTACATCACTGACAACATGCTTCTCCTTTTTGACATCAATTGAAATATCTCAACAAAATCCCCCTTTGTCATTGATGGCAAAATTTATTGATGGCAAACACACTTCAGACTAAACATCCTTTCAACAAACAACTTCTCCATCAATCTGATCTTTCTACCCCTTTGACATTAATGACAAAGGACCTTGTCTTTTCACTCCAACTCAATAATGCTACTAGAGAAAACTAACCAAAAGCTTACCTTAGAATGATTGATATACTGTCTCTCAACTTGACTTGTTTCTTAATAACTTGACACATGTTTGTCATGAATCTGAAAACATTCCTTGTAGCTTATCATCTGCTCTTGAACTTGCCTGAATCCATTCATCTCTTCATCTGATCTACCCTATAAAACTAGACTTTCTCTTACTTGAAAATACTTGGCAAAAGATCCTTTATACTCTACCACCTGATCCTTGGCCCTGAACTTGATGACAACCTACTCAAACATATCCTAAAGTAATACATGAGCTTCTCCTGACTTCATGCTCATCACATGCCTGGGCTTTGATAAGCTGACCTAAAACTCAAAGAACTCTTCTTGATCACCCATAGATCCTTAACATCTGCCCTTGTTTGACTTGAACACATGGCAAGACCAGATGTTATTTGACTCAGACTTCTTCCAAATAAGGTCAGGGTCTCCTCCTTTGACCTCATACTATGTGCACACTACTTATCTCGTTTTGATCAATCCAAACAGAAGCTCACCTCACCTTAGGCTCATATCTACTGAAGTAGACTACTTCTTAATCCCAGAGCTACAAAGCTCCCCGTAAGACCATGCTCTCCTTTCAAGTTTTCCAAAACCATCATAGGCCTTCATATACATGAACATCACTCTTCTTGCTTGATATCTGGTAACACCTGAAGAAGGAACTTCTTTGATAAATCATCTTCTTGGTAATGACAATCATTTTAAAGAGACCTACATATTAGGCTTGTCTACAAACAATAACATTATTCCAAAGAACAATCTTAGAATCTAAACATATTCATTGACCATGTGTCATATCAAAATATTCTTCAAGCAACTGTGTATCCCCTTTATGTTTCAGAAGCCATCCTGGCTCATACTAGTTTAGAATAATTTCCACCTAGCAAACTACCAATTAGGTCTGTGAGACCTTCGTTCTCCATTTGAACACTACTAAGACTTGGTCTATTTGACTTGAACACTGACTAGATTTACATGGTTTCACTGTCCCATGAAGTCTTAAAAACCTCATTCACATCAGTCATGTCATATGCTTTCAAATACCTACATCATCACCAAAACTTACCATGTTCACCATTGATCATACCCAAAGGATACAATCATCTTCTTAGGTCTTTTAACAACATGTGTACTCATGGTTCCAATGAACTCCTATGTTAGGTATTGTTATCTCAATGCATATATGCTCAACAACCATACAAAAAGTAAGAAGGATACATGCTCATACCTTTATACCTTATGAAGGCTCAATCAAACCTCATATCACTAATAGGTCTCATCAACATACTTAGATATAACTCATTTATATATCTCTTTGTGATGTTTCATCATTGATACATATCACATGATCATATGTCATGGCTTAGATCACTTCATAGCATCTTCATGGAAACACAAAATCAAACATACTCTTTAGATTATCTTCACTCCTTGAATCTTATGGAAAATACCTCTACCAAGAATGTCATTGGTCTTATAGATCAATCAACAAATCTCATTAGATTTTGCTTACTTCACCAAGATACCTACACATACCTTCTTACAAGGCCTAAATCAAGGTTATGCAATACACCTTGATGCCTTTACCTGCTCCTTACTCTCAACATGTCTCTAGAGTCCTTCTAGACTGTCAACTTAGGTTTGATATTTGACTTAGCATTTCAACTCATCATTCTCACTTACTCAGATATGTCATTCTGCCTTGTGAACCAGTCATGGTGAACATGTATTTTAAACCCTGTGTATACACAATAAGAAAGTCCTGATGCATGATTATGATAAATAGACATATTTAGAACATCTTAAAACATAAAGGTACAAAGGTCTAATGGAAAATGAGGAATATATATACCAATCTCTGAAACAGATACCTTCACTGTCCATCTTCACTAGACAGGTCATCTTGTGAACTAATTTTTACTTGTTTATGTGCATCACAAAAAATTATAATCAAGGGGGAAAGGTGATATAGGTCTTGAACAACAACCTTAAGCAATTGAATCCATTCCTAATCCATTGTAATGTATCCTAAACTCATTCTCATTCCTGCCTAGTTTTTTTCACTGTCTTCACTATCTGATTTTTAGCGATAGGCCAACTTCCATGACCGGTTTAGCAATTTTGACATCTGTAACCTTCTCAGAAATCATCATGGACATGAATTACAAGTCAAAAAACATTGTCCTCCAATGGTTTTCATTCTTTAACCTAGTCAATCCTTCCTACTAAACTAAATCTTTTAGAAAGAATGGTTTTTATGTAGCTTCCACTCACTTTCCTAAAGACTCAATGCCACTTGAATGGACCTGGAAGGGTCCTTTACATGTTCCAATCATAAAATTATCTCTACCAAACCATTTTGGGCTCTCAACAACAAAATCTTGACCATCATGTCATTATAAGGGTTTAAGGAGGGTTTAACACCTATTTTGGTGTTAATGATTATTCATATAATATTGCCTCTCAAATGTTAAATCAATTCCTATAGATCTTAGCTATGACCCTTTACCATCTCCCCTCAAAGACTCAAGACATGATGTAGGGTTTACATGTGCCAATGAGCATAATAAAAACCTTCTCGGGCTTGGAGACCTTATTTTGTGAGCTGGAGAGACTTAAAAATACTATTTCATGTTATTTCTATCAAACCATGATTTGATTCTTTATGTACATCACCATAAAAAATTACCTTGCCACTGCCAATGCTCATAAGAGATTTCATTCATTGGAAACTATTCTTCTTTCCTCATTAGGCTAGCTAGGGTCTTAGATATATCTAGGTGCAGAGCTAATCATGAAGGCCTGCCTCTTTACATTTACTATGCAACTTTTGTGAAGGGTTCTCCACCTCATATGCATGCTAAAACACATTCATACAACTTATCATGTCTCCTTGCCTTGAATTTTGACCATTAAGCCTTATTAGGCTAGACATGGTTTAGGAGAGCTCTAGGTGTAGATCTACACTAAAACACCAAACACCAAAGGTTCATTTTGAGACCATCCTAAAAGCTCCTATACCTTCACTAACACCCCTTAACACTTTCCAACATGACTCCATACTCATACAAAGATTTCATCACCTTGATACCTACTCATGCATCTTGACTTGCTTACCAAGCACTCTTGTAGACCTGCTGACCTCTTGAAGACTCTACACCTTGTACCCTAATGGTTATTCATATGCTTATGTCTTCTCATCACCTCATGACATCATCCTTCATTAAGGACTTGCACTATTGACTTCAATGAATGATGCTTACCTGATCACTGATAGGACCTAGGTTCCCCAAAGCTCTGACACAACTTGTCATAATTAAGAGCACACATGATTACCATTGTATAAGCAACTAAACATGCGGAAATAACCAGAAGTACAAGTAACTATCAATGAGAAATAGCACAGAATATGAGAGGCAACACACAATTGTATTTAACTCAGTTAGAAGGAAATTACAACAAAGAGATCACACTCTTCTTCCACTTTGTGGGCATACCAGTAATCTTTCCTCAAGAGTAATCTTCTCTCAATACAGGTCACAACACAGAGCTAACACAAGCTGTTGTTCACCTCATTATACTGCCAGTACAACCGAGTACGAACTGGTACTCCAAGTAGATCTCACCATGATCTTGCTCCTTGATGTATTACTGTCACCTTGGATCTTGCTCCCCCGCCAATCTCCTTTTGACCCTCGCATACACACACCCCTGAAGACCAACCCAATCTTACTTATCACATGTAGATCTCCACCATGATCTTGCAACACCCTGCAGATCAAACTTGATCTTACATACATGAAGAATCCTACTTGATTCTACCATGGGAAGAACTCTCCAAGTTCTACACTTTACAATACAGCCCATGAGTCTATTATATAGATCTCATGCATACACTAATTTAGACAAGCGACTCAAGACTCAAAGTAGTCTTTAACATGCAAACAACCTGTTCAACTAATTGACTGTTCATCAACAGCAGTTCTGAAACCGCACAGGCGACTGACGTCGGTCCCTATCTAACTGGAGGTGACTGACATCGGCTGACTCCTGCCGATGTCAGTTGATTTCTGTCAACCCCTGCCCGACGTCGATGTGGCATGATGACATCGGTGACTGTGACACTCAGCAACCCTCCATGTTTGCATCCGAGTGAAGCTTTTAGCTCCACAACCTAACAATCTCCCACTTGGAGATAAACAGCTACACTTGTACCTGTACCAGTACATTGTCTAATCTGTATACCACTTGTTGGCGATCAACCAACAATTTTGATTACTATATGAAAGCAACTAAATGGAGAATTAAACCAGAAAGATAAGTAACTAGAATCAGAAATAGCAAAAAATAAGAGATACAAGAAACCACCCTGAAAACTTGTATTAAACTCTTTACAAAAAGAATACAATTGAAGAAACTTCTTTTCTTCCACACCTCTTTTAGATGTATAGATCTCTATCTAGATCTCTTTCCCTCAAGAGCTCTCTCTCTCAATTACAATCAACTCCAACAACCTGGAATGATTCACATATACAATCTTGTACTGTTCCTTACACATACAATATAATAAGCTAAGAAGAATTATCCCTATTATATAGAATTAGGGATCATGAGCAATGCAATTAAAACCATTAGATGCACCTCCTAATCAAGGGCTCTAAATAGCCTTACTAATAATAGAGATGCGGACTTAAGACTATCACTTAATCCTAACATGCAAACATTCTGTTCTGTCCACGAAAATAGCTGTCTAGACGCACAGGTAACCGACATCAGTTCCTGCCTGTTTGCCTGTGATCGACGTCGGCCAATCCATGACCGACACTGGCATCTCCTGGCCTGCTCCTGACCGACGTCAGTTGCTCTTGACCGATGTCGGTCACTGTGTAACACCAGCAACCTGCAAAATACTCATTTGGTGAAGCTTTTAGCTCCACACCTTAACAATCACAAGATGACATCACTTACTCTATCCTTACATCACTGACAACATGATTCTCCTTTTTGACATCAGTGATAATATCTCAACACTTCCAATTTAAAACAACTCCGTACCCTGCAAGGAAAGATTCAATCTATTCATAGGTTTATTTCACAGTTGGTAGACAAGTTTAATCCTTTCATGCACCTCTTTAAGAAGGTTGTCACTTTTCAATGGGACAGCGAATGTCAACAAGCATTTAGGAAACTCAAAGAATACTTGGCCAACCTGTCAGTTTTGAGACCGGCAACATGTGGACAACCATTACTTCTTTATATTTCAGCCACAAAACATGCACTAGGGGCACTCTTGGTCCAGCATGATGAACAATGAAAATAACATGTAGTCTATTATTTTAGCCGAACGGTTGTAGCATACGAGCATAATTATACCCCTATTGAGAAGGCTTGTTTAACAATAGTGTTCGCTTCCCAAAAGTTATGATACTACATGTTGAATAATAAAACTATTGTTATTGCTAAAGTGGACCCTCTAAAGTATTTATTATCCAAGGCAAATCTTACAAGCTTCATTTCTAAGTGGGTCATGCTCTTAAGTGAATTTGGTGTTGAGTACCATAACCAAAAGGATATTAAGGGGTAGGTCATTGCAAATCAACTTGCAAAAGCTCTTATTGTAGATACTCAACCACTCACATTTGATTTCCTAGATGATTCCATCATGATGATAGAAGAGGCAGCTCATAAACTTGGATAGTGGAAGTTATACTTTGATGGCTGCTTAACATCCTATAGATTTGGGGCCGGTATTTTGTTGGTCACATTGCAAGGGGGCCTCATTCTCAAAGCCTCTCATATTAACTTTAATTGCACCAACAATATGGTCGAGTATGAAACTCTTATTATAAGACATCATCGTGCAATACAATGAGATATAGAATAGTTGGTGGTCTATGAAGATTCTTAATTGATCATTAATTAGACCACAAACCAATATCAAACTTGAGATGACAAGCTTGTATGTTACAAGCACATTATGTATAATCTTAAGTCCCACTTCAAGTTTATATAGTTTGAATAGGTGCCATGGGCCAATAATAGATCATCTGATGCAATGGAAACAATTAGGTCCATGGTACAAATTATCGATAGTGCCAAAGAGTATTAGTTTGTCATCAAGAATCTTCTACATCTTGTTCATATATTGCCAAATTAAGAGAGAGTTGGCACAATTGTTGGTCTCAATCCCCCACCTAAACTCCCTTGGTTCTAGGACATTTATAACTATTTCCACAACCAAGATTTCCCCCTAACCTTTCACACAATTGCCATAAAATCTTCCTCCATTGCCTAGCCCATTAGACGCTCCTTGGGAACATGCTCTATAATAAGGGCTGTGATGGAATGCTTCTTCGTTATTTATGTTCAGGAGAATCAACATTAGCGCTTAAGGAAGTCCACAAAGGAACATGTGGGGACCACACCAGTGGTGTAGTCTTAGCTAAGAAGCTACTTAGAACATGATTCTATAGGCACAAGATGGAAACAAATGCTTGTAATTATGTCAGGAAGTGTGTTGCTTGTCAAAATCATAGTGATTTGATATATGCACCTTCCTTGCCATTACAACCAATCACTACACTATGGTCATTCTCTACATGGGATCTTGATCTCATTGAGAAAATAAACCCAACCTTTTCTGATGGCCACATACACATTGTCACTGCTACCAAGTATTTTACTAAGTGGATTGAGGCCATTCCTCTCACTTATGTCATCGGGAAGTAGATTGCCAAATTTATTCATTACCATGTCATCTATCGATTGGTATACCAACCCCCATTATATTTGATAATGGTGGATCATTTGTAAATAGAGATGTTAAAGCTCTTTGCACCATGTTTAAATTCAAACATAAGAAGTCCACATCATATAACCCACAAGATAACGGTCAAATCGAAGCGTCTAATAAAAGTATTGTTGTAATCCTAAAGAAGATTGTCAATGATGTTGGTCGTAATTGGCACTTACAAATTTTTTCTACCCTCTAGGCCTATCGCATTAGTCATTAAAAACCCACATGAGTCACTCTATATTTCCTAGTTTATGGCATAGAGGCTATTATCCTGATCGAGGTTAAGTTACCTTCATTGTGGGTATCCTTGGAGAACATTGTGGATGATGAAGATTATAGAGTTTCCAAGTTGCAAGATCTAGAACTACTTTATGGCAAGTGTTTGGTTACCATGGATAACTTGAGAGCATATCATAATATATTATGTCATAACTATAGCATAATATGGAGAACATTCTCTCTTGGGAGTTTAAAGTTGGTGACTTGGTCTTGAAGGAGAATCAAAAGATCACTAATGCTGAACGTAAGAAGGGTACGTTACAACCTAATTGGATGGGCTCGTATGTGGTTACAATAAATTACGGATTGAGGGCATACAGATTGGCTACTCCAAATGACAAAGAACTTTTGAAACCCATGAATATTGTACATCTCAAGTAGTTCTATGCTTAACAACCTTTTTTGAGCCATTGTCTACAAGAGCCCTTACTTGGGAGCAACCTGTGCCTGAAGTCATTTATTCCACCATTACAATTTCATTATATACCATTTTATTTTGGACCATTGTAACTCCAGACTGTTGTACTTTATTTTAATCGACTTTGGACCATTGTAACTGCATTACTCTAGACCATTGTAACCCTGTACCATTTCATTCTGACCATTGTAACCCTGAACCGTTGTCACTTAGATTGCTTATATTCCACTGATTCAATTTTATTTTCATTCTGGACCATTGTAACCTGGACTGTTATACTCAATAGCCAATTATGATCCTGATTATGATTCACAGGCTTTATAGACATGCTCAACTCTCATTCTACAAAGCATGTTCAGCTTGATCAATATTTACAAACTCTTTTACAGACAAGTGTACAAGGATATGTCAGCACATGGTTTTTCCCTATTGGATGGTTCTTTAAGATTTCTTTGCCACTGCATACTATTCTATTCTTATTTTATTTCTCCTTGTTAGTCATTGTTGCCTTCATAGGGTCACATATGGGCTGTTGTAGCCAATTTTAGCTATTATTGGAACTCTTATATGTGGAAGTGCATCTACTTTGCTAGTGGGTTCTTTATACCATTGTTTATATTCACGATCTCTGTTGCAACCAGACTAGCTATTGTTTGATCTCTTACCTATGGAAGTGCATCTCCTTAGTAACATAGTTCCCTATACCTTTTTCCATATTGTGTTTCCATTTTTTATCCCAAAAACACAAAAAAACATTAGAAATTGATACGATAAAAAGACCAAAAACATTGCATTGAACCATTGTTTATTTTGATCTTGAATAATCTCACTATTTTGTGAGTAACCTAGGACATGCTCTTGCCGTCTTGCAAGTTACCATTGTGTGCATTTTAAATTTGAACAAGATCCATTGTTGCACCCGTGGTCTGAGCCACGCTCTCACCATTTTATAAGTTACCATTGTGTGCATTGTTCATTTGAACAAGATCCATCCCTGCACTCTTGGTTTTTCTTATGCTCTCACCATTTTGTGAGCTTTTTCTCTTTCTCAACCTTAGATGTAGTATACACTCTAAATTCCCAATTCAGTTGATTTGTGGCTACTTGTCTCTTATCTTTTAGTGTGATTTTAACCTAAACTACACTCTTTTTTCACGCACTCGTCGTTTTGTGAGACCATTCTCATTTTCCTCTATATGGGAATCATATTTTCTTATCACCCGTTTTTCTTCTATCTCATATCAGGGGGGAACTACATTTGGCCTGAATTTTGTATTGGATCTCGTATCCATGGAAATATGTAGGCAATGTCCACTTGTCTCATGCATCTAGAGTTAGTTTGGCTACCCCTTCATTTTCTTCTCTTCCCCTCATTTTGTTTGTTTGTTCAATTGCCTCTTATAGCCCGAGGTCAGTTTCTGTTTGTTGTGTCATTGTTTCCCTATCACTTGGGAGAAACTTTGTATCCATTGTTCTGGTCTCATTGTACCGGTGTCATTTTCACTTAAGGGTCACCTTGTCACAAAATGTAATGCCTCTATTACACGTGCACAAATAATTTGTTTTTTATTTGCACTAACATTGTGATTGACCACTGTTTGTGTGTATTTATTTTATCTTTATTTTTGTTTTGTTATGTTTGCATTTATTTTTATTGTTGTTTTGTTGTTCTGTAATTATTTTTATTGGTGTTTTATTGTAATTTTTTACGTCTTCATTTATTTTTTTATTTTTATTGGTGTTTTATTGTTCGTTTGTTCATTTATATTCATGTTTTGTTGTGTCTTTATTTTGTTTATTGTTGATTTGTTGTGTTTTTATTATTATGTTATTGTGTTGTTATTTGTTTATTGTTATTTTATTGTTTGTTCATTTTTATTAGTGTTTTGTTGTGCCCTTTTTTCTTTTTATTGTTGTTTTGTTATATTCTTATTTATTTTCTTGGTGTTTTGTTGTGTCTTTCTTCTTACTTTTTGTTTTAATGTTTTGTCTTGTTTATTATGTCATTTTTATTTTTACTATTATATTTGAATACATTTTGTAAACATTTTGAGTCTGGCCTTAACTTGGGCTTGACTTGTTTACATTTGTATTTAAATTGTTTTGTTATTTGTTAGTTTTTTAAGTACACCTTGTTAATACATGGGTCATGATTATCGTAATTTCAGGTTGTTTAACAATTTGTTTTTGCTTTGTTTTTATTTATTATATTTTAAATACATATTTGTTCCTACTTAACTCTTGATTGTTTATATCTTGATTTTAAGTTGGGTTACATTTTTGTATTTTCTTTTTCTTTTTTATTTATTTTGTTTTGTGTTTAAACATAAATAGTTGTAACTCTGGTATTGGTAATTTTTATCATTATTCTTAGTTTTAAATATTCACATTTGAAGCAGTCAACTGCAAATAAAATATAATGTTATTGTAAGTTATCATAATTATGATGTATAATTTCATTTTAAAAAATTATACACCAAGTGCTCCAAAGTCCAACAGTCAATGTAGCATTGAAGAACATTTATGAACACATTATCCTACATATCTGATACCTAAAATATGATATAAAAAGGCCAAACATTGGAAACAAACAAGGCTTTCTATGCAGGACATGCATTTCCTAGAATACACCTTGAGTCTAGCTGACTATTTCTATGATTTATTTGGGGCATGCATCTCCTAAATTATCCTCTCGTATTTAGTCATACATGAAGCAAAGAAAATAATACATCAACATCCATATGCTAACTAAAGAAATGCATCTTCTAACACTAGCATATATCATCATATCTCAAAAAGAACAACATCAATATAAACATCATGTGACAATAAAAGTATATTAAGAGTCCATGTACAAATATCTATATGCCAAAAATGAATGTCAAATATATGTCTCAAAATAATGTTTTATACATCGCGAGAATATCTATACATATCATAAATACAAAAATGAAGAGTTATAAAATCAACGCTGATCATGGTCACTCTTAGGGGAACTCTGTTGGAAGCTCTAACCTATCCCTGAAGTGGGCAATGATGGTGGGCATGGTAATGGAGGCCCCATAACTACCTGTTGTGCTATTGGCTATGCTACTAATCACTCTAACTAGGTAACATGTCTTGACCTAGAGGTCCAGCTAGTTCGATGGGATCTCGTGTGCTCTCTATACGAAGGTGATCTCATCTCCATAGGGACTACCGCCTTATATAATTTTCGCTAATAAGATATCTCATCCTTGGCATGTAGTACATCATCCTTCATGCAAAAGGCATCATCCTTGGCTATAATCACGTCAGCCAAGGCTTTGGTTGATCCTGCTCCACTACCCATCGTGGGTCGATGAGCCTCATCTCGCTCCTCTGTGAGCCTCTCTATTTGGGAGGCCAATGTCTCCCTATCAACCCAAGTAAAATCTCACTCACCAACCATTGTCCTTAGCTGCATGTCTCGTGTAGCTAGCTATGCCTGAACCCATGTCAGTTGAACCACATGTTATCTCAAAGTAAAAATCTCTACATCTTTGGACACAATGAGACCCTGTAACCAAGTAGTCTCTCTTAAGCCTAACCCATCTCTGACACAAAACTAGTTGTTGTGGTAGAGGCCTAGTTAGTGACATCGGTCTAACCCCAACCCACCATGTTGTATATGCATCTGTAACCCCCACATATGCAATCCCTCTTACATAGTCCCATAGCATGTGCATAACATTGCCATAGTCCATAACTGCCTTCGCCCTAGGCACTAGTGCCCCCCACTCCCTAATCTCCCTGGTCACATGTACAAAGTAGTGTAGATCTTCTGGGATATCCTATTGCATACAAAACTATCGTTAGACTCAATCTGGCCTATACCACGCCACCACATAATCGTGGCAACCTGTAATATAGTAGGGAGTGATCATATAACCGATCATAAACATGTCCTCAATCAAATTCCATTACATCACTATATAGGGGTGCCAAATAAAATCCCCATCCTGTAGAGACCACAAATCCTACCCTAAAACACACACACAAAAAAAAATCTGTGTTTTAAGGTAGGAACTGTGGTTTCTACATTGTGGTATCATAGCCTAGGTTTGAAATCTAGGCCTTAAGCCTACTACGACCTACGCTTAATAAAAGATTAAATATTGATGATAACTTGTTGAGAAAAATGAAAACTATGAGAAACTAATTTGGTTAAAATTGGTTGTTCAAACATGGCTCGTGGAAAAACTTCAAGGAAATGAAAAGGGAAAAGAACAAATAATAAAGGGAAAACAAAACTTCCCTCTACTTCGAAAGAACCCATTTATATTTCTGACTCAGATACAATAGCTGCAATCCAGAGTAAATTCAAATCTTTGAAAGTGGAACTAGTTAAAACGAAACCAACCATGATTGAACCTTTAGTCAAATGTCCATTTAAGAGGCCCTCAACAATAATATATTTTTCATTTGGAATGGGTTATGATGCACCCTACATAATCCCTGAAGTATGTAAGGAATATAACCGATGCCACCAATATGTGGTTCATTCAGAAGATGAAGATCTCGATGAAATGGAACTGGATGAAGAAGATTTTGTTTAGAAGAATTTTGAATCAATGTTATACATATATGTATATGTTATAGTCATAAAGCTTATCCTCTATAAAGCTAAGAACTCTATGTAATAAAAATTTGAATAAGATTATCAAATGCTTACTTTATCAATAATAGAATGTATAAGAAATTAGAGTTATCCAAAATAGAGTTATGTTATCAATTATCTTGAATAAAAACTTAAGGGATTGTGTTATTTTTATTAGGAAACCAAATGGCAAGACCTAGACGATCAACTAGGAACCGAAGAGAAAATGTGAGATACACAAAACCCAGTAATGAAAATGTTGAACAACAAGCTCCAAAAAATAGAGAACTAGCGATAGAAGCCCTCATTAATTTGTTGACCGAGCAAATAGATAAAATAGACTCACTTGAGTAGGTGATTAATGATCGTAAGTCAAGGCAAGAAAATGTAAATAACATGTTGGAACCTAACCTTGATAATCTACCTGAAAGGAATCCACCACTAGTGAATGAAATGGATGTTGTAGCTCCCAGAATTGATGTTCTATTTTTTGATCTAAGCAAGGATTTGAAGAATATTTTACCCCCTTAGTTTGATGGGAGACAACTAGGCGAAGGCGCTGAGAATTGACTAAATGAGATGGAGAAGTACTTTGACTTGAGAAACTAGAATAATGCATCTAAGGTGTTGTGGGGATCCTACCAACTAGTAGGGGAGGTAGCTAGTTGGTGGACTAACCTGAAGGAGTTGAACGGAATAACCAAGGAAAACGTGACCTCGGATCAATATGACCACCGTTTCAAGAAGATATGGTTACCCCAATTATTCTTTGATGAGAAAACTACTAAATTTCACAACCTATGGCAGGGAGGCATGTGAGTGCAACAATATTGGGATAGATTCACCAAATTACTTAAGTATGTGTCCATGCACCAGAAGGATGAAAGAGGTTAGACTAGAAAGTTCATCTTAGGACTGAATGCAAACATTGGAGCATAAGTAGATATGCATGGCCTTGAGAACATGAACGAAGTGATGGAATAGTCCCTCAAATAAGAATGAAAATTACAGGCCCTAACTGTGGGAAGACAAGACTTTGACAATGACAGAAATAAAGCCTTCAAAAGGAACCCAAATTTCAGGGGAGAGCAAGTTGTGGATAAAAACCCAAGAGCAAATCCAACAGGCAGAGCACCCCCACCAAATCAAAATCAGAGAAATACTTTTGGAAGATACAACAATAGGGGAGGAGATAATAACAGGAATGATCAAAGGAATTACAATCATCCAATGTATCCTCCACGGATTTCTAGCGATGCCTCGAGGAACCCAGTACCAAAATTCTAGCTAGGAGGATGTTTTACTTGTGGAGGAAATCACTTTGCCCGAGAGTGCCCAAGGATTCAGGGATAGATAAGGGCCAATCAACCTCAGAGGGGACCATAACAAAGGATCAATGATGCAGTATGAAATCACCAAAATAGATACCAAAATGTGTTAGTTGAAGCTACAGGTAAATTATTGGGTAAACCCATTTCAATTCTCATAGATACTAGTTCATCAAAATGTTTCATTTCTCCAGAATTAGTAAGAAAATTGTCTCTCCCAGTGAATCGCATGAATGCATCATGGACAGTCTAGTATGGGGATAAGGTAGTCAAGGAAGTGTCTCAATGTCTACCCAAAGCAAAAATACAATTTCCATATTTTGAGATAAGCGTAGAATTGTTTGTAGCGCCCTTAGGAGCCTATGATGTGATAATAGGGATGAGTTGTCTCACTAAGCACCAAGCTGAGATACACTGTTATAACAAGTTGGCTAGGTGTTTCATTAACAAGGAGAGTTGGGTCATGATTCAAGGGGATCATAGACCCATAAAAGTAGAAAGCATATTAGCTATGTAGCTGAAGGAGAGAAGGAAGGGAGTTCTAATTTTCATGGTAACGATAGATCTAAGGATGAAAGCAAAGATGAACCAACCCTGGAAGTGTATCCATTCCTAAGGGAATTTGGGGTCATGTTTCTTGAAGAATTCCCTGGAATGCCCGCTATGAGAGAATTTGATTTTTCAATTGATATTATACCCGAAGTTGAGCCAATTTAGAGCACCCTACAGAATGAACACAACTGAGATGATGGAACTTAAAATTCATCTAGAGGAACTCTAGAGTAAAGGATTTATTAGACCAAGTGTGTCTCCTTGGGGAGCGCTATTGTTAAAAAGAAAGATGGAACTCTAAGATTATGCATTGATTATAGAATGTTGAACAAGGTCACAATTAAAAATAAATATCCCTTACTTCGTATAGAAGACCTTTTTAAGCAGATGAAATGAGCAACGGTTTTCTCAAAGATAGACCTTCCATCAGGGTATCATCAATGAAGAATTAAGGAAGAGGATATTCCAAAAATTGCTTTAAGGACCAGATATGGACATTATGAGTTTACAATAGTACCATTTGGGGTAACAAATGCTCCTTTAGCATTTATGAACTTAATGAATAGTGTGTTCCATAATTACCTGGATAATTTCGTCTTGGCGTTCATAGATGACATTTTGATTTACTCTAAAAATGAGGAAGAGCAATTTTCACATCTTCAATTGGTTCTTTAGAGGTTGAGAGAACTTAAACTATATGGTAAGTTGTCCAAATGTGCGTTCTTTAAGAATAAAATTCACTATCTAGGCCACATCATATCCAAAGAAGGAATTACAGTAGATCCAAATAGGATAAAGGCAATAATGGAGTGGCCAATTCCCAAGAATGTATCAGAAGTAAGGAGTTTCATCAGGTTAGCAGGATATTATAGGAGATTTGTTGAAGGTTTTTCTAGGATTGCCAACCTGATTACGCCATTGCAAAGGAAAGGTAAGAAGTTTATATGGACAGAGCAGTGTGATAAAGCTTTCCAGATTTTGAAGGAAAATTTGACGACAACACCCATCTTGAAGGTACTCGATCCAAATGGACATTTTGTGGTTGTAATAGATGCATCCATCGAAGGATTGGGAGGAGTACTCACTAAGAATGCTAACGTAATTACATATGAGTCCAAGAAATTGAAAACTCATGAAGTAAATTATGCCCCTCATGATTTAGAATTGGCAACAATTGTTCACACCTTACATAAGTGGAAACATTTTCTTATTGGGAAACCTTCTGAACTAAAAACTGACCATCAAGGGCTAAAGTACATATTCACTCAACCTAATCTGAATGCTAGGTAGAGAAGGTGGTTGGAGTTCTTGATTGAGTATGATTTTGAAATTGAGTATATCAAGGGAAAGGAGAACAAGGTGCCGATGCTTTGAGTAGGAGAAGACACTTGATGAATATAACAACGCTTAGATTTAATCTAAAAGGGAAAATACTAGGACAAAATAAGGATCCTTGGTATAATCAAGTCAGAGTGATGATAGAAGAAAATGTATAAGACCCAAAAACTGAAGGATATTCCTTAGAGGGTAAGGGTTTTCTTCGGTATAAGAATATGATCTATGTTCCAGATGTAGAAGACTTAAGGAAGATAATTTTGACTGAAGCTCATAATGCACCCTACTCAGGTCATCCAGGGGTAAACAAACTATATGCTGATCTTAAGAAACTATACTTTTGGCAAGGGATGAAAAGATATATAGTATTATATGTGGCACAATGATTGGAATGTTAGAGGGTTAAAGCAGAATACCAGCATCCTGCAAGACTTTTATATTTGCACAACATTCCATAGTCTAAATGGCAAGTTGTCAGTATAGATTTCATACAAGGATTACCTATGACACCCTACAAGCATGATGCTATTATGGTCGTAATCAACAAGCTTACTAAGGTAGTGCATCTCATATCTTGGAACTTAACTGATGATGTACTAACCCTAGCCAACCGATTTGTGAAGGAAGTGGTTAGATTGCATGGAGTTCTAGAAAAGATCATATCAGACAGAGATTTTGGATTTACTTCAAGGTTTTGGACGACCCTACAATTAGCCTTAGGTACATAATTGAACTTTAGCTCCGCATTTCATCCTAAGACGAATGGACAGATAGAAAGGTCAAATCAGATTGTAGAAGACCTCCTAAGGATTTTTTGTATGAATCAACAAACCAAATGAGAAACTTATCTTCCATTGGTGAAATTTTCCTATAATAACTCATTTCAAACATCTTTAGGGATGGCTCCATTTGAAGCTCTATATGGGAGAAGTTGTTGAACACCACTTAGTTGGGATAACCTTGAGGACGTAATAGGAATCGGTCCTGAAATGTTGAAAGACATGGAGGAATAGGTGAAAGTTATAAGGTAGAGGTTGAAGGAAGCATCAGATAGACAGAAGAGCTACGTAGATAGGAAAACAGTTCAAAGAGAATTTCTGATTGGTGACAAGGTGTTTTTAAGGGTCAAACCACACAAAAGTTCCATAACCTTTGGGAAAAAGGCGAAGTTAGCTCCTTGCTATGTAGGACCTTTTGAGATCCTAGAGAGAATCAACCTAGTAGCCTATTGATTGGCCTTTCCCCTGCAGCTGAGTCGCGTTCATGAGGTCTTCCATGTGTCACTTCTTAAGAAATATGTACCTGCAAAAAACACATTTTAAATTGGAATGCCTTGTATGTCCAAGAGCTCGATAGAATAACAATAGAGACATATAGAGTGCTGGAGAGGCATTGGTACTAATTTTGCAACAGATAGGTTTGGTCAGTGCAAGATATAGTAGTATCAATATGGCGAAGGAAGTGCAACTTGGGAGGACACTTAAGAAATGAAAGACAAGTTTCTGTTTTTATTTTAAATTTATGAAATTAATCAAACTTTTGTAGTGCATTGGGACAATGAACAATTTAAGGGGGGGAGGATGTCACTACCTCTCTTCCCGCACTAAGGACTCATGCTCATACTCTAAGTTGATTTGGACCTCTTTAAATATTTTATTGTCGGAATGAGTTGATTTTTTTTAAGTTAATTTTTGTGATTTTCAAAGAGATATCAGGTCATCGATGGGATTTCACAAGGAAACAAGGTACAAATTTAATTTTGTTTTCAAATTCCAAGAGTTAGGAAATTAAATCATTAAAATATCAAAGCTATTTCCTTTCGTAGAATTATATGCAATGTTTACAATTGTGAATGAGGAAAACTTAATAGGATAAATATTTAGTCTTATCTTAAATACTCAGATTTATAATGAATGAATTTAATATTTACGTATTAACATTCTCTGGTAAACTATGATATGTAGATTTTTGTACAATTGGGCTAAGATGATCAGCCCCTGTGCAAACCGTGTTGACTGATCAAACATCACCTGGATAATGCCAATTAGACTAAGGGGAAAGAACTGTTCACTCTTGTTAGGCAGCATGAGGCTGCTAATAAGAGCCATCAATATCACCACGTTTGGAGGACTTGCCCCTTGTCTTGCTCCTGTTGCATCATTTAGATGCTAAGCCAAGTGCTCCAATGCATCTATATCAATGCTACCATCTACAACCTCTAGGTATGTAATCACACCCATTAAATCCTCTAGTACGGCTCATCAACCCACCGACATCCAGGTAATCTTGAGGCCTCGCATCGGTACCCTAAAATGCGATGCACATCCTCTAATGTCACCCTGGCCTCCTCAGTCAACAAATGGAATGTAGAGGTCTCTAAATGCCACCTCTCTGCTAATGCTGATAAATATGCCCTATCTACCCAAAATCATAGGCAATCATGTCAGGTGATATAATTTTATGGCCTCAAGAATACCCACAAGCTCTTTGATCTAGATCCCCTATCGATGAACTTGCGATCATCGCTCTTATGACGTGATGACTCTGACTCACTTCTGCAAATCAAACATAGGGAACCATGTCAATTATTTTTCCTTTCACTAATCCAATTTATCATTTTCATCAATTTTGAGGCATAGACTAATCATATATGGGCCTCTCTCTCTCTCTCTTCTAATTTTAGGCCTTGATTAATCTCATATGGGCCCAATCCTCCCTTCTTATGGTGCTTTTGTCATTATCTTAGCAAATCCACTATTCTACAGGGTGATCTCGCTCTTGTAAGTGAAATCTCCATTTGATCGAGCAAATTCATCATTTGACTGGTAATTTTTGACCAAATATGCAAGTTCACCAATGCAGTGGCAAACTCATCTTTCTAACTCGTGAACCCATTGAAAGAATGGAAAAATCATTGTTCTTTTGGTGAACCTATTGTTATCAAAGGCGACCTCATCGATTGCAAACTTGTACAATCGACACGATCTCCAAATTTCTTATTTCCTAGTCATAATAAATGCCATAAATACAAAAATTAAATGCCCAAAAAAGTACCTACCAATGGTTCGCTCTCCAGTGGTATTTGATACTTTCTCATGTGCTCCCCAAGGTGATGATGGTGCAAGATATTAGCCATCTTTCTCAGCTCTCTCATGCACAAATCTCAAAGATCTGATTTATTATAGCTAGGGGTGTAAATGAACTATTTTTCCCCCTGGGGGTCAAAATATAGTAAATTTTTTAAAATTTTCACCCATTGGGCTTATAGTTGCTCTATTTTATCTCTCTTGGGATATTATTTTAGCATTGTTTATCCATTTTTTCCTCACGATTTTTTCTAATTACTCAATTTTTAAGTCAATTTTGCTAATATTAGCGTGATTATTATTTCTTATGATCAAGGGCCAACCCATCAAATATTTCAATTTTTTTCCCCTCAAAGGGGCATCATGGGCCACCCAAACATTGTTTGGGGAATTTTCATAACTCTATTTTTTTGTGACTCATACAAAATTTAGCGAAAAACAAGAATGAAATTATTTCTTCTGATTATAGTGACCTTTTTATTCTTTGAAAAGATGTTGCTTCGAACAAATATCTCACCATGCCTTCTTTTTAAACATGAGATTTATGTAGACATCCAATTCCTATCACTATTGTGCTAAAATTGTCAGTCAAAATGATACTTCATGACAACGCACAATCTGGACCAAAATCACTAAAATGTTCTAAATCATTCGAACTTGTCACGTATGAGTACCAATTTTTTCTAATGTATCCCTGAATGAGGCAATGCATTTTATGTGATTATCTTTTCTCAAATCATTTCAAGTCAAATTGTGACCATGCAAAATGACGTCCAACACACACCACGTGCATGTGTTATTTCACATCCATAATACTCTAAGTGGGGTATTACCTCGTAGGCAACTGACAACTTCTAATTATATTTCAGTGAAATAATGACCCAGTAAAATGACATTTTTGACCAGGTTAATTAACCGACAACAGATTTTCAAAGAATTATAGAGAATTAATCAAAGTCACGCAAATTAAATCAAATCAAGAACTTAAATAAGAATTCTATAAAAGTTGTTGAATATCTAATTACAGGAAATTTATTGTTCAATTTTGCATCATCGCATGACATTATCAATGGGGTGGCATCCATAGACCATTCATGGGATAAATATCAGAATTAAGCCCTCCCATGCCTCATCAATGTCCCATACTTCCAAATATTAATGGGCATATTTATGGCTTATCCCTCCAAAACTGAATCAATCCATAGCCATACATCTTGAACTCAAGATGGATGGTCATGGTTGATCCTGAGCAATCCTGAAAAACTATAAATAAGAGAATCAAGACCACCATTTTCAAACTTATTATACATAAATTGCCATAAAAAAAAATTCATTGATTCACCCAATTAGACCAAAATTGAAGAACCAAAGCCATTGGTGAATTAGGAGATGATGGAGGTTCATGCTACACCTCATTGACAAAGACTTGGAGCACCAAATCTGGGAAAAAACATGCTTCTTGACCACTTTTGAGGGAGAATAGCTACTTGGAAGGTATAACACCATCTTGCTTTCATTATTAGTTATTTTAATTCATTAGAACCGCCCCTTGAGGTAGTAGGCTTGATAAGTTAGGTCTTTATGCTTATTTTACAATTTTTTTGACTAACACATTGTCTCACCTTGTTTCGTAATCATATTCTACAATATGAAATTATTTTATTTAATTATCATTGAATTTGATATATATTTCTTATTTGGATGAACATGAAATGTTGTATTAATTAGTTTTTATTATGAATTTAGCATGTTACACTTGCGAGTGCTACTAGCATATATATCTTAAATACATCTATCTAAAAGATGCTGAGAGATATCAATCTCAAGGTGCCTATCTAACCTACGTTAAAATATAGGCACCTTGAGATCGATATCTCTCAATGTTTTTTAGATACATCTATTTAAGCTCTCAATCTCAAGGTGCCTATCTAACCTATGTCACAATATAGATACCTTGAAATTGATATCTCTCAATGTCTTTCAAATAGATATATTTAAGATGTCTATTCTAATTATGTACTTAGATGTAAAATAATTATTGCCAAAATGATTTATTATCCACCAAATAATGAACTCTAAAAAATCTTTATTGATAATTTATATCCAACCATTAAGAAAGATATTGTTTTCAAATTCTATCATACTTTTGATAAAAGTTATAACATAATTAGAGAATTTTAAAATAAAAATTTGAATATATATATATATATATATATATATATATATATATATATATATATAATTTTAAATTTTTTTCAAACAAATTAAAATTTAAAAATAAAAATAAAGATAGTAAATTTCCAATTAATAATAAATCTAAGAATGTAATTAATATTATAAAACAATATCTTTGAAATTCATCTTAGTTCAAATAAGAAAAAAACAAAAGTTCAATAAACTTATTGAGATCCTATTTAAACTATTTATATATCAAAATGCTTTTTAAAAATGGAGTTTTTGTGTACAAAAATCTAACAATCTAATGGTCATGGAAAAGTATATTATAAGTTTAAATGGAGAATTTTGACACGCTATTCTAATAATATTTAATGAATAAATTTAATATTTTCAAAATACATTTATAAAATGTGAGTAGGTGTTATTAAATTAATATAATTTAAATTTTAGAATTTATAAAATGAGTTTTAAATATTAAATTGGTATCATTTTTTATTTTTCTTTCTATTTATTTATTTATTCGTGATATTTAACATTATATTTTACTATAATTTGTAGACCATAATTTTTTAATAGTATTTTCACTTTTAACTTTTATTATATAAAATTATAATAATGTTTAAACAAATATACTATATTAAATATTTAATATTTTCATAATTTATATATAATGAATATAATAGTTTTTCAAAATTAGTCCTTTTTTTTATTAAAGATTATGGGTGTGATTTAAAACATTGAATTAAATGATTTTTTTTTTTCAAAAATTATTATATTCATAAATACAATATATTTTTAAATAATTTTTATCATCATAACTATATTTTTATATCAACAATTATAAATTATATATCCTAAAAATTAAATTCATAATCTTCTTCTTTCAATTCAATCCACTTGTATTACTTTCCCTCCTTTCAATTATTACATTAAAATTAAAATTATAGATAATGAACTATAAAATCTAATTAGATATAAAATAAAATTTTAGAGTATGATATCATCCTCATTTTTTTATATCACTCATTCTTATAATATATTATTAATTTATTAAAAATAAAAATAGGACATACGCTTAATTATATTATACAAGATTATAATAATTTTCAATAAATATAACATATTTTTAATAACTTTTATTATACTATAAGTGATTACAATAATGTTTCAACAACCACAACAAATTTTTAAATTAATTATGATATTTTATATGTAAATTATAAAGATTAATTAAATTTAATATGTGAAATAGGGACTAATCATTATATGGTCTTCGTAACTTTATTTTTATGTCAACAATTATAATTAAAGAGTCTCAAAAATTTAAACTCATAACTTTCGCCTTTCAATTCAATCCCTTTAACCACTTGTGTTATTTTTCCTCCTTTAAATTATTAATTGCAAAGTTATTACATTAAAGTTATAGAGAATGAACTATTAAATCTAATTATATATAAAATAAAATTTTGGAATATGATATCGCCCCTTTACTTTTTATATGATTTATTCTTATAATATATTACATTATTAATTTATAAAAAAATATTAAAAAAATAAAAGGTAGACATATTTTTATTATATTATACAAGATTATAATGTTTCAATAACCAAAACAAATTTTAAAATTAAATATAATATTTTTATATATAAATTATAAAGATTAATTAAATTTAACATTTGAGATATAGTCATTACATAGTCTCTGTAAATTTATTTTTATGTCAACAATTATAAATAAAAAGTCTCAAAAATTTTAAATTCATAATTTTCTTGTTTCAATTCAATCATTTTAGCTATTTGTACTACTTTCCTCTTTTAAATTATTTATTACAAATTATTACATTAATATTATAAGAAATAAATTATATATAATTTTTTTTTAAAAGTGAGAGATCATTTCTTCTTTTTTTCTTGATTGAAATGAACATTTTTATTAAAATAATTTATAGTACAATACTAATCATAAAAAAAAATGGGTGGAAAGAGTCGCACTCTAAAAACTAAGCAACATCACTAGGCCAATAAAACCAAAGTCCAATGTTCTTCTCAACCTAAACACTAGGAACTGTACGACATTCTAGTCCAATCAAAAGATTGGAAAAATCTAAAGATGGCACAATGAAGAAAGATAATTCAAAATTTATTTGAAAATTGACAGTGACAGAGTCTTCTTGCCAAATGACATCTGCAGATAATACTATAAGAGTAACATCAAGAGATCACATGAATCCGAATCGTCTGAATTTCGTAAAGATCAATCCTTATTTAAATTTCAACACGACTTTATACTTTCGATAATTATTGCCCGATAAATATTGGTCACACAAGATATTTGACTCAAGTCAAAAAAATGAAAAAAAAAACCATTTTATCCCCACTGTTTTTAATTTTCTTCATTCTTATAATACATTATACTATTAATTTATGGAAAAAAAAATTCAATCCCAAAAAAAAAGTTGTACAATTTTTCATCCGCTAACTTAAGTACTAAAAACATTTTTAATCTCTTTTCATGATGTTGAGATATTTTACTCAATTTTTTGTAACTTTATTTGTTGTTAACTTTATTTTTTGTAACTTTATTTGTTGTGACAATTTTAATTACAAATTCCAAAGATTAATTAATTTTAACATATAAGATAGAGACTAGTACCATTTAGTGGTCTTGGTTATATTAATTTTACATTTGATCATTTATTACTTATTAGTATATATATATTTTAAATAAATCTATTTAAAAATATTAATATATATATCAATCTTTAGGTGTCTGTCTTAGTTGACCCTCTGGTATTACAATATGTATTTAAATTTTTCACTTATAATTCGATACTTTGATTTTACTTCTGAATTATCATGCTTAGCCAACAATTTTGTTGTTTGAAAACATGATTTTTTACTATCATAGAGATCAAGCTATGAATACATGTCAGTGATCTTTCTATTATAACCATGTATATATTATATTTTTTTATGATTATTAGATATATCAATGAGTTCCAATAAAAAACTATAGAGTTATTTCTCAAAAATATGTCTTAGTTATGGATTATGAAAGCTTTAAATTTTTAACTTCTTTGTATGTAGAACTTAAAAATAGTCACATGAAATTTATTTATTATTATTTTATGAATGTTAGTGTATTCGTCTATATATAAGAATTATGTTCAAATTAGACAATATTTATCCTCTTGTTGACTTTTAAGATTTGATAATTGGCATCCATTATCTTACCTAAGGCTTATTATGTTCTTTAGATTTCATTTTAAGTCTAAGTGCACCTGTATCCCGCTTCCCTTTATTTAGGTCCTAGCTGTTGGAAGTTGATGTATGTAATGATATTGTTGAATTTAAATTTGAATTTGACATGGGTGCCAATAGTATTGTAATTCATTTAATAAATGAAGCAATCAATATAATATGTATTTATCAAAGAAAAGAAAACTTCTCATACATCCAAGATGAACTCCAAAAATCTATTACCACAACTTCATTCAAACACATACACACATAATATTAGAACTATATTCATATTATTGAAGGCTTTTTTGGGTGAATATTTTGTCATCGACAAAATGGTACTTTCAACCACATTGTGATGAGATAAAATATCTCTTCAAGAAAAGGGGAGGTTCCCTTTCTTATTGTTAACTAAAACAAAAAGCAATTATTTACACTTATTTACATAAATTTATCAAAGTGGGTGTTATCATATCATCCAATTCTTTTTTTTTTAGAATTGATGTTCACTTGCAAATTTATATTGAGTCCTTTCGTTCCTTACAATGTAGTATGAAAACATAAAATTACTTGATGGAGCAATAATGACTGATAAGTAGATTAGTTAGACGAAAGAATAACTAGAATAATACCAACAATATAACATGAATGGATGGAACAAAGTGCATCCCAAAGTCTTCACCTTACTTCCAATAAAGATTAAATCACCAAAGAAAGTAACTTGCGACCCAAAGTATCCATAGTAAGTCACTCTCAATCATGAACACAAACCCAATAACAATAATGCAGCTCAAAAGACTTCAAAATCAACTTCTTGGCACCTTCTTTTTTATTAAAATTTCACACCACAATCCAATTAAAAGCACAATAAAATGTAATAGAAAATACGTAAGAACATTCCCAATGCACCACAAGTTTGTCCAACACAAAGATTGAAAGATCACTTGATTTTATTATATGATGGAATTTAAGATTTACAATATGAACACAAAGATTCAAAAATTGCTTCTCAATTACAACAACGTTTCGCTTCTATAACCTTGGTGATCATGCATTTACAAAAAAACATCATTTTATTTATAGAGAGGAGTTATGAACAAAAATAAAGAAAACATAAATACTTTGACTTATTCTTTGACAACGTCCAATGTGACTTAGGACTGTGTACTTTTCCGTCGTGCAAATTACACTAAACAAAATTATATATGGACAACTATGGAAATAAACTGTCTATAGACACAGGAACTTCTTTTTTGTTCTTATCTAGTTATGCTTTGTATCTCTTCAGGGTGGCTTGGAACTCATCATTGTTTGGCCTTGATGTACTTTTGGAGATGGCAAGGACCCTTGTGATGGATTCCTCTAGGTTGACTGACACGCCTTTGCTTTTATCCAAGATTCTTTGTAATTTATCTATTATGACTTGGAATAAAACCATCTTGTCGATTGAATCTAGCATGAATGTTATTGTTTCGATCTCTATGTGAAACAGGGAGGTGAACTCTTGAACAACTATTTCATTAGGAAGGATTTTTTGAGAGTCATCCTTTATCTAGCAAGGAAATTCTCCAATCTTGTCTGTAAGGTCTAGCCCTTTTTTAGTGTACATATCTTGGGTTTCTTAAAGATATTTAATTATAGTATGGAGAACTTCTTTCTTATTCTTCATTACCTCTCTATATTCTACAAACATCTTCCTATTGGAAATAACTTTTTTCTCAACCAAAATTTCCATCTTAACCTGGCATCGTTGGGTCCATGTGTGAATATCATAATCTGTTAACCTTTGTAAGAATTTTGTCATGTCCACATAAAAATTTTCTATATATTCGATCTGATCAACATTGGATTTAACTGCAGACATTGGGACCACTCCTTGGAATTTATATTTCATGACTCTCTTAGCAGGAGAAACCTCCATCATTGATTGAGAAACTGCAAGAGAGTGTTCATATTTTTTAGAGTTAGCATCTTTTTTTCAGTAGAAAATGTGCAAAAGCGGAGAAAAATTGCGCTTGTGCATGTATTTGAAAATTATGTAGTTTGGAGAAAATTCTCTAAAATGCATGAGGGGTAAAACATTTCATGTAGTCTAGAGAAAATTCTTCTAACTACATGTGTGGTTGAATGAATTTGGGTGTAGTCCAGAGAAAATTATCTGGGCTACACAGTAGGTCTAGGTCAATAAATTTGAGCGTAAGTTAGAAAAAATTATTTGGCTTACATTGGTTTGGATAAGACAAAGGTTTGGTGTAGGTCGGATAATTTTCTCCAGCTTACATCGAAAATTGGAGATGAGGTGGTGTATTTCGAAAAAAATTCTCCGAAGTGCACTTACCAAAGAGATGGCATAGGAATAGGGTGCACTTTGGAGAAATTTCTCCATCGTGCACCCGTGAGGAGTTGGGTAAGACATAGTGCACTTCGAAGAAAAATCTCTGAAGTGCACCAACAGGATGGTGTGCAGTTTGAAAAATATTCTCCAGCCTGCATGTGCAGTGTTAGGGAATATTTTGGCCTTTGCACCTTGGGGTGCAGTTCGAAGAAAATTCTTTGGATTGCATAGGATGAGTTAGGTGTAGTCTGAAGAAAATTCTTTGGATTGCACGAGATGAAAAATTATCTCAAAAGACTAACTTTTTTGAGAGAAAAAAATGCAAAAAGGCAAATATTGGCCTCATTTTACATGACTAGAGCTCATGGGCTATGAAACAGACAAGTTTCGTAGGGGTTATCCCATGAATTGAGCCTACTAAATTCAAGAATAACAACTGGATCTAACTGAAAAATTTCTTTCAGATATTCTTTGAAATGTTTGGAGAAAAGAGAATCTCAAAACTCTCAGTGCCTTTATCCATTAGGCCATGGAGTCAGGTTACTGACCAGACTAAAAAAAAAACAAAAAGACTATACAGATATTTACAAAATGTACAAACTTATTTAGAACTTTACTGAGTGAAGAACTTCAGATGTTGTCCGTTGTAAGGTAGCGGTAATGTTGTTCCATCCATATATGCCAAAAGAAAATTGTGTTCTCCACAAAGTCGATGGATGAGAAAAGGACCCCTCCACAAAGAATCAATTTTTTTGCGCATTCCTTTCATTTCTCTTCACTTGTCCCACAAAAAAACTAGATCCTCTACTTGGAAATCTCATGGCTTGGCTTTATTGTCAAAAAGATTCTTGATTTAGCTTTGATGTTCAACAATGCGGTCCACCACTTCAGTAATGAACATAATATGCTTGTCTATGGAACTTTTAAACTTTTCATTCTCAATTGCTTTATCCAATCTGAGAGTGGGCAAATTTAATGTGATGGGTATTTCTGCATTCAATCCATACAAAAGTTGAAAAGGATACATACCAATCACTATCTTGAGAGTGATGTGATTAGCCCACAATGCATCATACAATACCTTGTGCTAGGATATCTAATTTTTCTCTACCAACTTCTTGATAATAGTAACCAAGTTCTTATTACTCGACTCAGCTTGACCATTTCTTTAAGGAAAATAGTCCATGGTATAAGATAAAATGATCTCATATTCAAAAGAGAACTCAGTTATCTCCTGGGATGAGAAACAAGTAGCATTGTCAGTTACTATCTTGTTAGGTACTCCAAACCTTGTGATGATGTTCCCTTTGAAGAAGTTGCTTTATCTTTGAGGAAGTTGCAAATAACCTCTGAAGTAGCATGTTTAGCTAGGATTGCCTCTACCCACTTGGTGAAGTAATCAGTAGCTATAAGAACATAACTGTGACCTACACTTGATAATGGGTTTACCACGCCAATAAAGTCAATACCCCATTGCTGGAAAGGTTCTTCAATAACTATGGGTTTTAGGGGTAGAGCTTCCAACTTGGGTTTCCCCACCAATTGATGGCACTTCTCACATTTATGCACCCAAACATATGCATCCTGAAAAAGTTTTTGTCAGTAGTATCTTTCCCACAAAATTTTATGGGTTGTCATTGGAGCTAAGAAATGTCCACCACATGATAAGTTGTGAAAAAATTCCAACAACTTGCCTTGTGCTTTGTCTACACACCGTAAAAAAATTTCATCAATGCTTCGCTTATACAAACTGTTGTCCCAAAGAACAAAGTTTGTATCTTTAATCTTGATTGTCCTCTTCTCTTTCTATTACAAATGCTCCAGACATTCTCCATATGTGAGGAAATGAGCGGTGTTGGAGTACCACTCATTCATTGTGCTTACCAACAAGGCCGTGGGAATCTCTTCTTCTATGTCTCGTTCACTGTTGGATACCTATTCTAGTTTATTCTTTGCAATGCGCTGACACAAGCCTTTTCCATGCACAATATTTTTAGGTTTGATTTCTATATCATACTCTTAGATCTTTGCAATCCAATTGCCTCTTTTGCTTCTAAATTTTTGCTGAGTCAGAATGGACTTGACTGTAGAATCTGGTACCAATGCAATGGTATGAGAATTGAGGATGTAATACCTAAATTGCTTAACATATTTCACCACAATGTAAGCATGTTTTTCCATGGGTGAGTACTTGAAATTGGTGGGGGTGGAGCCTCAAAATTTGGCCAGTGACAGATCACATGGAGGCCCAAGTGCAAGTTCATGACTCTGTGGAAGAAGGGCATGGTTTTAAATTTCATAGCTATATGGAAGGAAAAATGAATATTAGGAAATCCAAGACACTGACAGGGAGAAAAATTTCATTGGTAAAGACTGTGGATGATCCCTCTACCTTGGATCTGAGGGAGGAAGCAGGTAAATTAAAAGATATACCCAATCTTGATCAACAATTAGAGGGAACTAGTTATTCTGAGGAGATGAACGACTCCACTTATGATTATGACAATGAGGATTTCATGGATACCAATGAAGAGGAGACCCAGATTGAAAGGCAGTTGGAGGAAGTGAACAAAGGTTTGCACTTCATAATAAAATGAAGGTGTTAACCATTGTTTGCTTGAAAGCTGTTCACCATGTAGCTTCTTCCCTATTGATTTTGCAAGACCTCCCAGAAGAAGATAACGATATAGAAGAAAAAATTGCTAGCATGGAGGACCTTCTCAAGTTCATCAAAGAAGATTGGAAAGATTTGATCATTTAAAACTAGTGTTTTTGTAATGGTTAATCCTTAGTTTTGACCATTTTTTGCATAACCAGTTTGTGTTTTCCCTTTGGCTCTTTTTGTTTATCCCTTGCTCATTTTTTGTGTTTGGTCACTCGCTTAGTTGTTTGTTTTTCCCCTTAAGCCTCTCCTAATTTGGGCTCTTCTCCCTTGTTCTTTATTTTTTTCCCTTTGCCTTGTTTGCCTTAGCCTTTCTTGCTTTATTTTGCCCCGAAGTGCCATTCGAAAAAAGTTCTGAAGGGCCACTTCCCTTCTAAGTGCTTTTCAATTTTTTTTCAAAGGGCCTTTCCTACCTTGCTTTCACCCTAAGTGTCCCTTCAGACTTTTTCGAAGGAAATTTTTTGTCCAAGTGACCCTTCAAAAAAGTTTCAAAGGGAACTTTTTCGTCTAAGTGTCCCTTCATAATTTTTTGAAAGGGCATTTCGCCTTGTCCTTTCCTCCCAAGTGACCATTTGAAAATTTTTTGAAGGGCACTTTTGCCTAAGTGTTCCTTCAGATTTTTTCTGAAGGGCACTCTTGCTTGTTTTATCCATGGTTACCCTTCATGATTTTTCCTGAAAGGCCCTTTATCCATGGAAATGCCCTTTAGAAAAGTTTTGAAGGGCCATTTTAGAATGAAAATGCCCTTCAGAGTGGAAATGCCTTTTGAAATGAAAATCCCCTTTGGAAAAGTTCTGAAGGCCCACTTCCTTTGGAAATGCCTTTCAAATTTTTTTGAAGGGACCTTGTGCCTTTACTCGGGTGTTCTTCGAAATTTTTTTGAAGAACACTTTCCCAAGTGTCCTTCGGGAAAAGTTCTCAAAGGAAAATAGCCGTTGTCTAGAAGCCAAAATTCTTGAAAGAATTCCTTCAGACAAATTGTCTAGAGGAATTAGTTCAAGAAAATTGCTCGAAATAATAACCCTGACTCAAATGAATTCCCATGACATGCCGTAGGATGTCAAAATTGATGTAGTCAACTAGCCGTTGGAATTCAAAGATATGATGTGCCACAGGGAATCAAATTCAAGGTGGCCAACTCGATGTTGGGTTCACATTGGTGATGTGTCATAGGACGTCAAATTTAGGGTGGTCAACTAGTCGTTGAGTTCACATTGGTGACGTGCTGGAGGTGTCAAAATTAGGGTGGCCAACTAGCCATTGGGGTGCAACGTGGTGATGTGTTGTAAGACGTGAAGTTCATGCCCAAAGTCTTCAAGGAAGAAATGAAGTCACTAGAAAAAATTGAACAACTTTGCAGTGTAAATCGAGATTTGTCACATGCTTGACTTATGACTTTTATAAGTAAGGAGCCTTAAATAACCTGAAAGAGCAAGCAAGGAGTAAGAGGACTCAGAAAACTTGAAAGGGTCTTAATCAAAGCCAAATTAGATTTTCAAAAGAGCTTTGCTTTTAAATTTTTATAAGTGGAAGCAATCAAAAAACCCGAAAGAGAAAGCATAGTGCAAATTAGGTTTTCCAACATGTTTGACTTATAGGTTTTTATAAGTGAAGCCATTCAAAAAACCGGAATGGGTCTGTAGTGCAAAACATGGAAGATTTCAAGGAATATAAGGTTCGTAGCAGTGATCTAAGCCATTTATTATGGAGGGTCATCTTGCCATTGGTTTTGCAACGATCCTGGTCATTTCAAGAGGGTGAATCAAAGATAAGGACAAACTCTAACTAAATGAGAGAGCAGTTGGAATGAGTTTCACCAAGATGGCGATAGCAAACCATTTTGGAGGCTTCTATTTTGGCACACAAGAGCTTTCTCTTCTCTCCTTCTTTTGCTATAAATAGGACATTTGGATTCTTGTTTTATCATCCACAGATAGTATGATGAAGCCTTACTAGATGTTCAACCATTTTCTTGCCTTTGAGCAAAGAAGCATAAGTCTATTTTCTTTCTAAGTTCTAGACATTTTTCTAAGCATGCAAGAGATACAGAGTGATAACAAGTGATGTTTTATCTTTTTGTTCTCTGTCCTTCATGCTTTTGATCAAAGAGTTGATCCAACAGGTCATGTAGAGTGCATTCTAGCTGTATGAGATTTTGCATATGTGTAATCCCTTTTTGGACTATACAAATTGTCTTTCCAGTTATTTATCTTGTGTGAGCTCATTCATTTTATCTCTACATTGAAATATTTATGTTGGATTCTTCTAGAGCTTAAGGTATAGACTATATTCTATTGTATTGTGCATAAGTATAGGGCATACATGTGGATACTAATTCTTGGTGTATCACCATTTTAGACTAGATTTATCATTTATGTAAAATTCTGACTCTTTTCACTCATATAAATTGGTTCAACAGATTTATTGCACAAAAAGGCTAATACAAGGAACTATCTCTTTCAATCTAGAGGTTCATTTTCACTTATAGGTACACCCACATGCTTGGAAATGTCCCAACTTTGCTCAAATTTGAAAGAGCCCTAAACAACCCTCTTCTAGGATTCAAGATTTGGAGACAACAGTTCTGGAACACCCAGTGGGACAAGTATTATTACTAAGTCAAGCGGAATGATGGTCTTGGCAGGCCTAAAGTAGTATAAATACTCCTAACCCAGCATTTGGTGACTCCAAAAGAGTGTGAATCCCTAGCTCTAGACCAAGTTCTATATATTATCGTACATGGTCCTCACAAGGTCCTTAAGATTTTTTGACCAAGCCCCTTTAGCTGAAGCTCTTCCTGAAGAACAACACCCTGAACCCCTCCTAGCACGATTAAATCATTGGCAATGAGGTTTTGGGTAAGAAGAGGAAGAGGTTAAAGAAGTTCAAGGAGATGAAGAAGTTGAAGAAGAGGAAGAAATAGAGGATCAAAGGGAAAGAAGAGAAATAGGGGAAAGGGGAGAGATGGATAGACATCAACCTTTCCCTACTTTTAATACTCAAAATCCAATAGAGCTTCCTACATATGACCCCATCCCTCCATATACTATAAAAAAATTTCCTAGTTTCAATGGGGAGGGTCCTATTACCCCATCTGAACATATTAGAGACATCTCTAATTTCTACAATTTCTATAATGTTACTAGGGTCAACATAGCCATTAGGTTGATTGCTATGTTTTTAAAAGGCAAAGCACTTGAATGGTATAGAATGTTGGAGGGAGATGCATTACAAGTTAGGATGGCTTTGGAGACCTATTGGTGATAAGATTCGAAAATAAGAGTGATCATGCTTCTCTAATACATGAGTTGAATGTAATAAGAAGAGGTCCAAATGAGTCCATAGAAGATTTCAATGAGATATTTCAAAGAATATGGTATAGGCTGCCACTAATCATGAGACCTCCTCCTAGTTGTGTTTCCAACATACCTCAAAGGGATTGGTACTGATATTGTTGTGATGTTGCAGTCAATGGGAGGATTCACTCTTTCAAGCGCATATGAGTTAGCAATTGAGGTTGAGAATATCTTAATTCAGGGTGGGAGATTTCCTCCAAGAGTTTTCATGCCTTTGTTGTCCCATAATTCAGTTGAAGCTCCAAGCATGCCACAAGTTCCCAATCTCAATATGAAGCTAAGATCCTTTCCCAAGAAGGTGGATAATGTTGTGGATAAGGATGAAGAAATCAGATCATTGAGAGCTCAACTCAAGCAAGCTCAATATCAGGCAAGTGCTCCTCCTAATACACAATACTATCATCAACAAGGATATAGAGCTCCATCCCAACACAATTATCAAGGGAAAGGATAAAATCAACAAGGTTACAACAGGCAACCTAATGCATATAATCCAAATTCTACTCCTCTCGTAAAGGTTGTTCCAGTTCATGCAAATCTAGTGCAAGGAGAAGATCATGTGGATTAATGGGGGCAACTTCAAGGTCAGTTTACACATGATGATGAACTAGCTACGCTTTGACTACACAAGAGAAAGCTACTCCTTACAGGATAATAGAAGAAGCATGTCCCAGCCAAAGCAATAGTCATGGAGAAGGCAACAATCCAAGTGTGAGAATGATGAATTTTCAAGTAAAAGATGATTTTGTGTTGACTCAAGGCATGCCAATTGCAACCAATACAAGAGCCAAAAAGAGAGCATTGAGAGAAGGCCAAGAGCCATGAATAGCTTCAAGTGATGCCCCTTCAAGGCCACAAAGCGTCAATCAGAGTGTTGCACCTTGTACAAACTATGTTCCTCAACAAAATTAGAGTGTAAATGTGGCTCCCAAAATTGCAACACAATAGGGTACAATTATTGTAAATATTGTCATTGATATCAAAGGTCTAGCATTATTAGTGATAAAGGCCCCATTGCATTTAATGATATTTTTAATATTCGTATCTTGTCTTATATGTGTTAATATATATTTAATATTAATGAATATATATTTGGTTGCATATAAGTCAAAAGAGGGCCCATGGAGAAGTCAAAGAGTCACGGAGTAAAAGATGAAAGAGAAATGAGACGTATTTTATCATAGTCATCTTGAAGAATTTTAAGAGTCACCATGTGAAGACACATTTTTCTATGAAGGGACACTTTGAAGAATATGAAAAGTCAACAAAATAAAGACAAAGGAGGAAATAACGCTTTTGCTTATGAAGGGTCACCATATGACTTTTCAAATGCAAAGATACGAAGGGTCATGCAAGTTTGGTGCTATTTTCTATGAGGATTGAAGGGTCACAAATGGTGAATGCCAAAGGTCATTTGAAAAGCTATAAATAAAGGCTTGAGAAGGCCATTTGTTATATGCAAGAGAGTGCATGGTTTGTATATATTTTTGAAGAGAGAAAAATATGAGATTTATAGAGTTCTATCATTTGTTGAGTAAGTAACATTGAGAGATAGTTGTGTTTTATACATAAAAGGGGTTAGTGATCATGTGGGTTGGTGCTCATGAATCTTTGTAAGGGGTTGGTGCTCTTGTGGGTTGGTGCTCACAAATAATTATTGTGTTGGTGCTCAGCAAAGGGGTTGGTGCTCTTGTAAGTTGGTGCTTGCGAACTTAGTATTTTGAGTTAGTGCTCATTCATATATACTTGAGATTGTTCTCTGTAGTTTTTCTCAACTTTCACATAAAATCTGGTGTCTCTCTCTCTCTCTCTTGTGTGGTGCAAATTATTATTTTAATTTTATTGCATATCTTGAATGTATGATTGAGTGGTTAAGAAAAATTAGATTAAGTAAAAGATATATAATATATTGATTCACCCCTCTCTTAGTATATTTCATATTTAACAATTGGTATCAGAGCAGGTTCCTTTTTAAAAAGTTTTACAGCTTGAAGGAAGATCGGGAAAACATAATGGCTAGATCACATGATTTTTTTTTAAAAAAAATAAGGCACATTTGTTTGATGGGAAATATTATGTTTTTTGGAACATAAAGATGACTTATTTGATGGCCCTTGGATTCGACATATGACAAGCAGTGGTGGAAGAATATGAAGAGACACAAATACTTGTAACTATTCTGACAAAAAAACAGGCAAGTGAAAATAATGCTAAAGCTTTAAGTGCTATTGTATGTGGTTTATGTGAATCTAAATTTGTTAAAGTTATGTAATGTAAATCTGCTCATAAAACTTGAGAATATTTACAAAAGTGATGGAAAGGATCAGCAAGCTAAGATTCAGACTTTTAGAAGACAGTTTGATAGTTTGAAGATGGAAGAAGAAGAAAATATAGCAAGTTATTTCTTGCGGGTTGATTAAATAGTTAATCAGATTCAAGATCTTGGAGAAAATTTAGAAGAATCGACTGTGGTTCAAAAGATTTTAAGATCTCTACCATTGAGATATGATGCAAAAGTTTTAAAAATTGAAGAGATGAAGAATTTAATCAAGATAAAAATGGATGAGCTTCATGGTATTCTTACGACATATGAGATGTGGACTAAACAAGATAAACCCTTAAAGAGAGAAGCGGCCTTCAAGACATCAAAGAAAGAAAAAACTAAAATTGAAGAATTAAGTGATAATTCTAGCGATGATAAAGATGACAATGGATCTCTATTCATTCACAAGCCAAAAAAGAGCACATGTAAATATATAAAAAATTACCTTTTAAATGTTTTAATTATAGAAAGATTGGGCATTTTCTAGTTAAATTTCTAAATAAGAGTAATGATGACAATGAAGAAGGAAAGTCTACATACAAGAAAAATTTCAAATACAAATTCAAGAAGGGATTCGAGAAGAAGAGTTTGTATTCTAAATATCCTAGATCAGTTGAAGATAGTGCAGTCAGTGACTCAGAAGAAGAAGAGATTCTATTCATGGTCAAACATGAAGATGCCTCCGCAAGCAAAAGTACAGATGATCAAGAAGAACATGATGAAGCTGAAGTGAATTTGGAAGAACTCATTTGTGCTTGAGAAGAGTAAAAGCTTTTGAAAAGTAAAATCGAATATTAAAGCTCCAGATCGAGAAAAATGAAAAGGAGTCAAAAAAATAATTGAAGATCTACAAACACACTTTGAAGAAGCCAAGAAGAATAAAAAAGATCTAACGGCACAGTTGAAAATAGTAAGTAAAGAATGTGAAATGTATGTTATTAAAATTACTTTTTTTAAAGTAGATTTTGAGAAAATAAATAAATCAATCAATGATAGAGTAGCTAATGATTCAAATTTGAGAATAACACTAATATGTTGAATAAGATATTAGAAAATCAAAGATCAATGGCAGATAAGAGAGGGATTGGATTTAAAAAAAAGAAAAAGGATGTTACTACTTTCATAGACAAGAAAAAAGGAAAGAGCTATGCTAATGCTGTTACAAAAGAGAAAATAAAAAAGGAAGAAGTTAAGAATACAGAGGACATCTCAAATAAAGAACGTTGGAGGGAATAGAGTTACAAAACACAATCAGATTAGAGATACACAAATAGATCCTATTTTTATAGTTATTATTTTTGTTTTAATGGATATGGTCATAAGAAATTAGAATGTCAAAAAAAAGCTAACAATTTCAGAAATAAGAAGAAAAGTCATGCAGAGTCACATAAAAGCCACAACTTTTTTGCTCCTCTATCAGGGTTTAATGAAGAGGCCATAATATGTTACAAGTGCAACAACTTCAGACATAGCCCAATATTGTAGAAGTGTGTTTGAGTCAATAAAAAAAGATGAGTTATAAAGATTCATTCATCAATAAGAAAGTTTAGACAGGTTCATGGCAAAAAAAAACATGAAAAATCTATGTTAGTGCATACAATTTTGCATGTAAAAAATGAAAAAAATCCATGGTTCATTGATAGTAGATGTTCGAGGCACATGACATGAGACATGAGCAAGTTCATAACTTTGAAGAAGATCAATGGTAACACAGTGAAATTCAGAGACAATACTACTGTCATAATTGTTGAAAAAGGTACACTGAGTTTGGATAATGGTAGAACTAAAATTGAAAATGTTTTGTATGTAGAAGCTCTGAAGCACAATTTTTTGAGTGTAAGTCAAATGTGTGATCAAGAACACACACTAAAATTTTATGCAGAAGGTTGTGAAATTAGATGGAAAGATTCAGATATGTTGGTTGCAGATACTCAAAGGATAGGGAATAATTTGTATATGCTATCAGACATCAAAAGTTAAAGATGTTGTTTGAGTCAGATTGAAGAAAGTTGGTTATGACACATGAGAATGGAGCACATAAATTTTGATAATCTTGTCAACATAAGCAAGAAGTAAGCAGTTAGAAATCTTTCAAAAATTACAAAGCCATTTGACACGCTTTGTAAATCTTGTCAGCATGGGAAGCAGGTTAGAAGGTGATTCAAAACAAAAGAGTACTTAACTACTCATATGCTAGAGCTTGTTCACACTGATCTGTGTGGACCTCTGAGAAGTCAAAGTACTCAAGGTGAGAAGTATTTCATGTTACTTATTGATGATTTTTTACGTATGACTTAGGTAATATTAAAAAAAAAATCAGAAGCTTTCAGACATTTCAAAATATTTAAAATATTAGTTGAGAATGAAACCAGTTTGAAGATTAAGTGTTTAAGATCAGATCGAAGAGGATAATTCATGTCAGATCAATTTATTAAGTTTTGTGAAGACAATGGAATAAAGAAACATTATTCAACAACTAAAACTCTACAAAAAAATAGAATAGTTGAACAAAAAAATAGAACAATTCAAGAGATGGCAATCCAAGATAGTAGATAAATATTGGAGAGAGGCAATTGCTACAACAGTACATATTCAGAATAGAGCATTACTGAGAGTCAATAGTGACAAAACTCCTTATGAGTTATGGAAAGACAAATTAATAATAGCTGATTATTTCAAAAAAATTGACAATAGATGCTTCATAAAGAGAACATATGAAAAACTTGATAAGTTTGAATATAGAGCAGATGAAGGTATATTTTTTGGTTATTCTTGTAAAAGTAAAGATTATAAATATTATAACAAAAGAACTAAGAAAATTGTTGAAAGACAGGTGTCAGAATGAAAAAGATGGAACACAAAGAATCAGTGATCCAATAGACATTCTTGAAATCATTGAAGAGGAAGGTTTTGAAGAATCAGATGAAGATAAGGAGAAAAAGACACCAAAACTCCATCCAAATATGTTTAGAGAAATCATAATGAAAGTGACATCATTGAGGACATAAATAAAAAAATTTGCACTAGAAGAATGATGGTAAGTGAATCTGAGCAAGTTAATTTTTTTTTGTTATTTGAAATTCAGCCTAGAAATTTTTCAAAAGCTAGACATGATAAGCATTAGGTTAAGGCTATGGATGAATTAAATTAGATATAAAATAATGATACTTATAAATTAGTGCCTAGACCAGAAAATCATAATGTGATAGGAATAAAATAGGTTTATAAAAATAAGTTGAATGAAAATAGAGAAATGACTAGAAATAAAACAAGATAAGTATGTAAAGGATATGTAATGACTAGAAATAAAGCAAGATTGAGGGAATAGATTTTAAAGAAACTTTTGCACCAGTGGCAAGGTTAGAGGCTATTAAAATATTTCTTGCATATGAAGTGTTTAAAAATTTTAAAGTGTTTCAAATGGATGTCAAATCTATCTTCTTGAACAAGAATCTAGAAGAAGAGGTCTACATTAAGCAGTCTGAGGGATTTATTCTCTCAAATATTAGTAGCCATGTATGCATATTGAAAAAAGCATTGTATGGATTGAAACAAGCCCCATAGCTTGGTATGTAAGACTTGATAAGCACCTGCAGGATCAAGGTTTCAGGAGAAGATTTGTTGATAGTAATCTCTACATAAAAATATAAGGTGAGCATCAATTGATTATTATGCTATATGTTGATATCATTTTTAGATGAAATATTGAAAAGATGACAAAAGAATTTTTTGATAATATGTAAAAAGAATTTGAGATGTCTATGCTTGGAGAATTGCCATTTTTCATAAGATTGTAAATATTTCAGTCAAATAAAAGAATTTTCATATTTCAAAGTAAATATGCCAAAGAAATGTTAAATAAATTTGGTTTTGAGGATTGTGCACCAATTGGCACACCAATGTGTACATGAAATAAGGTGAGCAAGGATGAAGATTCTCCTATTACAGATAAATTTTTGTATAGATCTATGATTGGTAGTCTTTTATATATAACAGCATCGAGACTAGACATCATGCATGCAGTATGGTTACAAGATATTAGTCATCTCCAAAAGAGAGTCATGTTTAGTTGATGAAGAGAATATTTATATATATCAACGGAACATTAGTTTATGGATTATTGTATCCCACAGGTAGAGATTTCACTTTCGTTGCTTATACAGACTCAAATTGGACAAGGTGTTTGGATAATAAAAAGAGTACAAGTGGAGGAGCTTTCTTCCTTGGTGATAGCTAGTATCATGCCTAAGCAAGAAGCAAAATTTCGTATCACTTTCAACAACTAAAGCAGAATATATCGTAGCAGTATTGTGTTGTACTCAAGTGCTTTGGAAGAAACAAACTTTGAAAGATATCAAAGTAAAGTATGATGAGTATATTTCTATTTTTTATGATAAGTGCTATAAATATTTCAAAGAATTCAGTGATGCATTCAAGAACAAAACATTTTTATTAGATATCACTTTTTGAGAGAGTAGGTTGCAGATCAACATATTAAGATGGAGTATATGAGTACTAAAGAGAATAGTGTAGATATTTTTACAAAGGCACTACCAAAAGACACATTTAAGTATTTGTGAGAGAAGTTGACAGTAATTTTTTTTACTTTCTGCCATTAAGGTTCATCATCAATTGAGGGGGATTTACGTGTTAGCTCTAGGTAGGCCCTTTGCCAGTGATGTCAACGAGAGAGAATAATAGGTACAGGTGCAGAAACATGTACAGGGAACAGATACATGTTGCTACAATAAGGAGAGGTTACTGTATATTTTTTAGATGATAGTATGTGCATGTTTCAAGATGTTGCAGTTTCAGTTTGAGGTTGCCATCAATGACAAATAGAGAGATTGTTGGAAATATTATCATTGATGTCAAAGGTCTTAGATTATTGGTGATAAAAGTCCTATTGCATTTAATGGTGTTTTTAATATTCATATCTTGGCTAATATGTTTTAATATTTATTTAATATCAATGAATATATTTTTGATTACATATAAGTGAAAAGAGGGCCCATGGAGAAGTCAAAGAGTCACGGGGTAAAAAATGAAAGAGGAATGGGACATATTTTATTATGAAGAGTCATCTTGAAGAATTTTAAGAGTCACCATGTGAAGACAAAAAATGTACAGTGCATTTGTACTTCTCTTCCATGCATTAGGGTTTCGTATACATTGACATGAATATTGTCTCTTATGCATGTTTAGTTTTGTTATTTATTACCCCCACTTTGTGCCACAAGCTTTGGTGAGCACTAGATTAGATTTCTTTGCTTTACTTGTTATTAGTTTAGTGAAATATGAAAACATAGGGCTTGGTTAGGGTTATTTTATGATTGTGCTTGAATGGAGGCTTTGAAACCCTCCCTAACATTGTTTATTGTGGTAAGAGAACCTCTAATTGGGTCTAGCAGATCCCCATATTGGTGACGTTCTCGATTATCTAATATGTCCCCATTCAGAAGTGTAAGTATGATCTATCTTCTCTGAGTTGGGATAGATTTATAGACATGATGCATTTTTGATTGCATACATAATAGATAAAGATTTAGTAAGACACCAACCCCATAAGGAGCATCAACCCTTCACTAGTCAAACACCAACTCAACTAGTCTTTTAACAAGCTCCAACCTTTAAGGAGGCACCAACCCCCTAAGTGACTCATCACTGACTCAGTCATTTCAAGGACACTTATTTAAGCTTCAACTTGCAAGGCAACACCCACTCCATTTTGACTAAGTACCAACTCAGCTGAGATCAACTTGATCACCTCAAGACACCTTGTCACTCAATTAACAGATGACTTCTTATTTAGCTCTCTATCTTCTCTATCCTCTATCATACATTAGGAACACATCTCTGATGCAACTCTGATGGTCTCTTAATCAACACAAGTTCAATCCTTCAACACTCTCAAACTGCCTTTTCAAACAAGCAAATATGCGCTTCTACTTTGCTCAAATAACCCTCATATGGCTTGATTAGGTCATATGACCTTGCTCATCATACCGAGAAATGAAAGAATGAGCAGGAGATACACAGGATCCACAGGATCAATCCATGAGAAAGAACCCACAACAAATAACCTGCAAATATTTTCAGAGAATAAATAAATTTGTCACACCTAAAAAATAGGTGATAATCCACAAATTTCTCTATATATTCTCATTAATCTCTCGTTAATTTCTCATATAATGCAAAGTATTTATAATACAAATAGTTTGTTTCATGTTAACAAACTATTTGTAATGATTACAAAATAGAGAAAACAAACTATTTGTTTTCTCATACTACGAACAAATATATTGTTGAGAAATTCTCAACAATAAAATAAATTAACCAAGGTAAATAAATTTTACCCTCGGTAATAAATAACTTACCCTATTAACCCTAGGTAAGCTTAAATATGCATTATTCCAACACCCTCCCTTAAGCGAAACATAGGGAGAATGACAAACAAGGATGGGTCCCGGCTACTATGCCTGATAAGGTACCCATGTACAAACCAAAAAATATATGAAAAATAAAGGAAGGAAGGACTTCATGGGAAATCCCCCCCAAGGACAACTTCCTTCACCCCAAGCATCGCTCGCAACTGAAGATAATGAGGAGAAGCCAAAAGTTTAGTGAAGATGTCTGCAATCTGCTTAGTTGTAGGCACAAACTCCAAAGACATAACTCCATCCTGAATAAGATGTCAAATGAAGTGCATGTGAATCTCAATGTGTTTTGTCCGCTGATGCTCAACAGGATTGCGTGAAATAGAAATTGCACTTTGGTTATCACACCAAAGAGTAGTAGGACCCTGCTGTGTGAAGCCAAACTCTCCAAGCAACTGTCGAAGCCAAAGTATCTCCTGACTAACTTTGACAGTACCTCGATACTCATCCTCAGTAAAGGACAATGCAATAGCAGTCTGCTTTTTGCATGCCCAAGCAACTGGACCTGAACCAAGTGTGAAAGCAAATCCACAAGTGGACTTGCGAGTGTCAACATCACCAGCCCAATCAGAGTCAGTGTATCCAACAAGCTGTGTAGAACTCTGTGGTGTGTAATGTATACCAAAGTGAGTGGTGCCCCGAATGTAGCACAAAATATGCTTGGCTGCTTGCCAATGACTCTCATGAGGCTCATGTGAGAACCGAGAGACAAGGTTCACAGAAAATGTGATGTCGGGACGGGTATGAGTCAGGTATAAAAGACTACCTACAAGTTGCCGATACAAAGTGGAATCAACAAGAGGAGTCATACAAGTGGGAGACAACACAATACCTAACTGATATGGAGTGGGTGCAGGCTTACAATCAACCATGCCAAATCAATGAAGAAGATATGTCGCATACTTTTGCTGTCCAATAGAAATGCCCTCAGACGACTGAAAAACTTGAAGACCAAGAAAATAATGTAGAAGTCCCAGATCTGTCATATCAAACCTATCTGCCAACTTGTCCTTGATGTCATGTATCAAGGAATATAAACTTCCAGTGAGGATGAGATCATCAACATACAAAACCAAAATGACAAGCTCCTTACCTTGCTTCAGGATGTATACATTGTGATCTGACTCACAATGAATAAAACCAGAACTCAAAAGAAAACTATCCATCTTCTCATACCAAGCTCTAGGAGCTTGTTTGAGGCCATAAAGAGGACGATGGAGTCTACAAACCAAGGATGAGTCCTGCACAAATCTTGGAGGCTGCTCCATATAGATCTCCTCATGGAGATCACCATGTAAGAAAGCACTCTTCACATCCATATGAAAAATAGACCAAGAATGTGAAGCAGCAAGAGAGAGTACAAGCCAAATAGAATCCATCTTAGCTACAAGGGCAAAGGTCTCAGAGTAATCAACCCCTTCAACCTGTGAAAAACCCTTAGCTACTAATCTAGCTTTGTACTTATCTACTGATCCATCTGCAGCATATTTGGTCCTATAGACCCATTTACATTTTATAAGTTTTCTTCCCTTAGGAAGAGGGACAAGATCCCAAGTATCATTCTTCATCAATGAAGAATACTCATCATACATAGCAACATCCCACTCAGGTATACCAATAACCTCAAAAAACAACACTGGATCATCTGTACAAGCTTGTCCCAAAAGAGCAACACCAGATGTCTATGAGCGAGTGTGACGAGAATCAGATGGATCACCAACAAAAGAACTAGCTGCATGTAGAGTGCTCTTTGCCCATTTAGGCAAAGGTGGTGAAGAAGATGGCTGTGGTGGCTAAATAAGTGCAACATCATCATCATCAACAATATAAAACAAATCCTCACTATCCTCAGTAGAAGGAGGGGAAGAAGAAGAACTAGATGTACACTCCTGTGGAGTGGGTAGCTCCTCAACCTGAACATCCCATCGAAAAAACACATCATGTGTGACAGGATCAAAAAGACGGTAGGCTTTTACATCTTCACAATAACCAACAAAAATGAGTGGTTGGCTTTTCTTCTCTAATGCTTTACGTTTGTCATAAGGAATGAATGCCCATGCTTGACTCCCAAAGATGCGAAAATCTGAAATATCAGGCTTGATCCCAGACTAAGCTTCTTCTGGTGTCATATTTTGCACAGCTTTATGAGGCATATGGTTTTGAATGTAGTTTGCACAATTTACAGCTTCAGCCCAATATTGTGGACCCAAATTTTTAGAGTGAATCATACAATTAGCCATCTCTTTCAATGTTCGATTCTTCCTCTCTGCTACACCATTTTTTTGAGGAGTGTGTGGTACAGTGAACTAATGTTGTATCCCATGCTCAATGCAAAAATCATAGAAAGCATTACTGTCATATTCCCTCCCATTGTCAGTGCGTATCTTCTTAAGAGGAAGAGAAGATTGTTTTTCAACAAAGGCTTTGAAAGCCTTAAAAGTTTCAAAAACTTCACTTTTCAACTTGAGAAAATATACCCAAGTTTTACGAGTGAAATCATCAATGAATGTGAGTGCATACTTAGCCCTTGAAAAAGAACGAGTTGAAAAAGTCATCAAATCACTATGAACCAACTCTAAGGGTGCATTTGCACGTGTGGCCTTACCAACTGGAAATAGATCCTGGTGCTGTTTACCAACTAGACAACCAAGACGTACCCCATCAATACATGAGACCTTAGGAAGGCCTTTTACAAGATGTTTTGTACTCATTTGTTGCATATATCCATAACTCAAATGTCCCAATCTCTCATGCCACAATTTGCTGAGATTATTACCATGTGCTATAAGTGAAGAACCAGAAGACATAAAAGACTCAAACTTATCAAAAGTATAGAGTCTTGCAGTATGGTCTGTTGTACCTGTAGCAACTATCTCACTAGGATCATTACATTCTCTTATTACAACATTATGTGAAGTAAACTCCACAATTTTACCAGTACCAGAAATATTTGATATACAGAGAGAAGATTAGAAGAGATTTGATGTACAAGCAATACATTGTTAAAACATCCATCCTATTTATCAACAGTACCTGATCCCAAGACTTCAATCTATGAGGAGTTACCCATAACAATATGTGATGTACTGCAATCTGTAAGGGAAGACAATAGATCCTTAGAATGTGTGAGATGGTGAGAAGCACTTGAGTCAAAAATCCACTGATCCTGACATGAAGATATAGCCCTCGCTGAAAGTGCTTTCCCTTTTCCTGTAGAAGTAGAAGGAGATGGAGACGGAATGGAAATTTTGTGTTGTCTGACCGCTGCCTCTAATGCTTCCATCTTCTTAAAACATCTACTTTCATCATGATTAGAACCACCACAAAAATTACATGGACCAAATGTTTTCTTCTTTTGCTTAAAGGACTTTTTGGTCTTAGTAGATTTAGAATGATGAGGTGTTTGGGTGGTGGACTCTGGAGGGTTATTTGAAGGTGCTTGCTTTTTAGACTTAGGTGAAGGTTTTACTTTAGAAGAATTAGCAACTAGAGCATGACTAAGCCCAGGTAGAGCATCTAAGGCCATTAATTTTGTTTGCTCCCTAGTCAATCTTTCACAAAAAACTTCAAAGGAAGGCCATTTGAATTCATCACCTAATGTATCCATCATTGTATAAAAAGCAGAAGAAAAAACACTATATGGTCCTTTCAACTTTGACAAAATCATGAAAATGCACTCCTGATCACTTTTATCCTTGTCACTAGCTTTCAATTGTGACCTTATAAATTTCAATTTTGCTAAGAATTCATCTATTGAAGGGAAATCTGATGGAGAGAGAGTACTCAATTCTGCATCTAATTGCAAAATTTTAAACTCATTAACTTTGCCAAATAGGTTTTTAAATTTATCCCATACCTCTTTTGGCGTAGTACCATCTGCAATGTGAAATTGAAGATTATCTGAGACGTTGAGGCAAATCAATCCAAGAGCCTCATCCTGCTTACAACCATATGCATATTTGTCTTTTTCAGTGGTGAATGCTACAGGTGTCGTTTCAAAAAAAATTCTCCATAAGCCCTTTAATTGAAGGAGTTGTTGCATTTTTGGCTTCTAAACATAGTAATTTGTAGAATTTAGAGGTTCAAACAATCGAGATTCCATTACCGAGGAAGATGATGAAGTTGACAAGAACAATCTAGACATTTGTTTTTCCTCAAAAAACACCCCTCCCGTTATAATTTAACGTCTCCCGATGAAAAAAAAATTTAGCCTTGGCTTATTAAAAATTAAAAAATGGCTTTATGCAAAGAAAATGTAGGGGGATTTGACCCCAAGACCTCCTCCCTACAAATTTTTAACAAAATATCTCTAGCCGTTTTAGCAAAGTCAAATTTGAACTTTGAAAGCTAGAGACTTGCATTTAAACCACTAAAAATTAAAATAATTAATTAAAAAAAATGTCAAAAATGACTCACACATGTGAGATATCAGCTGAATAATCTTTGGCTTTATCAAAAATAAACTCTTTTTCCAGCAAGGCGTGGTGGTCATGAAAATATTTGAAAAATTTTGTAAACACAGCCAAGAAAAAAACACCTTTTAGCAATGCAGAATGGCTCCACTGGATCTGCCAAAAGGACTGTACGGCCTGCTCCAAATCCATCCTTTTCAGCATGAAATGAAAGCTTTGGAAGTCTGCTATTACATGAGATTCTCAGATTTTGATTTTATATAGAATAAGGCATTCAAAAATGAAAAATCCGTACGGCTATACAGCAGGCAAAAAAATAGTTTTTAATTTCCTGTTGTTGGCTTCAAAACCATTGTACGGCCTGATCCAAATTTGTCAAAATTTATATGGATAGAAAGATATAAGAATCAGATTTCATTAACAGGTCTCAGATTTGAAAAAAGTCAACCGTACGATCTGCCACATCAAAAAAATAGACAGGTACTGCAGTCTGCCAACAAGGACCAGTCTGCAAGTTTTTGAATGAAAGAGCTGTACGTCCTGATCCAAATGTGAAAATTCAAATTGAAATGGATTCCTGAATTGATTTCCTACGCTTCCATGAAAAAAATCTGATTTTGAAAATCTGTACGGTCATTTAATGAGCATAAAGTACAGAATTTTCTAAAAAAAACTAGTAAATAAGAATCAGAATTTGAGAGAATTAAAAATATCTATAACACATCAATAAAATAATATCTTTGAATGTGTTAAAAGATGAAAAATTTCAGGGAAGAGGATCTTCAACTGGAACTCCAAGCTCTGATACCATGAAAGAATGATTAGGAGATACACAGGATCCACATGATCAATCCAGGGGAAAGAACCCACAACAAATAACTTGCAAATATTTTCAGAGAATAAATAAATTTGTCACACCTAAAAAATAGGTGATAATCCACAAATTTCTCTATATATTCTCATTAATCTCTCGTTAATTTTTCATAGAATGCAAAGTATTTATAATACAAATAGTTTGTTTCATGTTAACAAACTATTTGTTTTCTCATACTACGAACAAATATATTGTTGAAAAATTCTCAACAATAAAATAAATTAACCAAAGTAAATAAATTTTACCCTCGGTAATAAATAACTTACCCTATTAACCCTAGGTAAGCTTAAATATGCATTATTCCAACAAGAAATTATAATGGATATTCATGACTAGTCCTTTCCTCCCCTTTGATGGTCTACATGACCTACTTCTCCCCATGAAAGAGATATTTTCTTCGCTTATACTCTCATTTCTCTTGCTTGCACAAATAGGCCTATTATGCCTTGTATTTATACCAAACATTAGAACACTCACACTCTTGGTCAACCAAGACATTAATCCATTAGGGTCAGAACCAAAACATGTTTAAGGACACATTACAAACAAAAATCAATTAGATTAAGATCATCATTAGGTTGGCCAAAAATATTTAGACCACCTTCTCTTCTTAGACCTACTTAGAGACCTAATGCATTAGGTCTATTCTCTTCACAGAGCAACATGAACTACTATGGCCCAGATGGCCCTCACCAAATTCCTCAAACCTTTCAAACACTTCATTGGTTATATCAACTAACCTTCTCCATGCTCACAAAGTCACACATCTTTCGTTTTCCTCTTGATAGCTCCATTAGGCCTTAAAAACCTATTAGGCCTAATTACCCAAAAAACACTATCTGTAAAGATACAACTCAAACACCTTGTAGAAACACTTTCAAGGTATGATCCATATATGGATGGAAACTTCATGACCTCAGGGTCATCATAAAATCCATTATACATCTTCTATCAGGCTCGAACCACTCGAAAATAACTACTTCAAAAAGCTCACTTTGATCTACTAGAAAGCTCCAAAACATACTCAAGAATATTTAACCATTAACAATAGTACAAACACTTTACAAAACTCCAAATGCATGAATAAGATCCCATGTAACCTATAAGACATCACCACATGCTTTTTGTTCTTCCAAACTAATAAAAATGACATAGGAATAATAAAATCACATACAAATTTTTTTTGGTAGCTCCAAAAACACAGTCCTGAAGAATGTTTTCTTTTGCACTTGCACGGGAACTTAAATGACTTCTAATTCACATGAATAGTTAATATATGACCTTTATAACATCCTCCAATGGATAGATCATTGGTTCTAGTGTTAGTCATTGATCTTGCAGACCAATTTGTTAACTCTCTCTTTCATAGTGCTTACATAGACAGATAAGCCATTTTGGCTTTCATAGCTCAACTCCTTAAAGTGACTCTCAACCTTCCATCAAGCATGGATAGTTATTTTAGGTCCTAAAAAACAACATAATTTTCATTAGATGCATCAACTAAGTGTAAAGATCCTTCAACTCGCAATACTAACTCAGAATTGTCATTCTGCCTTGTGAACCAATCATGGTGAACAGGCATTCTAACACCTGTGTATACACAATAAGAAAGTCCTGATGCATGATTATGATCCCTAGACATATTTATAACATCTCAAAACACAAAGCTACATAGGTATAATGGCAAATGAGGAATATATATACCAATATCTAAAACATACACCTTCATTGTCCATCTTTACTAGACAAGTCATATTGTGAACAAATTTTTGCTTGTTTATGTGCATCATCAAAAATTCTAATCAAGGGGTAAAGGTGATATAGGTATTGAACAAAAACTATAATCAATTGGATCCATTCCTAATGCATTTCCACATATCCCTAAACTCATTCCCACTCCTGCCTGGTTTTTCTCATTGTCTTCACTATTTGATTTTTAGTGATAGGCCAACTTCCATGACCAGTTTAGCAATTTTGAGTTCTATAACATGCTTATAAATCATCATGGACATGAAGTAAAATTCTCAAACATTGTCCTCCAATGATTTGTATTCTTTGACCTGGTCAACCCTTCCTGCTAAACTAAATTTCTAAGAAACAAGGGTTTTTGTGTAGCTTCCACTCACTCTCTTGAGCACTCAATGCCACTTGGAGGGACCTGGAAGAGTATTTTACATGTTCCAATACTCAAACTAGCTTTACCAAACCATTCTGGGCACTCAAAAACAAAATCTTCACCATTGAGTTATTATAAGGGTTTAACACCTATTTTAGTGTTAACGATTGTTCATATAGTATTGCTCCTCAAGTGCCAAACTAATGCCTCAAGATATTATCCAGTACCCTTTCCCATATCCCTTCAAAGACTAAGGATACCATGCAAAGTTTACACATGCCAATGAGCATAAAAAAACCTTCTTGGGCTTGGAGACCTTATTTTGTGCGCTTGAGAGACTTCAAAACACTATTTCATGTTATATTTTGCAAACCTTGATATAATTATTCATATAAATCACCAAAAACAACTCACCTTACCACTACCAATGCTCATAAAAGCTTTCATGCCTTGGAAACTATTCTTCTTGCCTGTTCAACTAATTGACTGTTCGTCAACAACAGTCTTGGAACCGCATAGGCGACCGACGTCGGTCCCTATCTAACTGGAGGTGACCGACGTCCGCTGACTCCTACCGATGTCAGTTGCTTTTTGTCAACCCCTGCCCGACGTTGATGTGGCATGCCAACGTCGGTGACTGTGACACTCAGCAACCCTCCATGTTTGCATCTGGGTGAAGCTTTTAGCTCCACAACCTAACAATCTCTCACTTGGAGATAAACAACTACACCTGTACCTGTACTTATACATTGTCTAATCTGTATACCACTTGTTGGCGATCAACCAACAATTTTGATTACTATATGAAAGCAACTAAATGTGGAATTAAACCAGAAAGATAAGTAACTAGAATCAGAAATAGCAAAGAATAAGAGATACAAGAAACCACCCTTAAAACTTGTATTAAACTCTTTACAGAGGGAATACAATTGAAGAAACTTCTTTTCTTCCACACCTCTCTCAGATGTACAGATCTCTATCTAGAGATCTTTTCCTCAAGAGCTCTCTCTATCAATTACAATCAACTCCAACAACCTGGAATGATTCACATATACAATCTTGTACTGTTCCTTACACATACAATACAATAAGCTAAGAAGAATTATCCCTATTATATAGAATTAGGGATCATGAGCAATGCAATTAAAACCATTAGATGCACCTCCTAATCAAAGGCTCTAAATAGTCTTACTAATAATAGAGATGCAGACTTAAGACTATCACTTAATCCTAACATGCAAACATTCTGTTCTATCCACAAAAATAGCTTTTTGGATGCACAGGTAACCGACATCGGTTCCTTCTTGTTTGCCTATGACCGAAGTCGACCAATCCATGACCGATGCCGGCGTCTCCTGGTCTGCTCCTGACCGACGTCAGTCGCTCCTGACCGACACCGGTGACTGTGTAACACCAGCAACCTGCAAAATACTCATTTGGTGAAGCTTTTAGCTCCACACCTTAACAATCACAAGATGACATCACTTACTCTATCTTTACATCACTGACAACATGATTCTCCTTTTTGACATCAGTGATAATATCTCAACACTTCCAATTTAAAACAACTCCGTACCCTGCAAGGAAAGATTCAATCTATTCATAGGTTTATTTCACAGTTGGTAGACAAGTTTAATCCTTTCATGCACCTCTTTAAGAAGGTTGTCACTTTTCAATGGGACACCGAATGTCAACAAGCATTTAGGAAACTCAAAGAATACTTGGCCAACTTGTCAGTTTTGAGACCGGCAACATGTGGACAACCATTACTTCTTTATATTTCAGCCACAAAACATGCACTAGGGGCACTCTTGGTCCAACATGATGAACAATGAAAATAACATGTAGTCTATTATTTTAGCCGAACGGTTGTAGCATACGAGCATAATTATACCCCTATTGAGAAGGCTTGTTTAACAATAGTGTTCGCTTCCCAAAAGTTATGATACTACATGTTGAATAATAAAACTATTGTTATTGCTAAAGTGGACCCTCTAAAGTATTTATTATCCAAGGCAAATCTTACAAGCTTCATTTCTAAGTGGGTCATGCTCTTAAGTGAATTTGGTGTTGAGTACCATAACCAAAAGGATATTAAGGAGTAGGTTATTGCAAATCAACTTGCAAAAGCTCTTATTGTAGATACTCAACCACACACATTTGATTTCCTAGATGATTCCATCATGATGATAGAAGAGGCAGCTCATAAACTTGGATCGTAGAAGTTATACTTTGATGGCTCCTTAACATCCTATAGATCTGGGGCCGGTATTTTGTTGGTCACATTGCAAGGGGGCCTCATTCTCAAAGCCTCTCATATTAACTTTAATTGCACCAACAATATGGTCGAGTATGAAACTCTTATTATAAGACATCATCGTGCAATACAATGAGATATAGAATAGATGGTGGTCTATGAAGATTCTTAATTGATCATTAATTAGACCACAAACCAATATAAAACTTGAGATGACAAGCTTGTATGTTACAAGCACATTATGTATAATTTTAAGTCCCACTTCAATTTTATATAGTTTGAATAGGTGCCATGGGCCAATAATAGATCATCTGATGCAACGGAAACAATTACGTCCATGGTACAAATTATCGATAGTGCCAAAGAGTATCAGTTTGTCATCAAGAATCTTCTACATCTTGTTCATATATTGCCAATTTAAGAGAGAGTTGGCACAATTGTTGGTCTCAATCCCCCACCTAAACTCCCTTCGTTCTAGGACATTTATAACTATTTCCACAACCAAGATTTCCCCCTAACCTTTCACACAATTGCCATAAAATCTTCCTCCTTTGCCTAGCCCATTATACCCTCCTTGGGAACATGCTCTATAATAAGGGCTGTGATGGAATGCTTCTTCGTTATTTATCTTCAGGAGAATCAACATTAGCACTTAAGGAAGTCCACAAAGGAACATGTGGGGACCACACTAGCGGTGTAGTCTTAGCTAAGAAGCTCCTTAGAACATGATTCTATAGGCACAAGATGGAAACAAATGCTTGTAATTATGTCAGGAAGTGTGTTGCTTGTCAAAAGCATAGTGATTTGATATATGCACCTTCCTTGCCATTACAACCAATCACTACACTATGGTCATTCTCTACATGGGATCTTGATCTCATTGAGAAAATAAACCCAACCTTTTCTGATGGCCACATACATATTGTCACTGCTACCAAGTATTTTACTAAGTGGATTGAGGCCATTCCTCTCACTTATGTCATCGGGAAGCAGATTGCCAAATTTATTCATTACCATGTCATCTATCGATTGGTATACCAACCCACATTATATTTGATAATGGTGGATCATTTGTAAATAGAGATGTTAAAGCTCTTTGCACCATGTTTAAATTCAAACATAAGAAGTCCACATCATATAACCCACAAGATAACGGTCAAGCCGAAGCGTCTAATAAAACCATTGTTGTAATCCTAAAGAAGATTGTCAATGATGTTGGTCATAATTGGCACTTACAAATTTTTTCTACCCTCTAAGCCTATCGCATTAGTCATTAAAAATCCACATGAGTCACTCTATATTTCCTAGTTTATGGCATAGAGGCTATTATCCCGGTCGAGGTTAAGTTACCTTCATTGTGGGTATCCTTGGAGAACATTGTGGATGATGAAGATTATAGAGTTTCCAAGTTGCAAGAGCTAGAACTACTTTATGGCAAGTGTTTGGTTACCATGGATAACTTGAGAGCATATCATAATAGATTATGTCGTAACTATAACAAGTACATTCTCTCTTGGGAGTTTAAAGTTGGTGACTTGGTCTTGAAGGAGAATCAAAAGATCACTAATGCTGAACGTAAGAAGGGTACGTTACAACCTAATTGGATGGGCTCGTATGTGGTTACAATAAATTATGAATCGAGGGCATACAGATTGGCTACTCCAAATGACAAAGAACTTTTGAAACCCATGAATATTGTATATCTCAAGCAATTCTATGCTTGACAACCTTTTTTGAGCCATTGTCTACAAGAGCCCTTACTTGGGAGCAACCTGTGCCTGAAGTCATTTATTCCACCATTACAGTTTCATTCTATACCATTTTATTCTGGACCATTGTAACTCCAGACCGTTGTACTTTATTTTAATCGACTTTGGACCATTGTAACTGCATTACTCTAGACCATTGTAACCCTGTACCATTTCATTCTGACCATTGTAACCCTGAACCGTTGTCACTTAGATTGCTTATATTCCACTGATTCAATTTTATTTTCATTCTGGACCATTGTAACCTGGACCGTTATACTCAATAGCCAATTATGATCCTGATTATGATTGACAGGCATTATAGACATGCTCAACTCTCATTCTACAAAGCATGTTCAGCTTGATCAATATTTACAAACTCTTTTATAGATAAGTGTACAAGGATATGTCAGCACATGGTTTTTCCCTATTGGATGGTTCTTTAAGATTTCTTTGGCACTGCATACTATTCTATTCTTATTTTGTTTCTCCTTGGTAGTCATTGTTGCCTTCATAGGGTCACATATGGGCTATTGTAGCCAATTTTAGCTATTATTGGAACTCTTATATGTGGAAGTGCATCTACTTTGCTAGTGGGTTCTTTATACCATTGTTTATATTCACGATCTCTGTTGCAACCAGACTAGCTATTGTTTGATCTCTTACCTATGGAAGTGCATCTCCTTATTAACATAGTTCCCTATACCTTTGTCCATATTGTGTTTCCATTTTTTATCCCAAAAACACAAAAAAATATTAGAAACTGATACGATAAAAAGACCAAAAACATTGCATTGAACCATTGTTTATTTTGATCCTGAATAATCTCTCTATTTTGTGAGTAACCTAGGACATGCTCTTGCCGTCTTGCAAGTTACCATTGTGTGCATTTTTAATTTGAACAAGATCCATTGTTGTACCCGTGGTCTGAGCCACGCTCTCACCATTTTACAAGTTACCATTGTGTGCATTGTTCATTTGAACAAGATCCATCCCTGCACTCTTGGTTTTTCTTATGCTCTCACCATTTTGTGAGCTTTTTCTCTTTCTCAACCTTAGATGTAGTATACACTTTAAATTCCCAATTTAGTTGATTTGTGGCTACTTGTCTCTTATCTTTTAGTGTGATTTTAACCTAAACTACACTCTTTTTTTACGCACTCATCGTTTTGTGAGACCATTCTCATTTTCCTCTATATGGGAATCATATTTTCTTATCATCCATTTTTCTTCTATCTCATATCAGGGGGGAACTACATTTGGCCTGAATTTTGTATTGGATCTCGTATCCATGGAAATATGTAGGCAATGTCCACTTGTCTCATGCATCTAGAGTTAGTTTGGCTACCCCTTCATTTTCTTCTCTTCCCCTCATTTTCTTTGTTTGTTCCATTGCCTCTTATACCCCGAGGTCAGTTTCTGTTTGTTGTGTCATTGTTTCCCTATCACTTGGGAGAAACTTTGTATCCATTGTTCTTGTCTCATTGTACCGGTGTCGTTTTCACTTAAGGGTCACCTTGTCACAAAATGTAATGCCTCTATTACACATGCACAAATAACTTGTTTTTTATTTGTACTAACATTGTGATTGACCATTGTTTGTGTGTATTTATTTTATCTTTATTTTTGTTTTGTTATGTTTGCATTTATTTTTATTGTTGTTTTGTTGTTCTGTAATTATTTTTATTGGTGTTTTATTGTAATTTTTTACGTCTTCATTTATTTTTTTATTTTTATTGGTGTTTTATTATTCGTTTGTTCATTTATATTCATGTTTTGTTGTGTCTTTATTTTGTTTATTGTTGATTTGTTGTGTTTTTATTATTATGTTATTGTGTTGTTATTTTGTTTATTGTTATTTTATTGTTTGTTCATTTTTATTAGTGTTTTGTTGTGCCCGTTTTTTCTTTTTATTGTTGTTTTGTTATATTTTTATTTATTTTCTTGGTGTTTTGTTGTGTCTTTCTTCTTACTTTTTGTTTTAATGTTTTGTCTTGTTTATTATGTCATTTTTATTTTTACTATTATATTTGAATACATTTTGTAAACATTTTGAGTCTGGCCTTAACTTGGGCTTGACTTGTTTACATTTGTATTTAAATTGTTTTGTTATTTGTTAGTTTTTTAAGCACACCTTGTTAATACGTGGGTCATGATTATCGTAATTCCAGGTTGTTTAACAATTTGTTTTTGCTTTGTTTTTATTTATTATATTTTAAATACATATTTGTTCCTACTTAACTCTTGATTGTTTATATCTTGATTTTAAGTTGGGTTACATTTTTGTATTTTCTTTTTCTTTTTTATTTATTTTGTTTTGTGTTTAAACATAAATAGTTGTAACTCTGGTATTGGTAATTTTTATCATTATTCTTAGTTTTAAATATTCACATTTGAAGCAGTCAACCGCAAATAAAATCTAATGTTATTGTAAGTTATCATAATTATGATGTATAATTTCATTTTTAAAAATTAAACACCAAGTGCTCCAAAGTCCAACATTCAATGTCGCATTGAAGAACATTTATGAACACACTATCCTACATATCTGATACCTAAAATATGATATTAAAAGGCCAAACATTGGAAACAAACAAGGCTTTCTATGCAGGACATGCATTTCCTAGAATACACCTTGAGTCTAGTTGACTATTTCTATGATTTATTTAGGGCATGCATCTCCTAAATTATCCTCTCGCATTTAGTCATACATGAAGCAAAGAAAATAATACATCAACATCCATATGCTAACTAAAGAAATGCATCTTCTAACACTAGCATATATCATCATATCCCAAAAAGAACAACATCAATATAAACATCATGTGACAATAAAAGAATATTAAGAGTCCATGTACAAATATCTATATGCCAAAAATGAATGTCAAATATATGTCTCAAAATAATGTTTTATACATCGCAAGAATATCTATACATATCATAAATACAAAAATGAAGAGTTATAAAATCAACGATGATCATGGTCACTCCTAGGGGGACTCTGTTGGAAGCTCTAACCTATCCCTGAAGTGGGCAATGATGGTGGGCATGGTAATGGAGGCCCCATACCTACCTGTTGTGCTATTGGCTATGCTACTAATCACTCTAACTAGGTAACATGTCTTGACCTAGAGGTCCAGCTAGTTCGATCGGATCTCGTGTGCTCTTTATACGAAGGTGATCTCATCTCCATAAGGACTACCACCTTATATAATTTTTTCTAATAAGATATCTCATCCTTGGCATGTAGTACATCATCCTTCATGCAAAAGGCATCATCCTTGGCTATAATCACATCAGCCAAGGCTTTGGCTGATCCTGCTCCACTGCCCATCGTGGGTCGATGAGCCTCATCTCGCTCCTCTGTGAGCCTCTCTATTTGGGAGGCCAATGTCTCCCTATCAACCCAAGTAAAATCTCACTCACCAACCATTGTCCTTAGCTGCATGGCTCATGTAGCTAGCTATGCCTGAACCCATGTCAGTTGAACCACATGTTATCTCAAAGTAAAAATCTCTGCATCTTTGGACACAATGAGACCCTGTAACCAAGTAGTCTCTCCTTGAGCCATAGCCAGTTATGCTTGTAACCCAGCCAAAATGCTTTGTAACCTTGCAATCTCTAAGAGGTGAGCAATGATCTCTCTCTGTAGTCTATCTATCAATGCTTGGTCCTCCATAGACCTCCCTATGCCAAAGCGATCAGCTTCTCCTGTACCTCTATTTGTGGCAGAGGGCCCTACCTCTCTTGAACTAATACTTGTGTTTGCCCCAGAGGCCCCAACCTCTCTTGTAACAATCCTGTGGCCCTCATCACCACCTGGGGCATCCCTCATATCAATATCATGTCCATACAAGTCAACTATCTCTATATCATCTAATGGATCATGATTTACTTGGGCACAGACTAATTTCAATAGAATAGCATGTGGAATCATTGGTTGCGCTGGCACTTGACCCTGTCGTTATGTTGGGGCCTACCCTTGGTCTCTCTTAAGCCTAACCCATCTCTGACACAAAACTAGTTGTTGTGGTAGAGGCCTAGTTAGTGACATCGGTCTAACCCCAACCCACCATGTTGTATATGCATCTGTAACCCCCACATATGCAATCCCTCTTACATAGTCCCATAGCATGTGCATAACCCTGCCATAGTTCATAACTGCCTTCGCCCTAGGCACTAGTGCCCCCCACTCCCTACTCTCCCTGGTCACATGTACAAAGTAGTGTAGATCTTCTGGGATATCCTGTTGCATACAAAACTATCGTTAGACTCAATCTGGCCTATACCACGCCACCACATAATCGTGGCAACCTGTAATATAGTAGGGAGTGATCATATAACCGATCATAAACATGTCCTCAATCAAATTCCATTACATCACTATATAGGGGTGCCAAATAAAATCCCCATCCTGTAGAGACCACAAATCCTACCCTAAAACACACACACAAAAAAAAATCTGTGTTTTAAGGTAGGAACTGTGGTTTCTACATTGTGGTATCATAGCCTAGGTTTGAAATCTAGGCCTTAAGCCTACTACGACCTACGCTTAATAAAAGATTAAATATTGATGATAACTTGTTGAGAAAAATGAAAACTATGAGAAACTAATTTGGTTAAAATTGGTTGTTCAAACATGGCTCGTGGAAAAACTTCAAGGAAATGAAAAGGGAAAAGAACAAATAATAAAGGGAAAACAAAACTTCCCTCTACCTCGAAAGAACCCATTTATATTTCTGACTCAGATACAATAGCTGCAATCCAGAGTAAATTCAAATCTTTGAAAGTGGAACTAGTTAAAACAAAACCAACCATGATTGAACCTTTAGTTAAATGTCCATTTAAGAGGCCCTCAACAATAATAGATATTTCATTTGGAATGGGTTATGATGCACCCTACATAATCCCTGAAGTATGTAAGGAATATAACCGATGCCACCAATATGTGGTTCATTCAGAAGATGAAGATCCCGATGAAATGAAACTGGATGAATAAGATTTTGTTTAGAAGAATTTTGAATCAATGTTATATAGATATGTATAAGTTATAGTCATAAAGCTTATCCTCTATAAAGCTAAGAACTCTATGTAATAAAAATTTGAATAAGATTATCAAATGCTTACTTTATCAATAATAGAATGTATAAAAAATTAGAGTTATCTAAAATAGAGTTATGTTATCAATTATCTTGAATAAAAACTTAAGGGATTGTGTTATTTATATTAGGAAACCAAATGGCAAGACCTAGACGATCAACTAGGAACCGAAGAGAAAATGTGAGATACACAAAACCCAGTAATGAAAATGTTGAACAACAAGCTCCAAAAAATAGAGAACTAGCGATAGAAGCCCTCATTAATTTGTTGACCGAGCAAATAGATAAAATAGACTCACTTGAGTAGGTGATTAATGATCGTAAGTCAAGGCAAGAAAATGTAAATAACATGTTGGAACCTAACCTTGATAATCTGCCTGAAAGGAATCCACCACTAGTGAATGAAATGGATGTTGTAGCTCCCAGAATTGATGTTCTATTTTTTGATCTAAGTAAGGATTTGAAGAAGATTTTACCCCCTCAGTTTGATGGGAGATAACTAGGCGAAGGCGCTGAGAATTGACTAAATGAGATGGAGAAGTACTTTGACTTGAGAAACTAGAATAATGCAACTAAGGTGTTGTGGGGATCCTACCAACTAGTAGGGGAGGTAGCTAGTTGGTGGACTAACATGAAGGAGTTGAACGGAATAACCAAGGAAAATGTGACCTCGGATCAATATGACCACCATTTCAAGAAGATATGGTTACCCCAGTTATTCTTTGATGAGAAAACTACTAAATTTCACAACCTATGGTAGGGAGGCATGTGAGTGCAACAATATTGGGATAGATTCACCAAATTACTTAAGTATGTGTCCATGCACCAGAAGGATGAAAGAGGTCAGACTAGAAAGTTCATCTTAGGACTGAATGCAAACATTGGAGCATAAGTAGATATGCATGGCCCTGAGAACATGAACGAAGTGCTGGAATAGTCCCTCATATAAGAATGAAAATTACAGGCCGTTACTGTGGCAAGACAAGACTTTGACAATGACAGAAATAAAGCCTTCAAAAGGAAACCGGATTTCAGGGGAGAGCAAGTTGTGGATAAAAACCCAAGAGCAAATCCAACAAGCAGAGCACCCCCACCAAATCAAAATCAGAGAAATACTTTTGGAAGATACAACAATAGGGGAGGAGATAATAACAGGAATGATCAAAGGAATTACAATCATCCAATGTATCCTCCATGGATTTCTAGCGATGCCTCGAGGAACCCAGTACCAAAATGCTAGCTAGGAGGATGTTTTACTTGTGGAGGAAATCACTTTGCCCGAGAGTGCCCAAGGATTCAGGGGTAGATAAGGGCCAATCAACCTCAGAGGGGACCACAACAAAGGATCAATGATGCAGTACGAAATCACCAAAATAGATACCAAAATGTGTTAGTTGACGCTACAGGTTAATTATTGGGTAAACCCATTTCAATTCTCATAGATACTAGTTCATCAAAATGTTTCATTTCTCCAGAATTAGTAAGAAAATTGTCTCTCCCAGTGAATCGCATGAATGCATCATGGACAATCTAGTATGGGGATAAGGTAGTCAAAGAAGTGTCTCAATGTCTACCCAAAGCAAAAATACAATTTCCATATTTTGAGATAAGCGTAGACTTGTTTGTAGCACCCTTAGGAGCCTATGATGTGATAATAGGGATGAGTTGTCTCACTAAGCACCAAGCTGAGATACACTATTATAACAAGTTGGCTAGGTGTTTCATCGACGAGGAGAGTTGGGTCATGATTCAAGGGGGTCATAGGCCCATAAAAGTAGAAAGCATATTAGCTATGTAGTTGAAGGAGAGAAGGAAGGGAGTTCTAATTTTCATGGTAATGATAGATGTAAGGATGAAAGCAAAGATGAACCAACCCTGGAAGTGTATCCATTCCTAAGGGAATTTGGGGTCATGTTTCTTGAAGAATTCCCTGGAATGCCCGCTATGAGAGAATTTGATTTTTCAATTGATATTATACCCGAAGTTGAGCCAATTTAGAGCACCCTACAGAATGAACACAACTGAGTTGATGGAACTTAAAATTCATCTAGAGGAACTCTAGAGTAAAGGATTTATTAGACCAAGTGTGTCTCCTTGGGGAGCGCTATTGTTAAAAAGAAAGATGGAACTCTAAGATTATGCATTGATTATAGAATGTTGAACAAGGTCACAATTAAAAATAAATATCCCTTACTTCGTATAGAAGACCTTTTTAAGTAGATGAAATGAGCAACGGTTTTCTCAAAGATAGACCTTTCATCAGGGTATCATGAATGAAGAATTAAGAGGATATTCCAAAAATTGCTTTCAGGACCAGATATGGACATTATGAGTTTACAGTAGTACCATTTGGGGTAACAAATGCTCCTTTAGCATTTATGAACTTAATGAATAGTGTGTTCCATAATTACCTGGATAATTTCGTCTTGGTGTTCATAGATGACATTTTGATTTACTCTAAAAATGAGTAAGAGCAATTTTCACATCTTCAATTGGTTCTTTAGAGGTTGAGAGAACTTAAGCTATATGGTAAGTTGTCCAAATGTGCGTTCTTTAAGAATAAAATTCACTATCTAGGCCACATCATATCCAAAGAAGGAATTGCAGTAGATCCAAACAGGATAAAGGCAATAATGGAGTGGCCAATTCCCAAGAATGTATCAGAAGTAAGGAGTTTCATCAGGTTAGCAGGATATTATAGGAGATTTGTTGAAGGTTTTTCTAGGATTGCCAACTTGATTACGCCATTGCAAAGGAAAGGCAAGAAGTTTATATGGACAGAGCAGTGTGATAAAGCTTTCCATATTTTGAAGGAAAAGTTGACGACAACACCCATCTTGAAGGTACTCGATCCAAATGGACATTTTGTGGTTGTAACAGATGCATCCATTGAAGGATTTGGAGTACTCACTAAGAATGCTAACGTAATTACATATGAGCCCAAGAAATTGAAAACTCATGAAGTAAATTATGCCCCTCATGATTTAGAATTGGCAACAATTGTTCACACCTTACATAAGTGGAAACATTTTCTTATTGGGAAACCTTCTGAACTAAAAACTGACCATCAAGGGCTAAAGTACATATTCACTCAACCTAATATAAATGCTAGGTAGAGAAGGTGGTTGGAGTTCTTGATTGAGTATGATTTTGAAATTGAGTATATCAAGGGAAAGGAGAACAGGGTGCTGATGCTTTGAGTAGGAGAAGACACTTGATGAATATAACAACGCTTAGATTTAATCTAAAAGGGAAAATACTAGGACAAAAGAAGGATCCTTGGTATAATCAAGTCAGAGTGATGATAGAAGAAAATGTATAAGACCCAAAAACTGAAGGATATACCTTAAATGGCAAGGGTTTTCTTCGGTATAAGAATATGATCTATGTTCCAGATGTAGAAGACTTAAGGAAGATAATTTTGACTGAAGCTCATAATGCACCCTACTCAGGTCATCCAGGGGTAAACAAACTATATGCCGATCTTAAGAAACTATACTTTTGGCAAGGGATGAAAAGATATATAGTATTATATGTGGCACAATGATTGGAATGTTAGAGGGTTAAAGCAGAATACCAGCATCCTGCAAGACTTTTATATCTGCACAACATTCCATAGTCTAAATGGCAAGTTGTCAGTATAGATTTCATACAAGGATTACCTATGACACCCTACAAGCATGATGCTATTATAGTCGTAATCAACAAGCTTACTAAGGTAGTGCATCTCATATCTTGGAACTTAACTGATGATGTACTAACCCTAGCCAACCAATTTGTGAAGGAAGTGGTTAGATTGCATGGAGTTCTAGAAAAGATCATATTAGACAGAGATTTTGGATTTACTTCAAGGTTTTGGACGACCCTACAATTAGCCTTAGGTACATAATTGAACTTTAGCTCCGCATTTCATCCTGAGACGAATGGACAGATATAAAGGACAAATCAGATTGTAGAAGACCTCCTAAGGATTTTTTGTATGAATCAACAAACCAAATGAGAAACTTATCTTCCATTGGTGAAATTTTCCTATAATAACTCATTTCAAACATCTTTGGGGATGGCTCCATTTGAAGCTCTATATGGGAGAAGTTGTTGAACACCACTTAGTTGGGATAACCTTGAGGACGTAATAGGAATCGGTCCTGAAATGTTGAAAGACATGGAGGAATAGGTGAAAGTTATAAGGTAGAGGTTGAAGGAAGCATCAGATAGACAGAAGAGCTACGTAGATAGGAAAAGAGTTCAGAGAGAATTTCTGATTGGTGACAAGGTGTTTTTAAGGGTCAAACCACACAAAAGCTCCATAACCTTTGGGAAAAAGGTGAAGTTAGCTCCTTGCTATGTAGGACCTTTTGAGATCCTAGAGAGAATCAACCTAGTAGCCTATTGATTGGCCTTTCCCCTGCAGCTGAGTCGCGTTCATGAGGTCTTCCATGTGTCACTTCTTAAGAAATATGTACCTGCAAAAAACACATTTTAAATTGGAATGCCTTGTATGTCCAAGAGCTCGATAGAATAACAATAGAGACATATAGAGTGCTGGAGAGGCGTTGGTACTAATTGTGCAACAGATAGGTTTGGTCAGTGTAAGATACAATAGTATCAATATGGCGAAGGAAGTGCAACTTGGGAGGACACTTAAGAAATGAAAGACAAGTTTCTGTTTTTATTTTAAATTTATGAATTTAATCAAACTTTTGTAGTGCATTTGGACAATGAACAATTTAAGGGGGGGAGGATGTCACTACCTCTCTTCCCGCACTAAGGACTCATGCTCATACTCTAAGTTGATTTGGACCTCTTTAAATATTTTATTGTCGGAATGAGTTGATTTTTTTTAAGTTAATTTTTGTGATTTTCAAAGAGATATCAGGTCATCGATGGGATTTCACAAGGAAACAAGGTACAAATTTAATTTTGTTTTCAAATTCCAAGAGTTAGGAAATTAAATCATTAAAATATCAAAGCTATTTCCTTTCGTAGAATTATATGCAATGTTTACAATTGTGAATGAGGAAAACTTAATAGGATAAATATTTAGTCTTATCTTAAATACTCAGATTTATAATGAATGAATTTAATATTTACGTATTAACATTCTCTGGTAAACTATGATATGTAGATTTTTGTACAATTGGGCTAAGATGATCAGCCCCTGTGCAAACCGTGTTGATTGATCAAACATCACCTGGATAATGCCAATTAGACTAAGGGGAAAGAATTGTTCACTCTTGTTAGGCAGCATGAGGTTGCTAATAAGAGCAATCAATATCACCACGTTTGGAGGACTTGCCCCTTGTCTTGCTCCTGTTGCATCATTTAGATGCTAAGCCAAGTGCTCCAATGCATCTATATCAATGCTACCATCTACAACCTCTAGGTATGTAATCACACCCATTAAATCCTCTAGTACGGCTCATCAACCCACCGACATCCAGGTAATCTTGAGGCCTCGCATCGGTACCCTAAAATGCGATGCACATCCTCTAATGTCACCCTGGCCTCCTCAGTCAACAAATGGAATGTAGAGGTCTCTAAATGCCACCTCTCTGCTAATGCTGATAAATATGCCCTATCTACCCAAAATCATAGGCAATCGTGTCAGGTGATATAATTCTATGGCCTCAAGAATACCCACAAGCTCTTTGATTTAGATCCCCTATCGATGAACTTGCGATCATCGCTCTTATGACGTGATGACTCTGACTCACTTCTGCAAATCAAACATAGGGAACCATGTCAATTATTTTTCCTTTCACTAATCCAATTTATCATTTTCATCTATTTTGAGGCATAGACTAATCATATATGGGCCTCTCTCTCTCTCTCTTCTAATTTTAGGCCTTGATTAATCTCATATGGGCCCAATCCTCCCTTCTTATGGCGGTTTTGTCATTATCTCAGCAAATCCACTGTTCTGCAAGGTGATCTCGCTCTTGTAAGTGAAATCTCCATTTGATCGAGCAAATTCATCATTTGACTGGTAATTTTTGACCAAATATGCAAGTTCACCAATGCAGTGGCATACTCATCTTTCTAACTCGTGAACCCATTGAAAGAATGGAAAAATCATTGTTCTTCTGGTGAACCTGTTGTTATCAAAGGTGACCTCATCGATTGCAAACTTGTACAATCGACACGATCTCCAAATTTCTTATTTCCTAGTCATAATAAAGCCATAAATACAAAAATTAAATGCCCAAAAAATTACCTACCAATGGTTCGCTCTCCAGTGGTATTTGATACTTTCTCATCAAATATCAAGGGCCAACCCATCAAGGGCCAACCCATCAAATATTTCAATTTTTTTCCCCTCAAGGGGGCATCATGGGCCACCCAAACATTGTTTGGGGAATTTTCATAACCCTATTTTTTTGTGACTCATACAAAATTTAGCGAAAAACAAGAATGAAATTATTTCTTCTGATTATAGTGACCTTTTTATTCTTTGAAAAGATGTTGCTTCGAACAAATATCTCACCATGCCTTCTTTTTAAACATGAGATTTATGTAGACATCCAATTCCTATCACTATTGTGCTGAAATTGTCAGTCAAAATGATACTTCATGACAACGCACAATCTGGACCAAAATCACTAAAATGTTCTAAATCATTCGAACTTGTCACGTATGAGTACCAATTTTTGCTAATGTATCCCTGAATGAGGCAATGCATTTTATGTGATTATCTTTTCTCAAATCATTTCAAGTCAAATTGTGACCATGCAAAATGACGTCCAACACACACCACGTGCATGTGTTATTTCACATCCATAATACTCTAAGTGGGGTATTACCTCGTACGCAACTGACAACTTCTAATTATATTTCAGTGAAATAATGACCCAGTAAAATGACATTTTTGACCAGGTTAATTAATCGACAACAAATTTTCAAAGAATTATAGAGAATTAATCAAAGTCACTTACGCAAATTAAATCAAATCAAAAACTTAAATAAGAATTCTATAAAAGTTGTTGAATATCTAATTACAGGAAATTTATTGTTCAATTTTGCATCATCGCATGACATTATCAATGGGGTGGCATCCATAGACCATTCATGGGATAAATATCAGAATTAAGCCCTCCAATGCCTCATCAATGTCCCATACTTCCAAATATTAATGGGCATATTTATGGCTTATCCCTCCAAAACTGAATCAATCCATAGCCATACATCTTGAACTCAAGATGGATGGTCATGGTTGATCCCGAGCAATCTTGAAAAACTATAAATAAGAGAATCAAGACCACCATTTTCAAACTTCTGTTATGCAAACTTATTATACATAAATTGCCATAAAAAAAATTCATTGATTCACCCAATTAGACCAAAATTGAAGAACCAAAGCCATTGGTGAATTAGGAGATGATGGAGGTTCATGCTACACCTCATTGACAAAGACTTGGAGCACCAAATCTGGGAAAAAACATGCTTCTTGACCACTTTTGAGGGAGAATAGCTACTTGGAAGGTATAACACCATCTTGCTTTCATTATTAGTTATTTTAATTCATTAGAACCGCCCCTTGAGGTAGTAGGCTTGATAAGTTAGGTCTTTATGCTTATTTTACAATTTTTTTGACTAACACATTGTCTCACCTTGTTTCGTAATCATATTCTACAATATGAAATTATTTTATTTAATTATCATTGAATTTGAGATATATTTCTTATTTGGATGAACATGAAATGTTGTATTAATTAGTTTTTATTCTGAATTTAGCATGTTACACTTGCATGTGCTACTAGCATATATATCTTAAATACATCTATCTAAAAGATGCTGAGAGATATCAATCTCAAGGTGCCTATCTAACCTACGTTAAAATATAGGCATCTTGAGATTGATATATCTCTCAATGTTTTTTAGATACATGTATTTAAGCTCTCAATCTCAAGGTGCCTATCTAACCTATGTCACAATATAGATACCTTGAAATTGATATCTCTCAATATCTTTTAAATAGATATATTTAATATGTCTATTCTAATTATGTACTTAGATGTAAAATAATTATTGCCAAAATGATTTATTATCCACCAAATAATGAACTCTAAAAAATCTTTATTGATAATTTACATCCAACCATTAAGAAAGATATTGTTTTCAAATTCTATCATACTTTTGATAAAAGTTATAACATAATTAGAGAATTTTAAAATAAAAATTTGAATATATATATATATATATATATATATATATATATATATAATTTTAAAAAAATTTCAAACAAATTAAAATTTAAAAATAAAAATAAAGATAGTAAATTTCCAATTAATAATAAATCTAAGAATGTAATTAATATTATAAAACAAATATCTTTGAAATTCATCTTAGTTCAAATAAGAAAAAAACAAAAGTTCAATAAACTTATTGAGATCCTATTTAAACTATTTATATATCAAAATGCTTTTTAAAAATGGAGTTTTTGTGTACAAAAATCTAACAATCTAATGGTCATGGAAAAGTATATTATAAGTTTAAATGGAGAATTTTGACACGCTATTCTAATAATATTTAATGAATAAATTTAATATTTTCAAAATACATTTATAAAATGTGAGTAGGTGTTATTAAATTAATATAATTTAAATTTTAGAATTTATAAAATGAGTTTTAAATATTAAATTGGTATCATTTTTTATTTTTCTTTCTATTTATTTATTTATTCGTGATATTTAACATTATATTTTACTATAATTTGTAGACCATAATTTTTTAATAGTATTTTCACTTTTAACTTTTATTATATAAAATTATAATAATGTTTAAACAAATATACTATATTAAATATTTAATATTTTCATAATTTATATATAATGAATATAATAGTTTCTCAAAATTAGTCCTTTTTTTTATTAAGGATTATGGGTGTGATTTAAAACATTGAATTAAATGATTATTTTTTTTCAAAAATTATTATATTCATAAATACAATATATTTTTAAATAATTTTTATCATCATAACTATATTTTTATATCAACAATTATAAATTATATATCCTAAAAATTAAATTCATAATCTTCTTCTTTCAATTCAATCCACTTGTATTACTTTCCCTCCTTTCAATTATTACATTAAAATTAAAATTATAGATAATGAACTATAAAATCTAATTAGATATAAAATAAAATTTTAGAGTATGATATCATCCTCATTTTTTTATATCACTCATTCTTATAATATATTATTAATTTATTAAAAATAAAAATAGGACATACGCTTAATTATATTATACAAGATTATAATAATGTTTCAATAAATATAACATATTTTTAATAACTTTTATTATACTATAAGTGATTACAATAATGTTTCAACAACCACAACAAATTTTTAAATTAATTATGATATTTTATATATAAATTATAAAGATTAATTAAATTTAATATGTGAAATAGGGACTAATCATTATATGGTCTTCGTAACTTTATTTTTATGTCAACAATTATAATTAAAGAGTCTCAAAAATATAAACTCATAACTTTCGCCTTTCAATTCAATCCCTTTAACCACTTGTGTTATTTTTCCTCCTTTAAATTATTAATTGCAAAGTTATTACATTAAAGTTATAGAGAATGAACTGTTAAATCTAATTATATATAAAATAAAATTTTGGAATATGATATCGCCCCTTTACTTTTTATATGATTTATTCTTATAATATATTATATTATTAATTTATAAAAAAAATATTAAAAAAATAAAAGGTAGACATATTTTTATTATATTATACAAGATTATAATGTTTCAATAACCAAAACAAATTTTAAAATTAAATATAATATTTTTATATATAAATTATAAAGATTAATTAAATTTAACATGTGAAATATAGTCATTACATAGTCTCTGTAAATTTATTTTTATGTCAACAATTATAAATAAAAAGTCTCAAAAATTTTAAATTCATAATTTTCTTGTTTCAATTCAATCATTTTAACTATTTGTACTACTTTCCTCTTTTAAATTATTTATTACAAATTATTACATTAACATTATAAGAAATAAATTATATATAATTTTTTTTTTAAAGTGAGAGATCATTTCTTCTTTTTTTTCTTGATTGAAATGAACATTTTTATTAAAATCATTTATAGTACAATACTAATCATAAAAAAAAATGGGTGGAAAGAGTCGCACTCCAAAAACTAAGCAACATCACTAGGCCAATAAAACCAAAGTTCAACATTCTTCTCAACCTAAACACTGGGAACTGTATGACATTCTAGTCCAATCAAAAGAATGGAAAAATTTAAAGATGGCATAGTGAAAAAAGATGGTTCAAAGTCTATTTGAAAATTGACAGTCGCAGATTCTTCTTGCCAAATGACATATGCAGATAATACTATAAAGGTAGCATCAAGAGATCACATGAATCCAAATCCTCTGGATTTCGTAAAGATCAATCCTTATTTAAATTTCAACACGACTTTATACTTCCGATAATTATTGCCCGATAAATATTGGTCACACAAAATATTCAACTCAAGTCAAAAAAAAATGAAAAAAAAAACCATTTTATCCCCACTGTTTTTAATTTTCTTCATTCTTATAATACTATTAATTTATGGAAAAAAATATTCAATCCCAAAAAAAAAGTTGTACAATTTTTCATCCGCTAACTTAAGTACTAAAAACATTTTATCCGCCGCCATGTCTCTTTTCATGATGTTGAGATATTTTACTCAATTTTTTGCAACTTTATTTTTTGTTAACTTTTTTTTTTTCTAAAGTCGATTCATAAAGTCATAAAATTTTGTTTTTTAAAATTATTATGGATTTTGAAATCTTCATATATTTAATTAATAAATGTACGTAAGATTTTTGAAAATGGTGCATTAGTTATTATATGTTATATACATTGCCTTGTAGATAATGGTTCTTAAAATTTTTATTTTATATTATTTTATAAATATTAGTAGAGTTTTTAATGCATGGTTAGTTTGATTTGTATTACGAAATATTAGTTCTCTTTTTGAATTCAAACATTTCAAAATTTTTTATCTTTTATTTTATTTTGGGATTGTCATTTTTTTCAATTTTTTTTCAATTTAGGAATACCCATCTTCTTTAGCTATTGTATATTAATGTGAGTATTAAAATTGTTGATTTTGAATTCAAAATCATATGTAAATAGACAAATGATGTAGTTTATTTAATCAAAAAAGTAATCATTAAAACATTTATCATTATTTAAACTAGAATTTAATTGTTAAGTAACCTCAACACAGAGGGTGAAGTTCATTTTGTTATTAGACCTCTTTTTATCATCTTGTTTCAATATAAGGAGGTTGACTATTAGAGAGCTATACTAACCCCCTGAACTAAATTAATATCAAAGTTTTTTTCCCTTAATTCTTTAGATCAAACAAAACTAAATCATTACAAGAAGACACGAGTCATAATATATGAATTTAGGGCAAATGGAAGAGCAAAAGTAGATAAAAAGATACGATAATCATAATTTAGCCAACAATTAATTGCAATGAGTGTTGGGATAGTTTTAGAATCTTTTTTGAACTAGGCTAAGATCTTTAGGCAAACATTCCAGTGGTATTGGTTGCACATTTACATGTTCTAATTACGGAAACAAATTCACGACATGGAATAAAAGATATAAAATCCTTACATCTCCATGTTTATTTACATATTTGATTGTCTTAATTAATTATTATTTTTTAACTATATTGTAAAAGATTAAAATAACGTGTTAACAACCACAATAAAATTTTAAATCAATTGTGACAATTTTATTTACAAATTCCAAAGATTAATTAATTCTAACATATAAGATAGAGACTAGTACCATCTAGTGGTCCTGGTTATATTAATTTTAAATTTGATCATTTATTACTTATTAGTACATATATTTTAAATAGATCTATTTAAAAATATTAATATATATCAATCTTTAGGTGTCTGTCTTCGTTGACCCTCTGGTATTACAATATGTATTTAAATTTTTCACTTATAATTCGATACTTTGATTTTACTTCTGAATTATCATGCTTAGCCAACAATTTTGTTGTTTGAAAACATGTTTTTTTACTATCATAGAGATCAAGCTATGAATACATGTCAGTGATCTTTCTATTATAACCATGTATATATTATATTTTTTTATGATTATTAGATATATCAATGAGTTCCAATAAAAAACTATAGAGTTATTTCTCAAAAATATGTCTTAGTTATGGATTATGAAAGCTTTAAATTTTTAATTTCTTTGTATGTAGAACTTAAAAATAGTCACATGAAATTTATTTATTATTATTTTATGAATGTTAGTGTATTCGTCTATATATAAGAATTATGTTCAAATTAGACAATATTTATCCTCTTGTTGACTTTTAAGATTTGATAATTGGCATCCATTATCTTACCTAAGGCTTATTATGTTCTTTAGATTTCATTTTAAGTCTAAGTGCACCTGTATCCCGCTTCCCTTTATTTAGGTCCTAGCTGTTGGAAGTTGATGTATGTAATGATATTGTTGAATTTAAATTTGAATTTGACATGGGTGCCAATAGTATTGTAATTCATTTAATAAATGAAGCAATCAATAGAATATGTATTTATCAAAGAAAAGAAAACTTCTCATACATCCAAGATGAACTCCAAAAATCTATTACCACAACTTCATTCAAACACATACACACATAATATTAGAACTATATTCGTATTATTGAAGGCTTTTTTGGGTGAATATTTTGTCACCGACAAAATGGTACTTTCAACCACATTGTGATGAGATAAAATCTCTCTTCAAGAAAAGGGGAGGTTCCCTTTCTTATTGTTAACTAAAACAAGAAGCAATTATTTACACTTATTTACACAAATTTATCAAAGTGGGTGTTATCATATCATCCAATTCTTTTTTTTTTAGAATTGATGTTCACTTGCAAATTTATATTGAGTCCTTTCGTTCCTTACAATGTAGTATGAAAACATAAAATTACTTGATGGAGCAATAATGACTGATAAGTAGATTAGTTAGACGAAAGAATAACTAGAATAATACCAACAATATAACATGAATGGATGGAACAAAGTGCATCCCAAAGTCTTCACCTTACTTCCAATAAAGATTAAATCACCAAAGAAAGTAACTTGCGACCCAAAGTATCCATAGTAAGTCACTCTCAATCATGAACACAAACCCAATAACAATAATGCAGCTCAAAAGACTTCAAAATCAACTTCTTGGCACCGTCTATTTTATTAAAATTTCACACCACAATCCAATTAAAAGCACAATAAAATGTAATAGAAAAGACGTAAGAACATTCCCAATACACCACAAGTTTGTCCAACACAAAGATTGAAAGATCAATTGATTTTATTATATGATGGAATTTAAGATTTACAATATGAACACAAAGATTCAAAAATTGCTTCTCAATTTCAACAACATTTCGCTTCTATAACCTTGGTGATCATGCATTTACAAAAAAATATCATTTTATTTATAGAGAGGAGTTATTAACAAAAATAAAGAAAACATAAATACTTTGACTTATTCTTTGACAACGTCCAATGTGACTTAGGACTGTGTACTTTTCCTTCGTGCAAATTACACTAAACAAAATTATATATGGACAACTATGGAAATAAATTGTCTATAGACACAGGAACTTCTTTTTTGTTCTTCTCTAGTTATGCTTTGTATCTCTTCAGGGTGGCTTGGAACTCATCATTGTTTGGCCCTGATGTACTTTTGGAGATGGCAAGGACCCTTGTGATGGATTCCTCTAGGTTGACTGACACGCCTTTGCTTTTATCCAAGATTCTTTGTAATTTATCTATTATGACTTGGAATTAAACCATCTTGTCGATTGAATCTAACGTGAATGTTATTGTTTCGATCTCTATGTGAACCAGGGAGGTGAACTCTTGAACAACTATTTCATCAGGAAGGATTTTTTGAGAGTCATCCTTTATCTAGCAAGGAAATTCTCCAATCTTGTCTGTAAGGTTTAGCCCTTTTTTAGTGTACATATCTTGGGTTTCTTAAAGATATTTAATTATAGTATGGAGAACTTCTTTCTTATTCTTCATTACCTCTCTATATTCTACAAACATCTTCCTATTGGAAATAACTTTTTGCTCAACCAAAATTTCCATCTTAACCTGGCATTGTTGGGTCCATGCGTGAATATCATAATTTGTTAACCTTTGTAAGAATTTTGTCATGTCCTCATAACAAATTTCTATATGTTCGATCTGATCAACATTGGATTTAACTGCAGACATTGGGACCACTCCTTGGAATTTATATTTCATGGCTCTCTTAGCAAGAGAAACCTCCATCATGTTAGGTTGTGGAGCTAAAAGCTTCAGCTACTTGCAAACAAGGTGGAACAAAAGGTTGCTAAGATCCAGGAGAACCGGCGTTGGCAGTAGGACCGATGTCGGTCGTGAGCAGTGCTAAAGGCCACCGGCGACGGCAGGGAGTCGGCCGACGTCGGCAGAACCAGGCAAGCAGGGACCGGCGTCGGTCGCCTGTGTGTTCTCGAACTGCTCGTTACACGGACAGTTAGTTAAGTGAACGAAGAGTTTGCATGTTGAGACCAGTTAGAGTCTTGGGCTGCGAAGATAATTGTCTAAATTAAGAGTCTAAGTTATTGATTAAGTGAGGGATCTATTTATAGACCCATTGGCATGTATTGTATAAGCATAAGATAAGGAAGGCAAGGAAGTACCTTTTGTGTGTGTGTATGATCATTGAGTTGCAGGTTGTTGCAAGCTCATAGGGGATCCACATGTGAGTATGGTCTGTTGAATTGCAGGTTGCAGGTTCATGAGAGATCAGCTTGAAGTGCTATAGAGTGCTTGATGTACTGGCAGGGTTATTACTAACTAGTTGGAGAGGTGAACACCAATTCGGTTTGTGAGTTGGTTGTTGGGACCGTTTTTTTGTGTAGGAGAGTGTGTGTGAGAAGAATTACTGAACACTTGAGGTGTGGCAAACCTCTGTAAGGTGAAAGAGTGTGGCGGCTCTTTGTTGTATTCTTTTCTGTAAAGTGTTAATACAAGATAGTGTATTGTCTCTCATATTCTGTGCTATTGGTGAATTCTAGTTACTTGTGCTTCTGGTTATTTCCGCATATTTAATTGCTCATATATTTGGTAATCATACTGTGCTCTTTCTGAGGAGCAAGATCCAATAAGAGGAATCAGAACAGGTGTGTTTGTTCTTGGACTTCCCTGACACATCATTGATTGAGAAACTGCAAGAGAGTGTTCACATTTTTTAGAGTTAGCATCTTTTTTTTAGTAGAAAATGTGCAAAAGCGGAGAAAAATTGCGCTTGTGCATGTATTTGAAAATTATGTAGTTTGGAGAAAATTCTCTAAAATGCATGAGGGGTAAAACATTTCATGTAGTCTAGAGAAAATTCTTCTAACTACATGTGTGGTTGAATGAATTTGGGTGTAGTCCAGAGAAAATTATCTGGGCTACACAGTAGGTCTAGGTCAATAAATTTGAGCGTAAGTTAGAAAAAATTCTTTGGCTTACATTGGTTTGGATAAGACAAAGGTTTGGTGTAGGTCGGATAATTTTCTCCAGCTTACATCAAAAATTGGAGATGAGGTGGTGTATTTCGGAAAAAATTCTCCGAAGTGCACTTACCAAAGAGATGGCATAGGAATAGGGTGCACTTTGGAGAAATTTCTCCATCGTGCACCCGTGAGGAGTTGGGTAAGACATAGTGCACTTCGAAGAAAAATATCTGAAGTGCACCAACAGGATGGTGTGCAGTTTGAAAAATATTCTCCAGCCTGCATGTGCAGTGTTAGGAAATATTTTGGCCTTTGCACCTTGGGGTGCAGTTCGAAGAAAATTCTTTGGATTGCATAGGATGAGTTAGGTGTAGTCTAAAGAAAATTCTTTGGATTGCACGAGATGAAAAATTATCTCAAAAGACTAACTTTTTTGAGAGAAAAAAATGCAAAAAGGCAAATATTGGCCTCATTTTACATGACTAGAGCTCATGGGCTATGAAACAGACAAGTTTCGTAGGGGTTATCCCATGAATTGAGCCTACTAGATTCAAGAATAACAACTGGATCTAACTGAAAAATTTCTTTCAGATATTCTTTGAAATGTTTGGAGAAAAGAGAATCTCAAAACTCTCAGTGCCTTTATCCATTAGGCCATGGAGTCAGGTTACTGACCAGACTAAAATAAAAATAAAAAGACTATACAGATATTTACAAAATGTACAAACTTATTTAGAACTTTACTGAGTGAAGAACTTCAGATGTTGTCCGTTGTAAGGTAGGGGTAATGTTGTTCCATCCATATATGCCAAAAGAAAATTGTGTTCTCCACAAAGTTGATGGATGAGAAAAGGACCCCTCCACAAAGAATCAATTTTTTTGCGCATTCCTTTCATCTCTCTTCACTTGTCCCACAAAAAAACTAGATCCTCTACTTGGAAATCTCATGGCTTGGCTTTATTGTCAAAAAGATTCTTGATTTAGCTTTGATGTTCAACAATGCGGTCCACCACTTCAGTAATGAACATAATATGCTTGTCTATGGAACTTTTAAACTTTTCATTCTCAATTGCTTTATCCAATCTGAGAGTGGGCAAATTTAATGTGATGGGTATTTCTGCATTCAATCCATACAAAAGTTGAAAAGGATACATACCAATCACTCTCTTGAGAGTGATGTGATTAGCCCACAATGCATCATACAATACCTTGTGCTAGGATATCTAATTTTTCTCTACCAACTTCTTGATAATAGTAACCAAGTTCTTATTACTCGACTCAGCTTGACCATTTCTTTAAGGAAAATAGTCCATGGTATAAGATAAAATGATCTCATATTCAAAAGAGAACTCAGTTATCTCCTGGGATGAGAAACAAGTAGCATTGTCAGTTACTATCTTGTTAGGTACTCCAAACCTTGTGATGATGTTCCCTTTGAAGAAGTTGCTTTATCTTTGAGGAAGTTGCAAATAACCTCTGAAGTAGCATGTTTGGCTAGGATTGCCTCTACCCACTTGGTGAAGTAATCAGTAGCTATAAGAACATAACTGTGACCTACACTTGATAATGGGTTTACCACGCCAATAAAGTCAATACCCCATTGCTGGAAAGGTTCTTCAATAACTATGGGTTTTAGGGGTAGAGCTTCCAACTTGGGTTTCCCCACCAATTGATGGCACTTCTCACATTTATGCACCCAAGCATATGCATCCTGAAAAAGTTTTTGTCAGTAGTATCTTTCCCACAAAATTTTATGGGTTGTCATTGGAGCTAAGAAATGTCCACCACATGATAAGTTGTGAAAAAATTCCAACAACTTGCCTTGTGCTTTGTCTACACACCGTAAAAAAATTTCATCAATGCTTCGCTTATACAAACTGTTGTCCCAAAGAACAAAGTTTGTATCTTTAATCTTGATTGTCCTCTTCTCTTTCTATTACAAATGCTCCAGACATTCTCCATATGTGAGGAAATGAGCGGTGTTGGAGTACCACTCATTCATTGTGCTTACCAACAAGGCCGTGGGAATCTCTTCTTCTATGTCTCGTTCACTGTTGGATACCTATTCTAGTTTATTCTTTGCAATGCGCTGACACAAGCCTTTTCCATGCACAATATTTTTAGGTTTGATTTCTATATCATACTCTTAGATCTTTGCAATCCAATTGCCTCCTTTGCTTCTAAATTTTTGCTGAGTCAGAATGGACTTGACTGTAGAATCTGGTACCAATGCAATGGTATGAGAATTGAGGATGTAATACCTAAATTGCTTAACATATTTCACCACAATGTAAGCATGTTTTTCCATGGGTGAGTACTTGAGCTCATGAGCCTTTAGGGGACAACTCATAAAATCTATAGGAGATTCAATCCCCTCTTCATTTGGCTACACCAAATGGCAGATAGAGTATGCTCAGAAGCATAATTGTACATGACACTTCACTAATACAGAAACAACAATATATGATTAAAAAAATATCAAAAATTGCATATAAATAATCAAACATGATGACGTGACCATTAATAGTTTATTGCCAGTCATTTATTGGTTGTTTTGATTAATCAATTTGGTAGTATATTTAGTCATTGATTGCTATAATCTAGTCACTTATTTAGTCTTTTTTTATTCACTGATATATTTAGTCACTAATTTAATCATTGATTATTGTTAACTGATCACTTATTTAATCATTTTTATTCACTAATTTCTATCTATTGGTAATGTATTTAGTAATTAATTTTAATCATCTTTTTGATTAATTTGGTAGTATATTTAATCATTTATATTCATTGATTTCACTGGTCATCGTTATTTCATGATCACATTTGTTATGAGTATTTCGAAACAATAATATAATGAGATCACATGAGTCATCATTGTGTCATGATCATATTTGTTATGAGTATTTTGAAACAACAATTTAATGAGATCACATGAGGCAATATATGATTAAAAAAACTACTAAAAACTGCAATATAACAATATATCAAAGAAAATCAATATCACACGAGGTAGCTTCAATCCTTTAAGACACGTTTTCATAAGGCAAATCCTGGCAAGCTCTTTCACATGTGCAATCATTATAGGATCAGCCTGCATTTTACTAAAGATTGGGTGTGGGCTATTTAATCATTTCTATTCACTAATTTCTATCTATTGGTAGTGTATTTAGTAATTAATTTTAATCATCTTTTTGATTAATTTGGTAATATATTTAATCATTTTTATTCATTGATTTCACTGTTCATCGTTATTTCATGATCACATTTGTTATGAGTATTTCGAAACAATAATATAACGAGATCACATGAGTCATCATTGTGTCATGATCACATTTTTTATGAGTATTTTGAAACAACAATATAATGAGATCACACGAGGCAATATTAAAAAAACTACTAAAAATTGCAATATAACAATATATAATAAAAATCAATATCACACGAGGTAGCCTCAATCCTTTAAGACACATTCTCATAAGGCAAATCCTAGCAAGCTCTTTCACATGTGCAATCATTATAGGATCAGCCTACATTTTACTAAAGATTGGGTGTGGGCTTCGAAAGCTTTCAAATTTTTTGATTCATTTTTTGTTAAATATCCTTGGTAGTGGTTCACTTTGGTCTGGGTCTGTTTTCAGCGGTGCAATAATTCGATGAAGCTTTCAGTCATGGGAGGAGGAAGAGTTAGAACTGAGCCATTATTGTGTGATAAAACCAAAGTAGATGCTATGCTTTGGAGTATATGTTATGAAGATGGAATTTCTCATTTTTTGAATGTCTAAATAAATATGATGAGAACATCTCCATTCAGTTTGCTTCGAGTTGGGATGGTGATCGTAAATTTTAGGTTGGAGGTATAGAGTTTGTTGTTTGTGAGGAGTCGATTGCTAAGGCCATGGGTTTACGCTGCGAGGGCAGAAGAATGAAAAGACTCACCAAAGTTCAAGACCCGGAGGGGTTGAAAAAAATTCTTCATTGAAGGAGAAACACCCGTGAAGTTATAAGGAGGCTTTGATAGAGAGAGCTTGCTTAACCTTTGGGATAAGTTATTCATCACCATCATGAAATATTTTACCGTTGAAGGTCATTTTAAGTGCTTTTATCATTACCATTTCACTCTTTTGAATCACTTTCATCACAAGGTGTTGGTTAACTTCCCCTTCTTCCTCCTATCATCCCTAGAGACGTCTATTAAGTTTGTTAAAAATTCCCTAGAAACAAATTTCGCTGCTTCCTCCATTCCACTCCACCAAGGTCTTATCTTCAGGTTTTATCGCTTTCACCTTGCGTTGTATTCCTCTAAGCCTTTAAAATCATAGGTGTTAGATAGTTCCCATGACAACGAACCTGATGAATATAATATTCCCCTGAGAGTGGGTCCCTATGGTTCCCTACATTTTTCCAAGAACCTTGTTCCCCCCTCTTCAAACCTATCCTCTAGGTTTGAAAGCTTTTCGCCTCTCCGATTGGGCTCTGGTTGCCCCTCCCCGATAGCTACAACTTCTAGATCCCTTGACCCTTCTGACTCTCTCACTTTCGAAGGGTTGTGGGAGCTAAAAAATTAACCCTTCCTTTTTTGGAAATAAAAAGAGGAAATCAATTGTTTGAATAAATTCTGAGATCACTCATGGAAAGAGTAAGGACAAGAAATTGGTGGGGGTGGAGCCTCAAAATTTGGCCAGTGACAGATCACATGGAGGCCCAAGTGCAAGTTCATGACTCTGTGGAAGAAGGGCATGGTTTTAAATTTCATAGCTATATGGAAAGAAAAATGAATATTAGGAAATCCAAGACACTGACAGGGAGAAAAATTTCATTGGTAAAGACTGTGGATGATCCCTCTACCTTGGATCTGAGGGAGAAAGCAGGTAAATTAAAAGATATACCCAATCTTGATCAACAATTAGAGGGAACTAGTTATTATGAGGAGATGAACGACTCCACTTATGATTATGACAATGAGGATTTCATGGATACCAATGAAGAGGAGACCCAGATTGAAAGGCAGTTGGAGGAAGTGAACAAAGGTTTGCACTTCATAATAAAATGAAGGTGTTAACCATTGTTTGCTTGAAAGTTGTTCACCATGTAGCTTCTTCCCTATTGATTTTGCAAGACCTCCTAGAAGAAGATAACGATATAGAAGAAAAAATTGCTAGCATGGAAGACCTTCTAAAGTTCATCAAAGAAGATTGGAAAGATTTGATCATGTAAAACTAGTGTTTTTGTAATGGTTAATCCTTAGTTTTGACCATTTTTGGCATAACCAGTTTGTGTTTTCCCTTTGGCTCTTTTTGTTTATCCCTTGCTCATTTTTTGTGTTTGGTCACTCGCTTAGTTGTTTGTTTTTCCCCTTAAGCCTCTCCTAATTTGGGCTCTTCTCCCTTGTTCTTTATTTTTTTCCCTTTGCCTTGTTTGCCTTAGCCTTTCTTGCTTTATTTTGCCCCGAAGTGCCATTCGAAAAAAGTTCTGAAGGGCCACTTCCCTTCTAAGTGCCTTTCAATTTTTTTTCAAAGGGCCTTTCCTACCTTGCTTTCACCTTAAGTGTCCCTTCAGACTTTTTCGAAGGAAATTTTTTGTCCAAGTGACCCTTCAAAAAAGTTTCAAAGGGAACTTTTTCGTCTAAATGGCCATAATTTTTTGAAAGGGCATTTCGCCTTGTCCTTTCCTCCCAAGTGACCATTTGAAAAAATTTTGAAGGGCACTTTTGCCTAAGTGTTCCTTCAGATTTTTTCTGAAGGGCACCCTTGCTTGTTTTATCCATGGTTACCCTTCATGATTTTTCCTGAAAGGCCCTTTGTCCATGGAAATGCCCTTTAGAAAAGTTTTGAAGGGCCATTTTAGAATGAAAATGCCCTTCAGAGTGGAAATGCCTTTTGAAATGAAAATGCCCTTTGGAAAAGTTCTGAAGGCCCACTTCCTTTGGAAATGCCTTTCAAATTTTTTTGAAGGGACCTTGTGCCTTTACTCGGGTGTTCTTCGAAATTTTTTTGAAGAACACTTTCCCAAGTGTCCTTCGGGAAAAGTTCTCAAAGGAAAATAACCGTTGTCTAGAAGCCAAAATTCTTGAAAGAATTCCTTCAGACAAATTGTCTAAAGGAATTAGTTCAAGAAAATTGCTCGAAATAATAACCCTGACTCAAATGAATTCCCATGACATGCCGTAGGACGTCAAAATTGATGTAGTCAACTAGCCGTTGGAATTCAAAGACATGATGTGCCACAGGGAATCAAATTCAAGGTGGCCAACTCGATGTTGGGTTCACATTGGTGATGTGTCATAGGACGTCAAATTTAGGGTGGTCAACTAGTCGTTGAGTTCACATTGGTGACGTGCTGGAGGTGTCAAAATCAGGGTGGCCAACTAGCCATTGGGGTGCAACTTGGTGATGTGTTGTAAGACGTGAAGTTCATGCCCAAAGTCTTCAAGGAAGAAGTGAAGTCACTAGAAAAAATTGAACAACTTTGCAGTGTAAATCGAGATTTGTCACATGCTTGACTTATGACTTTTATAAGTAAGGAGCCTTAAATAACCTAAAAGAGCAAGCAAGGAGTAGGAGGACTCAGAAAACTTGAAAGGGTCTTAATCAAAGCCAAATTAGGTTTTCAAAAGAGCTTTGCTTTTAAATTTTTATAAGTGGAAGCAATCAAAAAACCCGAAAGAGAAAGCATAGTGCAAATTAGGTTTTCCAACATGTTTGACTTATAGGTTTTTATAAGTGAAGCCATTCAAAAAACCCGAATGGGTCTGTAGTGCAAAACATGGAAGATTTCAAGGAATATAAGGTTCGTAGCAGTGATCTAAGCCATTTATTATGGAGGGTCATCTTGCCATTGGTTTTGCAATGATCCTGGTCATTTCAAGAGGGTGAATCAAAGATAAGGACAAACTCTAACTAAATGAGAGAGCAGTTGGAATGAGTTTCACCAAGATGGCGATAGCAAACCATTTTGGAGGCTTCTATTTTGGCACACAAGAGCTTTCTCTTCTCTCCCTCTTTTGCTATAAATAGGACATTTGGATTCTTGTTTTATCATCCATAGATAGTATGATGAAGCCTTACTAGATGTTCAACCATTTTCTTGCCTTTGAGCAAAGAAGCATAAGTCTATTTTCTTTCTAAGTTCTAGACATTTTTCTGAGCATGCAAGAGATACAGAGTGATAACAAGTGATGTTTTATCTTTTTGTTCTCTGTCCTTCATGCTTTTGATCAAAGAGTTGATCCAACAGGTCATGTAGAGTGCATTCTAGTTGTATGAGATTTTGCATATGTGTAATCCCTTTTTGGACTATACAAATTATCTTTCCAGTTATTTATCTTATGTGAGCTCATTCATTTTATCTCTACATTGAAATATTTATGTTGGATTCTCCTAGAGCTTGAGGTATAGACTATATTCTATTGTATTGTGCATAAGTATAGGGCATACATGTGGATACTAATTCTTGGTGTATCACCATTTTAGACTAGATTTATCATTTATGTAAAATTCTGACTCTTTTCACTCATATAAATTGGTTCAACAGATTTATTGCACAAAAAGGCTAATACAAGGAACTATCTCTTTCAATCTAGAGGTTCATTTTCACTTATAGGTACACCCACATGCTTGGAAATGTCCCAACATTGCTCAAATTTGAAAGAGCCCTAAACAACCCTCTTCTAGATTCAAGATTTGGAGACAACAGTTCTAGAACACCCAGTGGGACAAGTATTATTACTAAGTCAAGCGGAATGATGGTCTTGGCAGGCCTAAAGTAGTATAAATACTCCTAACCCAGCATTTGGTGACTCCAAAAGAGTGTGAATCCCTAGCTCTAGACCAAGTTCTATATATTATCGTACATGGTCCTCACAAGGTCCTTAAGATTTTCTGACCAAGCCCCTTTAGTTGAAGCTCTTCCTGAAGAACAACACCCTGAACCCCTCCTAGCACTATTAAATCATTGGCAATGAGGTTTTGGGTAAGAAGAGGAAGAGGTTAAAGAAGTTCAAGGAGATGAAGAAGTTGAATAAGAGGAAGAAATAGAGGATCAAAGGGAAAGAAGAGAAATAGGGGAAAGGGGAGAGATGGATAGACATCAACCTTTCCCTACTTTTAATACTCAAAATCCAATAGAGCTTCCTACATATGACCCCATCCCTCCATATACTATAAAAAAATTTCCTAGTTTCCATGGGGAGGGTCCTATTACCCCATCTGAACATATTAGAGACATCTCTAATTTCTACAATTTTTATAATGTTACTAGGGTCAACATAGCCATTAGGTTGATTGCTATGTTTTTAAAAGGCAAAGCACTTGAATGGTATAGAATGTTGGAGGGAGATGCATTACAAGTTAGGATGGCTTTGGAGACCTATTGGTGATAAGATTCGAAAATAAGAGTGATCATGCTTCTCTAATACATGAGTTGAATGTAATAAGAAGAGGTCCAAATGAGTCCATAGAAGATTTCAATGAGATATTTCAAAGAATATGGTATAGGCTGCCACCAATCATGAGACCTCCTCCTAGTTGTGTTTCCAACATACCTCAAAGGGATTGGTACTGATATTGTTGTGATGTTGCAGTCAATGGGAGGATTCACTCTTTCAAGCGCATATGAGTTAGCAATTGAGGTTGAGAATATCTTAATTCAGGGTGGGAGATTTCCTCCAAGAGTTTTCATGCCTTTGTTATCCCATAATTCAGTTGAAGCTCCAAGCATGCCACAAGTTCCCAATGTCAATATGAAGCTAAGATCCTTTCCCAAGAAGGTGGATAATGTTGTGGATAAGGAAGAAGAAATCAGATCATTGAGAGCTCAACTCAAGCAAGCTCAATATCAGGCAAGTGCTCCTCCTAATACACAATACTATCATCAACAAGGATATAGAGCTCCATCCCAACACAATTATCAAGGGAAAGGATAAAATCAACAAGGTTACAACAGGCAACCTAATGCATATAATCCAAATTCTACTCCTCTCGTAAAGGTTGTTCCAATTCATGCAAATCTAGTGCAAGGAGAAGATCATGTGGATTAATGGGGGCAACTTCAAGGTCAGTTTACACATGATGATGAACTAGCTACGCTTTGACTACACAAGAGAAAGCTACTCCTTACAGGACAATAGAAGAAGCATGTCCCAGCCAAAGCAATAGTCATGGAGAAGGCAACAATCCAAGTGTGAGAATGATGAATTTTCAAGTAAAAGATGATTTTGTGTTGACTCAAGGCATGCCAATTGCAACCAATACAAGAGCCAAAAAGAGAGCATTGAGAGAAGGCCAAGAGCCATGAATAGCTTCAAGTGATGCCCCTTCAAGGCCACAAAGCGTCAATCAGAGTGTTGCACCTTGTACAAACCATGTTCCTCAACAAAATTAGAGTGTAAATGTGGCTCCCAAAATTGCAACACAATAGGGTACAATTATTGTAAATATTGTCATTGATATCAAAGGTCTAGCATTATTAGTGATAAAGGCCCCATTGCATTTAATGATATTTTTAATATTCGTATCTTGTCTTATATGTGTTAATATCTATTTAATATTAATGAATATATATTTGGTTGCATATAAGTCAAAAGAGGGCCCATGGAGAAGTCAAAGAGTCACGGGGTAAAAGATGAAAGAGAAATGAGACGTATTTTATCATAGTCATCTTGAAGAATTTTAAGAGTCACCATGTGAAGACACATTTTTCTATGAAGGGACACTTTGAAGAATATGAAAAGTCAACAAAATAAAGACAAAAGAGGAAATAACGCTTTTGCTTATGAAGGGTCACCATATGACTTTTCAAATGCAAAGATACGAAAGGTCATGCAAGTTTGGTGCTATTTTCTATGAGGATTGAAGGGTCACAAATGGTGAATGCCAAAGGTCATTTGAAAAGCTATAAATAAAGGCTTGAGAAGGCCATTTGTTATATGCAAGAGAGTGCATGGTTTGTATGTATTTTTGAAGAGAGAAAAATATGAGATTTATAGAGTTCTATCATTTGTTGAGTAAGTAACATTGAGAGATAGTTGTGTTTTATACATAAAAGGGGTTAGTGATCATGTGGGTTGGTGCTCATGAATCTTTGTAAGGGGTTGGTGCTCTTGTGGGTTGGTGCTCACAAATAATTATTGTGTTGGTGCTCAGCAAAGGGGTTGGTGCTCTTGTAAGTTGGTGCTTGCGAACTTAGTATTTTGAGTTAGTGCTCATTCATATATACTTGAGATTGTTCTCTGTAGTTTTTCTCAACTTTCACATAAAATCTGGTGTCTCTCTCTCTCTCTCTCTTGTGTGGTGCAAATTATTATTTTAATTTTATTGCATATCTTGAATGTATGATTGAGTGGTTAAGAAAAATTAGATTAAGTAAAAGATATATAATATATTGATTCACCCCTCTCTTAGTATATTTCATATTTAACAATTGGTATCAGAGCAGGTTTCTTTTTAAAAAGTTTTACAGCTTGAAGGAAGATCGGGAAAACATAATGGCTAGATCACATGATTTTTTTTAAAAAAAATAAGGCACATTTGTTTGATAGGAAATATTATGTTTTTTGGAACATAAAGATGACTTATTTGATGGCCCTTGGATTCGACATATGACAAGCAGTGGTGGAAGAATATGAAGAGACACAAATACTTGTAATTATTCTGAAAAAAAAGAAGGCAAGTGAAAATAATGCTAAAGCTTTAAGTGCTATTGTATGTGGTTTATGTGAATCTAAATTTGTTAAAGTTATGTAATGTAAATCTGCTCATAAAACTTGAGAATATTTACAAAAGTGATGGAAATGATCAGCAAGCTAAGATTCAGACTTTTAGAAGACAGTTTGATAGTTTGAAGATGGAAGAAGAAGAAAATATAGCAAGTTATTTCTTGCGGGTTGATTAAATAGTTAATCAGATTCAAGATCTTGGAGAAAATTTAGAAGAATCGACTGTGGTTCAAAAGATTTTAAGATCTCTACCATTGAGATATGATGCAAAAGTTTTAAAAATTGAAGAGATGAAGAATTTAATCAAGATAAAAATGGATGAGCTTCATGGTATTCTTACGACATATGAGATGCGGACTAAACAAGATAAACCCTTAAAGAGAGAAGCGGCCTTTAAGACATCAAAGAAAGAAAAAACTAAAATTAAAGAATCAAGTGATAATTCTAGCGATGATAAAGATGACAATGGATCTCTATTCATTCACAAGCCAAAAAAGAGCACATGTAAATATATAAAAAATTACCTTTTAAATGTTTTAATTATAGAAAGATTGGGCATTTTCTAGTTAAATTTCTAAATAAGAGTAATGATGACAATGAAGAAGGAAAGTCTACATACAAGAAAAATTTCAAATACAAATTCAAGAAGGGATTCGAGAAGAAGAGTTTGTATTCTAAATATCCTAGATCAGTTGAAGATAGTGCAGTCAGTGACTCAGAAGAAGAAGAGATTCTATTCATGGTCAAACATGAAGATGCCTCCGCAAGCAAAAGTACAGATGATCAAGAAGAAGAACATGATGAAGCTGAAGTGAATTTGGAAGGAGAACTCATTTGTGCTTGAGAAGAGTAAAAGCTTTTGAAAAGTAAAATTGAATATTAAAGCTCCAGATCGAGAAAAATGAAAAGGAGTCAGAAAATAATTGAAGATCTACAAACACACTTTGAAGAAGCCAAGAAGAATAAAAAAGATCTAACGGCACAGTTGAAAATAGTAAGTAAAGAATGTGAAATGTATGTTATTAAAATTACTTTTTTTAAAGTAGATTTTGATAAAATAAATAAAGCAATCAATGATAGAGTAGCTAATGATTCAAATTTGAGAATAACACTAATATGTTGAATAAGATATTAGAAAATCAAAGATCAATGGCAGATAAGAGAGGGATTGGATTTTAAAAAAAAGAAAAAGGAGGTTACTACTTTCATAGACAAGAAAAAAAGAAAGAGCTATGCTGATGCTGTTACAAAAGAAAAAATAAAAAAAGAAGAAGTTAAGAATACAGAGGACATCTCAAATAAAGAACGTTGGAGGGAATAGAGTTACAAAAGACAATCAGATTAGAGATACACAAATAGATCCTATTTTTATAGTTATTATTTTTGTTTTAATGGATATGGTCATAAGAAATTAGAATGTCAAAAAAAAGCTAACAATTTCAAAAATAAGAAGAAAAGTCATGCAAAGTCACATAAAAGCCACAACTTTTTTGCTCCTCTATCAGGGTTTAATGAAGAGGCCATAATATGTTACAAGTGCAACAACTTCAGACATAGCCCAATATTGTAGAAGTGTGTTTGAGTCAATAAAAAAAGATGAGTTATAAAGATTCATTCATCAATAAGAAAGTTTAGACAGGTTCATGGCAAAAAAAAACATGAAAAATCTATGTTAGTGCATACAATTTTGCATGTAAAAAATGAAAAAAAGCCATGGTTCATTGATAGTAGATGTTCGAGGCACATGACATGAGACATGAGCAAGTTCATAACTTTGAAGAAGATCAATGGTAACACAGTGAAATTCAGAGACAATACTACTGTCATAATTGTTGAAAAAGGTACACTGAGTTTGGATAATGGTAGAACTAAAATTGAAAATGTTTTGTATGTAGAAGCTCTGAAGCACAATTTTTTGAGTGTAAGTCAAATGTGTGATCAAGAACACACACTAAAATTTTATGCAGAAGGTTGTGAAATTAGATGAAAAGATTCAGATATGTTGGTTGCAGATACTCAAAGGATAGGGAATAATTTATATATGCTATCAGACATCAAAAGTTAAAGATGTTGTTTGAGTCAGATTGAAGAAAGTTGGTTATGACACATGAGAATGGAGCACATAAATTTTGATAATCTTGTCAACATAAGCAAGAAGTAAGCAGTTAGAAATCTTTCAAAAATTACAAAGCCATTTGACACGCTTTGTAAATCTTGTCAGCATGGGAAGCAGGTTAGAAGGTGATTCAAAACAAAAGAGTACTTAACTACTCAGATGCTAGAGCTTGTTCACACTGATCTGTGTGGACCTCTGAGAAGTCAAAGTACTCAAGGTGAGAAGTATTTCATGTTGTTTATTGATGATTTTTTACGTATGACTTAGGTAATATTTTTAAAAAAAATCAGAAGCTTTCAGACATTTCAAAATATTTAAAATATTAGTTGAGAATGAAACTAGTTTGAAGATTAAGTGTTTAAGATCAGATCGAAGAGGATAATTCATGTTAGATCAATTTATTAAGTTTTGTGAAGACAATGGAATAAAGAAACATTATTCAACAACTAAAACTCTACAAAAAAATAGAATAGTTGAACAAAAAAATAGAACAATTCAAGAGATGGCAATCCAAGATAGTAGATAAATATTGGAGAGAGGCAATTGCTACAACAGTACATATTCAGAATAGAGCATTACTGAGAGTCAATACTGACAAAACTCCTTATGAGTTATGGAAAGACAAATTAATAATAGTTGATTATTTCAAAAAAATTGACAAGAGATGCTTCATAAAAAGAACATATGAAAAACTTGATAAGTTTGAATATAGAGCAGATGAAGGTATATTTTTTGGTTATTCTTGTAAAAGTAAAGATTATAAATATTATAACAAAAGAACTAAGAAAATTGTTGAAAAACAGGTGTCAGAATGAAAAAGATGGAACACAAAGAATCAGTGATCCAATAGACATTTTTGAAATCATTGAAGAGGAAGGTTTTGAAGAATCAGATGAAGATAAGGAGAAAAAAGACACCAAAATTCCATCCAAATATGTTTAGAGAAATCATAATGAAAGTGACATCATTGAGGACATAAATAAAAAAATTTGCACTAGAAGAATGATGGTAAGTGAATCTGAGCAAGTTAATTTTTTTTTGTTATCTGAAATTCAGCCTAGAACTTTTTCAGAAGCTAGACATGATAAGCATTAGGTTAAGGCTATGGATGAATTAAATTAGATATAAAATAATGATACTTATAAATTAGTGCCTAGACCAGAAAATCATAATGTGATAGGAATAAAATAGGTTTATAAAAATAAGTTGAATGAAAATAGAGAAATGACTAGAAATAAAACAAGATAAGTATGTAAAGGATATGTAATGACTAGAAATAAAGCAAGATTGAGGGAATAGATTTTAAAGAAACTTTTGCACCAGTGGCAAGGTTAGAGGCTATTAAAATATTTCTTGCATATGAAGTGTTTAAAATTTTTAAAGTGTTTCAAATGGATGTCAAATCTATCTTCTTGAACGAGAATCTAGAAGAAGAGGTCTACATTAAGCAGTCTGAGGGATTTATTGTCTCAAATATTAGTAGCCATGTATGCATATTGAAGAAAGCATTGTATGGATTGAAACAAGCCCCATAGCTTGGTATGTAAGACTTGATAAGCACCTGCAGGATCAAGGTTTCAAGAGAAGATTTGTTGATAGTAATCTCTACATCAAAATATAAGGTGAGCATCAATTGATTATTATGGTATATGTTGATATCATTTTTAGATGAAATATTGAAAAGATGACAAAAGAATTTTCTGATAATATGTAAAAAGAATTTGAGATGTCTATGCTTGGAGAATTGCCATTTTTCGTAAGATTGCAAATATTTCAGTCAAATAAAAGAATTTTCATATTTCAAAGTAAATATGCCAAAGAAATGTTAAAGAAATTTGGTTTTGAGGATTTTGCTCCAATTGGCACACCAATGTGTACATGAAATAAGGTGAGCAAGGATGAAGATTCTCCTATTACAGATAAATTTTTGTATAGATCTATGATTGGTAGTCTTTTATATTTAACAGCATCGAGACTAGACATCATGCATGCAGTATGGTTACAAGATATTAGTCATCTCCAAAAGAGAGTCATGTTTAGTTGATGAAGAGAATATTTATATATATCAAGGGAACATTAGTTTATGGATTATTGTATCCCACAGGTAGAGATTTCACTTTCGTTGCTTATACAGACTCAAATTGGACAAGGTGTTTGGATGATAAAAAGAGTACAAGTGGAGGAGCTTTCTTCCTTGGTGATAGCTAGTATCATGCCTAAGCTGGAAGCAAAATTTCGTATCACTTTCAACAACTAAAGCAGAATATATCATAGCAGTATTGTGTTTTACTCAAGTGCTTTGGAAGAAACAAACTTTGAAAGATATCAAAGTAAAGTATGATGAGTATATTTCTATTTTTTATGATAAGTGCTATAAATATTTCAAAGAATTCAGTGATGCATTCAAGAACAAAACATTTTGATTAGATATCACTTTTTGAGAGAGTAGGTTGCAGATCAACATATTAAGATGGAGTATATGAGTACTAAAGAGTAGAGTGTAGATATTTTTACAAAGGCACTACCAAAAGACACATTTAAGTATTTGTGAGAGAAGTTGACAGTAATTTTTTTTACTTTCTGCCATTAAAGTTCATCATCAATTGAGGGGGATTTACGTCTTAGCTCTAGGTAGGCCCTTTGCCAGTGATGTCAACGAGAGAGAATAATAGGTACAGGTGTAGAAACATGTACAGAAAACAGATACATGTTGCTACAATAAGGAGAGGTTACTGTATATTTTTTAGATGATAGTATGTGCATGTTTCAAGATGTTGCAGTTTCAGTTTGAGGTTGCCATCAATGACAAATAGAGAGATTGTTGAAAATATTATCATTGATGTCAAAGGTCTTAGATTATTGGTGATAAAAGTCCTATTGCATTTAATGGTGTTTTTAATATTTATTTAATATCAATGAATATATTTTTGATTACATATAAGTGAAAAGAGGGCCCATGGAGAAGTCAAAGAGTCACGGGGTAAAAAATGAAAGAGGAATGGGACATATTTTATTATGAAGAGTCATCTTGAAGAATTCTAAGAGTCACCATGTGAAGACAAAAAATGTACAGTGCATTTGTACTTCTCTTCCATGCATTAGGGTTTCGTATACATTGACATGAATATTGTCTCTTATGCATGTTTAGTTTTGTTATTTATTACCCCCACTTTGTGCCACAAGCTTTGGTGAGCACTAGATTAGATTTCTTTGCTTTACTTGTTATTAGTTTAGTGAAATATGAAAACATAGGGCTTGGTTAGGGTTATTTTATGATTGTGCTTGAATGGAGGCTTTGAAACCCTCCCTAACATTGTTTATTGTGGTAAGAGAACCCCTAATTGGGTCTAGCAGATCCCCATATTGGTCACGTTCTCGATTATCTAATATGTCCCCATTCAGAAGTGTAAGTATGATCTATCTTCTCTGAGTTGGGATAGATTTATAGACATGATGCATTTTTGATTGCATACATAATAGATAAAGATTTAGTAAGACACCAACCCCATAAGGAGCATCAACCCTTGACTAGTCAAACACCAACTCAACTAGTCTTTTAACAAGCTCCAACCTTCAAGGAGGCACCAACCCCCTAAGTGACTCATCACTGACTCAGTCACTTCAAGGACACTTATTTAAGCTCCAACTTGCAAGGCAACACCCACTCCATTTTGACTAAGTACCAACTCAGCTGAGATCAACTTGATCACCTCAAGACACCTTGTCACTCAATTAACAGATGACTTCTTATTTAGATCTCTATCTTCTCTATCCTCTACCATACATTAGGAACACATCTCTGATGCAACTCTGATGGTCTCTTAATCAACACAAGTTCAATCCTTCAACACTCTCAAACTGCCTTTTCAAACAAGCAAATATGCGCTTCTACTTTGCTCAAATAACCCTCATATGGCTTGATTAGGTCATATGACCTTGCTCATCATACCTAGAAATGAAAGAATGAGCAGGAGATACACAGGATCCACAGGATCAATCCATGAGAAAGAACCCACAACAAATAACCTGCAAATATTTCCAGAGAATAAATAAATTTGTCACACCTAAAAAATAGGTGATAATCCACAAATTTCTCTATATATTCTCATTAATCTCTCATTAATTTATCATATAATGCAAAGTATTTATAATACAAATAGTTTGTTTCATGTTAACAAACTATTTGTAATGATTACAAAATAGAGAAAACAAACTATTTGTTTTCTCATACTACGAACAAATATATTGTTGAGAAATTCTCAACAATAAAATAAATTAACCAAGGTAAATAAATTTTACCCTCGGTAATAAATAAGTTACCCTATTAACCCTAGGTAAGCTTAAATATGCATTATTCCAACACCCTCCCATTAAGCGAAACATAGGGAGAATGACAAACAAGGATGGGTCCCGGCTACTATGCCTGATAAGGTACCCATGTACAAACCAAAAAATATATGAAAAATAAAGGAAGGAAGGACTTCATGGGAAATCCCCCCCAAGGACAACTTCCTTCACCCCAAGCATCGCTCGCAACTGAAGATAATGAGGAGAAGCCAAAAGTTTAGTGAAGATGTCTGCAATCTGCTCAGTTGTAGGCACAAACTCCAAAGAAATAACTCCATCCTGAATAAGATGTCAAATGAAGTGCATGTGAATCTCAATGTGTTTTGTCCGCTGATGCTCAACAGGATTGCGTGAAATAGAAATTGCACTTTGGTTATCACACCAAAGAGTAGTAGGACCCTGCTGTGTGAAGCCAAACTCTCCAAGCAACTGTCGAAGCCAAAGTATCTCCTGACTAGCTTTGACAGTACCTCGATACTCAGCCTCAATAGAGGACAATGCAATAGCAGTCTGCTTTTTGCATGCCCAAGCAACTGGACCTGAACCAAGTGTGAAAGCAAATCCACAAGTGGACTTGCGAGTGTCAACATCACCAGCCCAATCAGAGTCAGTGTATCCAACAAGCTGTGTAGAACACTGTGGTGTGTAATGTATACCAAAGTGAGTGGTGCCCTGAATGTAGCACAAAATACGCTTGGCTGCTTGCCAATGACTCTCATGAGGCTCATGTGAGAACTGAGAGACAAGGTTCACAGAAAATGTGATGTCGGGACGGGAATGAGTCAGGTATAAAAGACTACCTACAAGTTGCCGATACAAAGTGGAATCAACAAGAGTCATACAAGTGGTAGACAACACAATACCTAACTGATATGGAGTGGGTGTAGGCTTACAATCAACCATGCCAAATCGATGAAGAAGATATGTTGCATACTTTTGCTGTCCAATAGAAATGCCCTCAGAAGACTGAAAAACTTGAAGACCAAGAAAATAATGTAGAAGTCCCAGATCTATCATATCAAACCTATCTGCCAACTTGTCCTTGATGTCATGTATCAAGGAATCTAAACTTCCAGTGAGGATGAGATCATCAACATACAAAACCAAAATGACAAGCTCCTTACCTTGCTTCAGGATGTATACATTGTGATCTGACTCACAATGAATAAAACCAGAACTCAAAAGAAAACTATCCATCTTCTCATACCAAGCTCTAGGAGCTTGTTTGAGGCCATAAAGAGAACGATGGAGTCTACAAACCAAGGATGAGTCCTGCACAAATCTTGGAGGCTGCTCCATATAGATCTCCTCATGGAGATCACCATGTAAGAAAGCACTCTTCACATCCATATGAAAAATAGACCAAGAATGTGAAGCAGTAAGAGAGAGTACAAGCCAAATAGAATCCATCTTAGCTACAGGGGCAAAGGTCTCAGAGTAATCAACCCCTTCAACCTGTGAAAAACCCTTAGCTACTAATCTAGCTTTGTACTTATCTACTGATCCATCTGCAGCATATTTGGTTCTATAGACCCATTTACATTTTATAAGTTTTCTTCCCTTAGGAAGAGGGACAAGATCCCAAGTATCATTCTTCATCAATGAAGAATACTCATCATACATAGCAACATCCCACTCAGGTATACCAATAGCCTCAGAAAACAACACTGGATCATCTGTACAAGCTTGTCCCAAAAGAGCAACACCAGATGTCTGTGAGCGAGTGTGACGAGAATCAGATGGATCACCAACAAAAGAACTAGCTGCATGTAGAGTCCTCTTTGCCCATTTAGGCAAAGGTGGTGAAGAAGATGGATGTGGTGGCTAAATAAGTGCAACATCATCATCATCAACAATATAAAACAAATCCTCACTATCCTGAGTAGAAGGAGGGGAAGAAGAAGAACTAGATGTACACTCCTGTGGAGTGGGTAGCTCATCAACCTGAACATCCCATCGAAAAAACACATCATGTGTGACAGGATCAAAAAGACGGTAGGCTTTTACATCTTCACAATAACCAACAAAAATGAGTGGTTGGCTTTTCTTCTCTAATGCTTTACGTTTGTCATAAGGAATGAATGCCTATGCTTGACTCCCAAAGATGCGAAAATCTGAAATATCAGGCTTGATCCCAGACTAAGCTTCTTTTGGTGTCATATTTTGCACAGCTTTATGAGGCATATGGTTTTGAATGTAGTTTACACAATTTACAGCTTCAGCCCAATATTGTGGACCCAAATTTTTAGAGTGAATCATACAATTAGCCATCTCTTTCAATGTTCGATTCTTCCTCTCTGCTACACCATTTTGTTGAGGAGTGTGTGGTACAGTGAACTGATGTTGTATCCCATGCTCAATGCAAAAATCATAGAAAGCATTACTGTCATATTCCCCCCCATTGTCAGTGCGTATCTTCTTAAGAGGAAGAGAAGATTGTTTTTCAACAAAGGCTTTGAAAGCCTTAAAAGTTTCAAAAACTTCACTTTTCAACTTGAGAAAATATACCCAAGTTTTACGAGTGAAATCATCAATGAATGTGAGTGCATACTTAGCCCTTGAAAAAGAACGAGTTGAAAAAGTCATCAAATCACTATGAACCAACTCTAAGGGTGCATTTGCACGTGTGGCCTTACCAACTGGAAATAGATCCTGGTGCTGTTTACCAACTAGACAACCAAGACGTACCCCATCAATACATGAGACCTTAGGAAGGCCTTTTACAAGATGTTTTGTACTCATTTGTTGCATATATCCATAACTCAAATGTCCCAATCTCTCATGCCACAATTTGCTGAGATTATTACCATGTGCTATAAGTGAAGAACCAGAAGACATAAAAGACTCAAACTTATCAAAAGTATAGAGTCTTGCAGTATGGTCTGTTGTACCTGTAGCAACTATCTCACTAGGATCATTACATTCTCTTATTACATATTATGTGAAGTAAACTCCACAATTTTACCAGTACCAGAATTACATATTTGATATACAGAGAGAAGATTAGAAGAGATTTGAGGTACAGGCAATACATTGTCAAAACATCCATCCTATTTATCAACAGTACCTGATCCCAAGACTTCAATCTGTGAGGAGTTACCCATAACAATATGTGATGTACTGCAATCTGTAAGGGAAGACAATAGATCCTTAGAATGTGTGAGATGGTGAGAAGCACTTGAGTCAAAAATCCACTGATCCTGACATGAAGATATAGCCCTCGCTGAAAGTGCTTTCCCTTTTCCTGTAGAAGTAGAAGGAGATGGAGACGGAATGGAAATTTTGTTTTGTCTGACCGCTGCCTCTAATGCTTCCATCTTCTTAAAACATCTACTTTCATCATGATTAGAACCACCACAAAAATTACATGGACCAAATGTTTTCTTCTTTTGCTTAAGGGACTTTTTGGTCTTAGTAGATTTAGAATGATGAGGTGTTTGGGTGGTGGACTCTGGAGGGTTATTTGAAGGTGCTTGCTTTTTAGACTTAGGTGAAGGTTTTTCTTTAGAAGAATTAGCAACTAGAGCATGACTAAGCCCAGGTAGAGCATCTAAGGCCATTAATTTTGTTTGCTCCCTAGTCAATCTTTCACAAAAAACTTCAAAGGAAGGCCATTTGAATTCATCACCTAATGTATCCATCATAGTATAAAAAGTAGAATAAAAAACACTATATGGTCCTTTCAACTTTGACAAAATCATGAAAATGCACTCCTGATCACTTTTATCCTTGTCACCAGCTTTCAATTGTGACCTTATAAATTTGAATTTTGCTAAGAATTCATCTATTGAAGGGAAATCTGATGGAGAGAGAGTACTCAATTCTGCATCTAATTGCAAAATTTTAAACTCATTAACTTTGCCAAGTAGGTTTTTAAATTTATCCCATACCTCTTTTGGCGTAGTACCATCTACAATGTGAAATTGAAGATTATCTGAGACGTTGAGGCAAATCAATCCAAGAGCCTCATCCTGCTTACAACCATATGCATATTTGTCTTTTTCAGTGGTGAATGCTACAGGTGTCGTTTCAAAAAAAATTCTCCATAAGCCCTTTAATTGAAGGAGTTGTTGCATTTTTGGCTTCTAAACATAGTAATTTGTAGAATTTAGAGGTTCAAACAATCGAGATTCCATTACCGAGGAAGATGATGAAGTTGACAAGAACAATCTAGACATTTGTTTTTCCTCAAAAAACACCCCTCCCGTTATAATTTAACGTCTCCCGATGAAAAAAAATTTTAGCCTTGGCTTATTAAAAATTAAAAAATGGCTTTATGCAAAAAAAATGTAGGGGGATTTGACCCCAAGACCTCCTCCCTACAAATTTTTAACAAAATATCTCTAGCCGTTTTAGCAAAGTCAAATTTGAACTTTGAAAGCCAGAGACTTGCATTTAAACCACTAAAAATTAAAATAATTAATTAAAAAAAAGGTCAAAAATGACTCACACATGTGAGATATCAGCTGAATAATCTTTGGCTTTATCAAAAATAAACTCTTTTTCCAGCAAGGCGTGGTGGTCATGAAAATATTTGAAAAATTTTGTAAACACAGCCGAGGAAAAAACACCTTTTAGCAATGCAGAATGGCTCCACTGGATCTGCCAAAAGGACTGTACGGCCTGCTCCAAATCCATCCTTTTCAACATTAAATGAAAGCTTTGGAAGTCTGCTATTACATGAGATTCTCAGATTTTGATTTTATATAGAATAAGGCATTCAAAAATGAGAAATCCGTACGGCTATACAGCAGGCAAAAAAATAGTTTTTAATTCCCTGTTGTTGGCTTCAAAAACATTGTACGGTCTGATCCAAATTTGTCAAAATTTATATGGATAGAAAGATATAAGAGTCAGATTTCATTAACAGGTCTCAGATTTGAAAAAATTCAACCGTACGATCTGCCACATCAAAAAAATAGACAGGTACTGCAGTCTGCCAACAGGGACCAGTCTGCAAGTTTTTGAATGAAAGAGCTGTACATCCTGATCCAAATGTGAAAATTCAAATTGAAATGGATTCCTGACTTGATTTCCTATGCTTCCATGAAAAAAATCTGATTTTGAAAATCTGTACGGTCATTTAATGAGCATAAAGTACAGAATTTTCTAAAAAAAACTAGTAAATAAGAATCAGAATTTGAGAGAATTAAAAATATCTATAACACATCAATAAAATAATATCTTTGAATGTGTTAAAAGATGAAAAATTTCAGGGAAGAGGATCTTCAACTGGAACTCCAAGCTCTGATACCATGAAAGAATGATTAGGAGATACACAGGATCCACATGATCAATCCAGGAGAAAGAACCCACAACAAATAACTTGCAAATATTTTCAGAGAATAAATAAATTTGTCACACCTAAAAAATAGGTGATAATCCACAAATTTCTCTATATATTCTCATTAATCTCTCATTAATTTTTCATAGAATGCAAAGTATTTATAATACAAATAGTTTGTTTCATGTTAACAAACTATTTGTAATGATTACAAAATAGAGAAAACAAACTATTTGTTTTCTCATACTACGAACAAATATATTGTTGAAAATTTCTCAACAATAAAATAAATTAACCAAGGTAAATAAATTTTACCCTCGGTAATAAATAACTTACCCTATTAACCCTAGGTAAGCTTAAATATGCATTATTCCAACAAGAAATTATAATGGATATTCATGACTAGTCCTTTCCTCCCCTTTGATGGTCTACATGACCTACTTCTCCCCATGAAAGAGATATTTTCTTCGCTTATACTCTCATTTCTCTTGCTTGCACAAATAGGCCTGTTATGCCTTGTATTTATACCAAACATTAGAACACTCACACTCTTGGTCAACCAAGACATTAATCCATTAGGGTCAGAACCAAAACATGTTTAAGGACACATTACAAACAAAAATCAATTGGATTAAGATCATCATTAGGTTGGCCAAAAACATTTAGACCACCTTCTCTTCTTAGACCTACTTAGAGACCTAATGCATTAGGTCTATTCTCTTCACAGAGCAACATGAACTACTATGGCCCAGATGGCCCTCACCAAATTCCTCAAACCTTTCAAACACTTCATTGGTTATATCAACTAACCTTCTCCATGCTCACAAAGTCACACATCTTTCGTTTTCCTCTTGATAGCTCCATTAGGCCTTAAAGACCTATTAGGCCTAATTACCCAAAAAACACTATCTGTAAAGATACAACTCAAACACCTTGTAGAAACACTTTCAAGGTACGATCCATATATGGATGGAAACTTCATGACCTCAGGGTCATCATAAAATCCATTATACATCTTCTATCAGGCTCGAACCACTCGAAAATAACTACTTCAAAAAGCTCACTTTGATCTACTAGAAAGCTCCAAAACATACTCAAGAATATTTAACCATTAACAATAGTACAAACACTTTACAAAACTCCAAATGCATGAATAAGATCCCATGTAACCTATAAGACATCACCACATGCTTTTTGTTCTTCCAAACTAATAAAAATGACATAGGAATAATAAAATCACATACAAATTTTTTTTGGTAGCTCCAAAAACACAGTCCTGAAGAATGTTTTCTTTTGCACTTGCACGGGAACTTAAATGACTTCTAATTCACATGAATAGTTAATATATGACCTTTGGAACATCCTCCAATGGATAGATCATTGGTTCTAGTGTTAGTCATTGATCTTGCAGACCAATTTGTTAACTCTCTCTTTCATAGTGCTTACATAGACAGATAAGCCATTTTGGCTTTCATAGCTCAACTCCTTAAAGTGACTCTCAACCTTCCATCAAGCATGGATAGTTATTTTAGGTCCTAAAAAACAACATATTTTTCATTAGATGCATCAACTAAGTGTAAAGATCCTTCAACTCGCCATACTAACTCAGAATTGTCATTCTACCTTGTGAACCAATCATGGTGAACAGGCATTCTAACACCTGTGTATACACAATAAGAAAGTCCTGATGCATGATTATGATCCCTAGACATATTTATAACATCTCAAAACACAAAGCTACATAGGTATAATGGCAAATGAGGAATATATATACCAATATCTAAAACATACACCTTCATTGTCCATCTTCACTAGACAAGTCATATTGTGAACAAATTTTTGCTTGTTTATGTGCATCATCAAAAATTCTAATCAAGGGGTAAAGGTGATATAGGTATTGAACAAAAACTGTAATCAATTGGATCCATTCCTAATGCATTTCCACATATCCCTAAACTCATTCCCACTCCTGCCTAGTTTTTCTCATTGTCTTCACTATTTGATTTTTAGTGATAGGCCAACTTCCATGACCAGTTTAGCAATTTTGAGTTCTATAACATGCTTATAAATCATCATGGACATGAAGTAAAATTCTCAAACATTGTCCTCCAATGATTTGTATTCTTTGACCTGGTCAACCCTTCCTGCTAAACTAAATTTCTAAGAAACAAGGGTTTTTGTGTAGCTTCCACTCACTCTCTTGAGCACTCAATGCCACTTGGAGGGACCTGGAAGAGTATTTTACATGTTCCAATACTCAAACTAGCTTTACCAAACCATTCTGGGCACTCAAAAACAAAATCTTCACCATTGAGTTATTATAAGGGTTTAACACCTATTTTAGTGTTAACGATTGTTCATATAGTATTGCTCCTCAAGTGCCAAACTAATGCCTCAAGATATTATCCAGTACCCTTTCCCATATCCCTTCAAAGACTAAGGATACCATGCAAAGTTTACACATGCCAATGAGCATAAAAAAACCTTCTTGGGCTTGGAGACCTTATTTTGTGAGCTTGAGAGACTTCAAAACACTATTTCATGTTATATTTTGCAAACCTTGATATAATTATTCATATAAATCACCAAAAAAAACTCACCTTACCACTACCAATGCTCATAAAAGCTTTCAAGCCTTAGAAACTATTCTTCTTGCCTCATTAGGCTAGCTAGGGTCTTAGATAGATCTGCCTCTTTACATTTACTCTGCAACTTTCCTGAAGGGTTCTCCACCTCATATGCATTCTAAAATACATTCATACAACTTCTCATGTCTCCTTGTCTTGAATTTTGACTATTAAGCCTTATTAGGCTAGACATGGTCTAGGAGAGGTCTAGGTGTAGATCTAGACTGAAACACCAAACACCAAAGGTTCACTTTGAGACCATCCTAATAGTGCCTATACCTTCACTAACATGCCCTAACAATTTCCAACAAGACTCGATACTCATATACACACATTTCATCACCTTTATAACTGCACATGCATCTTGACTTGCTCCCCAAACACTCTTGTAGACCTGTAGGCCTCTTGAAGACTCTTCACCTTGTACCTTGATGGTTATTCATATGCTTTTGTCTTCTCATCATCTCATGACATCATCCTTCATCAAGGACCCATACTATTGACATCAATGAATGATGCTTACTTGATGACAACACTTCATCACTTACTCTATTTTTACATCACCAAAAAATTTTACCTTGCCACTGCCAATGCTCATAAGAGCTTTCATTCATTGGAAACTATTCTTCTTTCCTCATTAGGCTAGCTAGGGTCTTAGATATATCTAGGTGCAGAGCTAATCATGAAGGCCTGCCTCTTTACATTTACTATGCAACTTTTGTGAAGGGTTATCCACCTCATATGCATGCTAAAACACATTCATACAACTTATCATGTCTCCTTGCCTTGAATTTTGACCATTAAGCCTTATTAGGCTAGACATGGTCTAGGAGAGCTCTAGGTGTAGATCTACACTAAAACACCAAACACCAAAGGTTCATTTTGAGACCATCCTAAAAGCTCCTATACCTTCACTAACACGCCTTAACACTTTCCAACATGACTCCATACTCATACAAAGATTTCATCACCTTAATACCTGCTCATGCATCTTGACTTGCTTACCAAGCACTCTTGTAGACCTGCTGACCTCTTGAAGACTCTACACCTTGTACCCTAATGGTTATTCATATGCTTATGTCTTCTCATCACCTCATGACATCATCCTTCATTAATGACTTGCACTATTGACATCAATGAATGATGCTTACCTGATCACTGATAGGACCTAGGTTCCCCAAAGCTCTGACACAACTTTTCAGAATTAAGAGCACACATGATTACCATTGTATAAGCAACTAAACATGCGGAAATAATCAGAAGTACAAGTAACTATCAATGAGAATAGAACAGAATATGAGAGGCAACACACAATTGTATTCAACTCAGTTAAAAGGAAATTACAACAAAGAGATCACACTCTTCTTCTACTTTGTGGGCATACCAGTAATCTTCCCTCAAGAGTAATCTTCTCTCAATACAGGTCACAACACATAGCTAACACAAGCTGTTGTTCACCTCATTGTAATGTCAATACAACCGAGTACGAACCGGTACTCCAAGTAGATCTCACCATGATCTTGCTCCTTGATGTATTGCTGTCACCTTGGATCTTGCTCCTCTGTCGATCTCCTTTTGACCCTCGCATACACACACCCCTGCAGACCAACTTAATATTACTTATCACATGTAGATCTCCACCATGATCTTACAACACCCTACAGATCAAACTTGATCTTACATACATGAAGAATCCTACTTGATTCTACCATGGGAAGAACTCTCCAAGTTCTACACTTTACAATACAGCCCATGAGTCTATTATATAGATCTCATGCATACACTAATTTAGACAAGCGGCTCAAGACTCGAAGTAGTCTTTAACATGCAAACAACCTGTTTAACTAATTGACTGTTCATCAACAACAGTTCTGGAACTGCATAGGCGACCGACGTCGGTCCCTGTCTAACTGGAGGTGACCGACGTCCGCTGATTCCTACCAATGTCAGTTGCTTTCTGTCAACCCCTGCCCGACGTCGATGTGGCATGCCGACGTCGGTGACTGTGACACTCAGCAACCCTCCATGTTTGCATCTGGGTGAAGCTTTTAGCTCTACAACCTAACAATCTCTCACTTGGAGATAAACAGCTACACCTGTACCTGTACTAGTACATTGTCTAATCTGTATACCACTTGTTGGCGATCAACCAACAATTTTGATTACTATATGAAAGCAACTAAATGCGGAATTAAACCAGAAAGATAAGTAACTAGAATCAGAAATAGCAAAGAATAAGAGATACAAGAAACCACCCTTAAAACTTGTATTAAACTCTTTACAGAAGGAATACAATTGAAGAAACTTCTTTTTTTCCACACCTCTCTCAGATGTACAGATCTCTATCTAGATCTCTTTCCCTCAAGAGCTCTCTCTCTCAATTACAATCAACTCCAACAACCTGGAATGATTCACATATACAATCTTGTACTGTTCCTTACACATACAATACAATAAGCTAAGAAGAATTATCCCTATTATATAGAATTAGGGATCATGAGAAATGCAATTAAAACCATTAGATGCACCTCCTAATCAAAGGCTCTAAATAGTCTTACTAATAATAGAGATGCAGACTTAAGACTATCACTTAATCCTAACATGCAAACATTTTGTTCTATCCACAAAAATAGCTTTTTGGATGCACAGGTAACCGACATCGGTTCCTTCTTGTTTGCCTATGACCGAAGTCGACCAATCCATGACCAACGCCGGCATCTCCTGGTCTGCTCCTGACCGACGTCGGTCGCTCCTGACCGACACCGGTGACTGTGTAGCACCAGCAACCTGCAAAATACTCATTTGGTGAAGCTTTTAGCTCCACACCTTAACAATCACAAGATGACATCACTTACTCTATCTTTACATCACTGACAACATGATTCTCCTTTTTGACATCAGTGATAATATCTCAACACTTCCAATTTAATCCTTTCATGCACCTCTTTAAGAAGGTTGTCACTTTTCAATGGGACACCGAATGTCAACAAGCATTTAGGAAACTCAAAGAATACTTGGCCAACTTGTCAGTTTTGAGACCGGCAACATGTGGACAACCATTACTTCTTTATATTTCAGCCACAAAACATGCACTAGGGGCACTCTTGGTCCAACATGATGAACAATGAAAATAACATGTAGTCTATTATTTTAGCCGAACGGTTGTAGCATACGAGCATAATTATACCCCTATTGAGAAGGCTTGTTTAACAATAGTGTTCGCTTCCCAAAAGTTATGATACTACATGTTGAATAATAAAACTATTGTTATTGCTAAAGTGGACCCTCTAAAGTATTTATTATCCAAGGCAAATCTTACAAGCTTCATTTCTAAGTGGGTCATGCTCTTAAGTGAATTTGGTGTTGAGTACCATAACCAAAAGGATATTAAGGAGTAGGTTATTGCAAATCAACTTGCAAAAGCTCTTATTGTAGATACTCAACCACACACATTTGATTTCCTAGATGATTCCATCATGATGATAGAAGAGGCAGCTCATAAACTTGGATCGTAGAAGTTATACTTTGATGGCTCCTTAACATCCTATAGATCTGGGGCCGGTATTTTGTTGGTCACATTGCAAGGGGGCCTCATTCTCAAAGCCTCTCATATTAACTTTAATTGCACCAACAATATGGTCGAGTATGAAACTCTTATTATAAGACATCATCGTGCAATACAATGAGATATAGAATAGATGGTGGTCTATGAAGATTCTTAATTGATCATTAATTAGACCACAAACCAATATAAAACTTGAGATGACAAGCTTGTATGTTACAAGCACATTATGTATAATTTTAAGTCCCACTTCAATTTTATATAGTTTGAATAGGTGCCATGGGCCAATAATAGATCATCTGATGCAACGGAAACAATTACGTCCATGGTACAAATTATCGATAGTGCCAAAGAGTATCAGTTTGTCATCAAGAATCTTCTACATCTTGTTCATATATTGCCAATTTAAGAGAGAGTTGGCACAATTGTTGGTCTCAATCCCCCACCTAAACTCCCTTCGTTCTAGGACATTTATAACTATTTCCACAACCAAGATTTCCCCCTAACCTTTCACACAATTGCCATAAAATCTTCCTCCTTTGCCTAGCCCATTATACCCTCCTTGGGAACATGCTCTATAATAAGGGCTGTGATGGAATGCTTCTTCGTTATTTATCTTCAGGAGAATCAACATTAGCACTTAAGGAAGTCCACAAAGGAACATGTGGGGACCACACTAGCGGTGTAGTCTTAGCTAAGAAGCTCCTTAGAACATGATTCTATAGGCACAAGATGGAAACAAATGCTTGTAATTATGTCAGGAAGTGTGTTGCTTGTCAAAAGCATAGTGATTTGATATATGCACCTTCCTTGCCATTACAACCAATCACTACACTATGGTCATTCTCTACATGGGATCTTGATCTCATTGAGAAAATAAACCCAACCTTTTCTGATGGCCACATACAGATTGTCACTGCTACCAAGTATTTTACTAAGTGGATTGAGGCCATTCCTCTCACTTATGTCATCGGGAAGCAGATTGCCAAATTTATTCATTACCATGTCATCTATCGATTGGTATACCAACCCACATTATATTTGATAATGGTGGATCATTTGTAAATAGAGATGTTAAAGCTCTTTGCACCATGTTTAAATTCAAACATAAGAAGTCCACATCATATAACCCACAAGATAACGGTCAAGCCGAAGCGTCTAATAAAACCATTGTTGTAATCCTAAAGAAGATTGTCAATGATGTTGGTCATAATTGGCACTTACAAATTTTTTCTACCCTCTAAGCCTATCGCATTAGTCATTAAAAATCCACATGAGTCACTCTATATTTCCTAGTTTATGGCATAGAGGCTATTATCCCGGTCGAGGTTAAGTTACCTTCATTGTGGGTATCCTTGGAGAACATTGTGGATGATGAAGATTATAGAGTTTCCAAGTTGCAAGAGCTAGAACTACTTTATGGCAAGTGTTTGGTTACCATGGATAACTTGAGAGCATATCATAATAGATTATGTCGTAACTATAACAAGTACATTCTCTCTTGGGAGTTTAAAGTTGGTGACTTGGTCTTGAAGGAGAATCAAAAGATCACTAATGCTGAACGTAAGAAGGGTACGTTACAACCTAATTGGATGGGCTCGTATGTGGTTACAATAAATTATGAATCGAGGGCATACAGATTGGCTACTCCAAATGACAAAGAACTTTTGAAACCCATGAATATTGTATATCTCAAGCAATTCTATGCTTGACAACCTTTTTTGAGCCATTGTCTACAAGAGCCCTTACTTGGGAGCAACCTGTGCCTGAAGTCATTTATTCCACCATTACAGTTTCATTCTATACCATTTTATTCTGGACCATTGTAACTCCAGACCGTTGTACTTTATTTTAATCGACTTTGGACCATTGTAACTGCATTACTCTAGACCATTGTAACCCTGTACCATTTCATTCTGACCATTGTAACCCTGAACCGTTGTCACTTAGATTGCTTATATTCCACTGATTCAATTTTATTTTCATTCTGGACCATTGTAACCTGGACCGTTATACTCAATAGCCAATTATGATCCTGATTATGATTGACAGGCATTATAGACATGCTCAACTCTCATTCTACAAAGCATGTTCAGCTTGATCAATATTTACAAACTCTTTTATAGATAAGTGTACAAGGATATGTCAGCACATGGTTTTTCCCTATTGGATGGTTCTTTAAGATTTCTTTGGCACTGCATACTATTCTATTCTTATTTTGTTTCTCCTTGGTAGTCATTGTTGCCTTCATAGGGTCACATATGGGCTATTGTAGCCAATTTTAGCTATTATTGGAACTCTTATATGTGGAAGTGCATCTACTTTGCTAGTGGGTTCTTTATACCATTGTTTATATTCACGATCTCTGTTGCAACCAGACTAGCTATTGTTTGATCTCTTACCTATGGAAGTGCATCTCCTTATTAACATAGTTCCCTATACCTTTGTCCATATTGTGTTTCCATTTTTTATCCCAAAAACACAAAAAAATATTAGAAACTGATACGATAAAAAGACCAAAAACATTGCATTGAACCATTGTTTATTTTGATCCTGAATAATCTCTCTATTTTGTGAGTAACCTAGGACATGCTCTTGCCGTCTTGCAAGTTACCATTGTGTGCATTTTTAATTTGAACAAGATCCATTGTTGTACCCGTGGTCTGAGCCACGCTCTCACCATTTTACAAGTTACCATTGTGTGCATTGTTCATTTGAACAAGATCCATCCCTGCACTCTTGGTTTTTCTTATGCTCTCACCATTTTGTGAGCTTTTTCTCTTTCTCAACCTTAGATGTAGTATACACTTTAAATTCCCAATTTAGTTGATTTGTGGCTACTTGTCTCTTATCTTTTAGTGTGATTTTAACCTAAACTACACTCTTTTTTTACGCACTCATCGTTTTGTGAGACCATTCTCATTTTCCTCTATATGGGAATCATATTTTCTTATCATCCATTTTTCTTCTATCTCATATCAGGGGGGAACTACATTTGGCCTGAATTTTGTATTGGATCTCGTATCCATGGAAATATGTAGGCAATGTCCACTTGTCTCATGCATCTAGAGTTAGTTTGGCTACCCCTTCATTTTCTTCTCTTCCCCTCATTTTCTTTGTTTGTTCCATTGCCTCTTATACCCCGAGGTCAGTTTCTGTTTGTTGTGTCATTGTTTCCCTATCACTTGGGAGAAACTTTGTATCCATTGTTCTTGTCTCATTGTACCGGTGTCGTTTTCACTTAAGGGTCACCTTGTCACAAAATGTAATGCCTCTATTACACATGCACAAATAACTTGTTTTTTATTTGTACTAACATTGTGATTGACCATTGTTTGTGTGTATTTATTTTATCTTTATTTTTGTTTTGTTATGTTTGCATTTATTTTTATTGTTGTTTTGTTGTTCTGTAATTATTTTTATTGGTGTTTTATTGTAATTTTTTACGTCTTCATTTATTTTTTTATTTTTATTGGTGTTTTATTATTCGTTTGTTCATTTATATTCATGTTTTGTTGTGTCTTTATTTTGTTTATTGTTGATTTGTTGTGTTTTTATTATTATGTTATTGTGTTGTTATTTTGTTTATTGTTATTTTATTGTTTGTTCATTTTTATTAGTGTTTTGTTGTGCCCGTTTTTTCTTTTTATTGTTGTTTTGTTATATTTTTATTTATTTTCTTGGTGTTTTGTTGTGTCTTTCTTCTTACTTTTTGTTTTAATGTTTTGTCTTGTTTATTATGTCATTTTTATTTTTACTATTATATTTGAATACATTTTGTAAACATTTTGAGTCTGGCCTTAACTTGGGCTTGACTTGTTTACATTTGTATTTAAATTGTTTTGTTATTTGTTAGTTTTTTAAGCACACCTTGTTAATACGTGGGTCATGATTATCGTAATTCCAGGTTGTTTAACAATTTGTTTTTGCTTTGTTTTTATTTATTATATTTTAAATACATATTTGTTCCTACTTAACTCTTGATTGTTTATATCTTGATTTTAAGTTGGGTTACATTTTTGTATTTTCTTTTTCTTTTTTATTTATTTTGTTTTGTGTTTAAACATAAATAGTTGTAACTCTGGTATTGGTAATTTTTATCATTATTCTTAGTTTTAAATATTCACATTTGAAGCAGTCAACCGCAAATAAAATCTAATGTTATTGTAAGTTATCATAATTATGATGTATAATTTCATTTTTAAAAATTAAACACCAAGTGCTCCAAAGTCCAACATTCAATGTCGCATTGAAGAACATTTATGAACACACTATCCTACATATCTGATACCTAAAATATGATATTAAAAGGCCAAACATTGGAAACAAACAAGGCTTTCTATGCAGGACATGCATTTCCTAGAATACACCTTGAGTCTAGTTGACTATTTCTATGATTTATTTAGGGCATGCATCTCCTAAATTATCCTCTCGCATTTAGTCATACATGAAGCAAAGAAAATAATACATCAACATCCATATGCTAACTAAAGAAATGCATCTTCTAACACTAGCATATATCATCATATCCCAAAAAGAACAACATCAATATAAACATCATGTGACAATAAAAGAATATTAAGAGTCCATGTACAAATATCTATATGCCAAAAATGAATGTCAAATATATGTCTCAAAATAATGTTTTATACATCGCAAGAATATCTATACATATCATAAATACAAAAATGAAGAGTTATAAAATCAACGATGATCATGGTCACTCCTAGGGGGACTCTGTTGGAAGCTCTAACCTATCCCTGAAGTGGGCAATGATGGTGGGCATGGTAATGGAGGCCCCATACCTACCTGTTGTGCTATTGGCTATGCTACTAATCACTCTAACTAGGTAACATGTCTTGACCTAGAGGTCCAGCTAGTTCGATGGGATCTTGTGTGCTCTTTATACGAAGGTGATCTCATCTCCATAAGGACTACCGCCTTATATAATTTTTGCTAATAAGATATCTCATCCTTGGCATGTAGTACATCATCCTTCATGCAAAAGGCATCATCCTTGGCTATAATCACATCAGCCAAGGCTTTGGCTGATCCTGCTCCACTGCCCATCGTGGGTCGATGAGCCTCATCTCGCTCCTCTGTGAGCCTCTCTATTTGGGAGGCCAATGTCTCCCTATCAACCCAAGTAAAATCTCACTCACCAACCATTGTCCTTAGCTGCATGTCTCGTGTAGCTAGCTATGCCTGAACCCATGTCAGTTGAACCACATGTTATCTCAAAGTAAAAATCTCTGCATCTTTGGACACAATGAGACCCTGTAACCAAGTAGTCTCTCCTTGAGCCATAGCTAGTTATGCTTGTAACCCAGCCAAAATGCTTTGTAACCCTGCAATCTCTAAGAGGTGAGCAATGATCTCTCTCTGTAGTCTATCTATCAATGCTTGGTCCTCCATAGACCTCCCTATGCCAAAGCGATCAGCTTCTCCTGTACCTCTATTTGTGGCAGAGGGCCCTACCTCTCTTGAGCTAATACTTGTGTTTGCCCCAGAGGCCCCAACCTCTCTTGTAACAATCCTGTGGCCCTCATCACCACCTGGGGCATCCCTCATATCAATATCATGTCCATACAAGTCAACTATCTCTATATCATCTAATGGATCATGATTTACTTGGGCACAGACTAATTTCAATAGAATAGCATGTGGAATCATTGGTTGCGCTGGCACTTGACCCTGTCGTTATGTTGGGGCCTACCCTTGGTCTCTCTTAAGCCTAACCCATCTCTGACACAAAACTAGTTGTTGTGGTAGAGGCCTAGTTAGTGACATCGGTCTAACCCCAACCCACCATGTTGTATATGCATCTGTAACCCCCACATATGCAATCCCTCTTACATAGTCCCATAGCATGTGCATAACCCTGCCATAGTTCATAACTGCCTTCGCCCTAGGCACTAGTGCCCCCCACTCCCTAATCTCCCTGGTCACATGTACAAAGTAGTGTAGATCTTCTGGGATATCCTGTTGCATACAAAACTATCGTTAGACTCAATCTGGCCTATACCACGCCACCACATAATCGTGGCAACCTGTAATATAGTAGGGAGTGATCATATAACCGATCATAAACATGTCCTCAATCAAAGTCCATTACATCACTATATAGGGGTGCCAAATAAAATCCCCATCCTGTAGAGACCACAAATCCTACCCTAAAACACACACACAAAAAAAAATCTGTGTTTTAAGGTAGGAACTGTGGTTTCTACATTGTGGTATCATAGCCTAGGTTTGAAATCTAGGCCTTAAGCCTACTACGACCTATGCTTAATAAAAGATTAAATATTGATGATAACTTGTTGAGAAAAATGAAAACTATGAGAAACTAATTTGGTTAAAATTGGTTGTTCAAACATGGCTCGTGAAAAAACTTCAAGGAAATGAAAAGGGAAAAGAACAAATAATAAAGGGAAAACAAAACTTCCCTCTACTTCGAAAGAACCCATTTATATTTCTGACTCGGATACAATAGCTGCAATCCAGAGTAAATTCAAATCTTTGAAAGTGGAACTAGTTAAAACAAAACCAACCATGATTGAACCTTTAGTCAAATGTCCATTTAAGAGGCCCTCAACAATAATAGATATTTCATTTGGAATGGGTTATGATGCACCCTACATAATCCCTGAAGTATGTAAGGAATATAACCGATGCCACCAATATGTGGTTCATTCAGAAGATGAAGATCTCGATGAAATGGAACTGGATGAATAAGATTTTGTTTAGAAGAATTTTGAATCAATGTTATATAGATATGTATAAGTTATAGTCATAAAGCTTATCCTCTATAAAGCTAAGAACTCTATGTAATAAAATTTTGAATAAGATTATCAAATGCTTACTTTATCAATAATAGAATGTATAAAAAATTAGAGTTATTCTAAAATAGAGTTATGTTATCAATTATCTTGAATAAAAACTTAAGGGATTGTGTTATTTCTATTAGGAAACCAAATGGCAAGACCTAGACGATCAACTAGGAACCGAAGAGAAAATGTGAGATACACAAAACCCAGTAATGAAAATGTTAAACAACAAGCTCCAAAAAATAGAGAACTAGCGATAGAAGCCCTCATTAATTTGTTGACCGAGCAAATAGATAAAATAGACTCACTTGAGTAGGTGATTAATGATCGTAAGTCAAGGCAAGAAAATGTAAATAACATGTTGGAACCTAACTTTGATAATCTGCCTGAAAGGAATCCACCACTAGTGAATGAAATGGATGTTGTAGCTCCCAGAATTGATGTTCTATTTTTTGATCTAAGCAAGGATTTGAAGAAGATTTTACCCCCTCATTTTGATGGGAGACAACTAGGCGAAGGCGCTGAGAATTGACTAAATGAGATGGAGAAGTACTTTGACTTGAGAAACTAGAATAATGCAACTAAGGTGTTGTGGGGATCCTACCAACTAGTAGGGGAGGTAGCTAGTTGGTGGACTAACATGAAGGAGTTGAACGGAATAACCAAGGAAAATGTGACCTCGGATCAATATGACCACCATTTCAAGAAGATATGGTTACCCCAGTTATTCTTTGATGAGAAAACTACTAAATTTCACAACCTATGGTAGGGAGGCATGTGAGTGCAACAATATTGGGATAGATTCACCAAATTACTTAAGTATGTGTCCATGCACCAGAAGGATGAAAGAGGTCAGACTAGAAAGTTCATCTTAGGACTGAATGCAAACATTGGAGCATAAGTAGATATGCATGGCCCTGAGAACATGAACGAAGTGCTGGAATAGTCCCTCATATAAGAATGAAAATTACAGGCCGTTACTGTGGCAAGACAAGACTTTGACAATGACAGAAATAAAGCCTTCAAAAGGAAACCGGATTTCAGGGGAGAGCAAGTTGTGGATAAAAACCCAAGAGCAAATCCAACAAGCAGAGCACCCCCACCAAATCAAAATCAGAGAAATACTTTTGGAAGATACAACAATAGGGGAGGAGATAATAACAGGAATGATCAAAGGAATTACAATCATCCAATGTATCCTCCATGGATTTCTAGCGATGCCTCGAGGAACCCAGTACCAAAATTCTAGCTAGGAGGATGTTTTACTTGTGGAGGAAATCACTTTGCCCGAGAGTGCCCAAGGATTCAGGGATAGATAAGGGCCAATCAACCTCAGAGGGGACCACAACAAAGGATCAATGATGCAGTACGAAATCACCAAAATAGATACCAAAATGTGTTAGTTGAAGCTACAGGTAAATTATTGGGTAAACCCATTTCAATTCTCATAGATACTAGTTCATCAAAATGTTTCATTTCTCCAGAATTAGTAAGAAAATTGTCTCTCCCAGTGAATCGCATGAATGCATCATGGACAGTCTAGTATGGGGATAAGGTAGTCAAGGAAGTGTCTCAATGTCTACCCAAAAGCAAAAATACAATTTCCATATTTTGAGATAAGCGTAGACTTGTTTGTAGTGCCCGTAGGAGCCTATGATGTGATAATAGGGATGAGTTGTCTCACTAAGCACCAAGCTGAGATACACTGTTATAACAAGTTGGCTAGGTGTTTCATTGATGAGGAGAGTTGGGTCATGATTCAAGGGGGTCATAGGCCCATAAAAGTAGAAAGCATATTAGCTATGTAGCTGAAGGAGAGAAGGAAGGGAGTTCTAATTTTCATGGTAACGATAGATGTAAGGATGAAAGCAAAGATGAACCAACCCTGGAAGTGTATTTATTCCTAAGGGAATTTGGGGTCATGTTTCTTGAAGAATTCCCTGGAATGCCCCCTATGAGAGAATTTGATTTTTCAATTGATATTATACCTGAAGTTGAGCCAATTTAGAGCACCCTACAGAATGAACACAACTGAGTTGATGGAACTTAAAATTCATCTAGAGGAACTCTAGAGTAAAGGATTTATTAGACCAAGTGTGTCTCCTTGGGGAGCGCTATTGTTAAAAAGAAAGATGGAACTCTAAGATTATGCATTGATTATAGAATGTTGAACAAGGTCACAATTAAAAATAAATATCCCTTACTTCGTATAGAAGGCCTTTTTAAGCAGATGAAATGAGCAACGGTTTTCTCAAAGATAGACCTTCCATCAGGGTATCATCAATGAAGAATTAAGGAAGAGGATATTCCAAAAATTGCTTCAGGACTAGATATGGACATTAGTACCATTTGGGGTAACAAATGCTCCTTTAGCATTTATGAACTTAATGAATAGTGTGTTCCATAATTACCTGGATAATTTCGTCTTGGTGTTCATAGATGACATTTTGATTTACTCTAAAAATGAGGAAGAGCAATTTTCACATCTTCAATTGGTTCTTTAGAGGTTGAGAGAACTTAAGCTATATGGTAAGTTGTCCAAATGTGCGTTCTTTAAGAATAAAATTCACTATCTAGGCCACATCATATCCAAAGAAGGAATTGCAGTAGATCCAAACAGGATAAAGGCAATAATGGAGTGGCCAATTCCCAAGAATGTATCAGAAGTAAGGAGTTTCATCAGGTTAGCAGGATATTATAGGAGATTTGTTGAAGGTTTTTCTAGTATTGCCAACCTGATTACGCCATTGCAAAGGAAAGGTAAGAAGTTTATATGGACAAAGCAGTGTGATAAAGCTTTCCAGATTTTGTAGGAAAAGTTGACGACAACACCCATCTTGAAGGTACTCGATCCAAATGGACATTTTGTGGTTGTAACAGATGCATCCATCGAAGGATTGGGAGGAGTACTCACTAAGAATGCTAACGTAATTACATATGAGTCCAAGAAATTGAAAACTCATGAAGTAAATTATGCCCCTCATGATTTAGAATTGGCAACAATTGTTCACACCTTACATAAGTGGAAACATTTTCTTATTGGGAAACCTTCTGAACTAAAAACTGACCATCAAGGGCTAAAGTACATATTCACTCAACCTAATCTGAATGCTAGGTAGAGAAGGTGGTTGGAGTTCTTGATTGAGTATGATTTTGAAATTGAGTATATCAAGGGAAAGGAGAACAGGGTGCCGATGCTTTGAGTAGGAGAAGACACTTGATGAATATAACAACGCTTAGATTTAATCTAAAAGGGAAAATACTAGGACAAAAGAAGGATCCTTGGTATAATCAAGTCAGAGTGATGATAGAAGAAAATGTATAAGACCCAAAAACTGAAGGATATACCTTAGATGGCAAGGGTTTTCTTCGGTATAAGAATATGATCTATGTTCCAGATGTAGAAGACTTAAGGAAGATAATTTTGACTGAAGCTCATAATGCACCCTACTCAGGTCATCCAGGGGTAAACAAACTATATTTCGATCTTAAGAAACTATACTTTTGGCAAGGGATGAAAAGATATATAGTATTATATGTGGCACAATGATTGGAATGTTAGAGGGCTAAAGCAGAATACCAGCATCCTGCAAGACTTTTATATCTGCACAACATTCCATGGTCTAAATGGCAAGTTGTCAGTATAGATTTCATACAAGGATTACCTATGACACCCTACAAGCATGATGCTATTATGGTCGTAATCAACAAGCTTACTAAGGTAGTACATCTCATATCTTGGAACTTAACTGATGATGTACTAACCCTAGCCAACCGATTTGTGAAGGAAGTGGTTAGATTGCATGGAGTTCTAGAAAAGATCATATTAGACAGAGATTTTGGATTTACTTCAAGGATTTGGATGACCCTACAATTAGCCTTAGGTACATAATTGAACTTTAGCTCCGCATTTCATCCTGAGACGAATGGACAGATAGAAAGGACAAATCATATTGTAGAAGACCTCCTAAGGAATTTTTGTATGAATCAACAAACCAAATGAGAAACTTATCTTCCATTGGTGAAATTTTCCTATAATAACTCATTTCAAACATCTTTAGGGATGGCTCCATTTGAAGCTCTATATGGGAGAAGTTGTTGAACACCACTTAGTTGGGATAACCTTGAGGACATGATAGGAATCGGTCCTAAAATGTTGAAAGACATGGAGGAATAGGTGAAAGTTATAAGGTAGAGGTTGAAGGAAGCATCAGATAGACAGAAGAGCTACGTAGATAGGAAAAGAGTTCAGAGAGAATTTCTGATTGGTGACAAGGTGTTTTTAAGGGTCAAACCACACAAAAGCTCCATAACCTTTGGGAAAAAGGTGAAGTTAGCTCCTTGCTATGTAGGACCTTTTGAGATCCTAGAGAGAATCAACCTAGTAGCCTATTGATTGGCCTTTCCCCTGCAGCTGAGTCGCGTTCATGAGGTCTTCCATGTGTCACTTCTTAAGAAATATGTACCTGCAAAAAACACATTTTAAATTGGAATGCCTTGTATGTCCAAGAGCTCGATAGAATAACAATAGAGACATATAGAGTGCTGGAGAGGCGTTGGTACTAATTGTGCACCAGATAGGTTTGGTCAGTGTAAGATACAATAGTATCAATATGGCGAAGGAAGTGCAACTTGGGAGGACACTTAAGAAATGAAAGACAAGTTTCTGTTTTTATTTTAAATTTATGAAATTAATCAAACTTTTGTAGTGCATTTGGACAATGAACAATTTAAGGGGGGGAGGATGTCACTACCTCTCTTCCCGCACTAAGGACTCATGCTCATACTCTAAGTTGATTTGGACCTCTTTAAATATTTTATTGTCGGAATGAGTTGATTTTTTTTAAGTTAATTTTTGTGATTTTCAAAGAGATATCAGGTCATCGATGGGATTTCACAAGGAAACAAGGTACAAATTTAATTTTGTTTTCAAATTCCAAGAGTTAGGAAATTAAATCATTAAAATATCAAAGCTATTTCCTTTCGTAGAATTATATGCAATGTTTACAATTGTGAATGAGGAAAACTTAATAGGATAAATATTTAGTCTTATCTTAAATACTCAGATTTATAATGAATGAATTTAATATTTACGTATTAACATTCTCTGGTAAACTATGATATGTAGATTTCTGTACAATTGGGCTAAGATGATCAGCCCCTGTGCAAACCGTGTTGATTGATCAAACATCACCTGGATAATGCCAATTAGACTAAGGGGAAAGAATTGTTCACTCTTGTTAGGCAGCATGAGGTTGCTAATAAGAGCAATCAATATCACCACGTTTGGAGGACTTGCCCCTTGTCTTGCTCCTGTTGCATCATTTAGATGCTAAGCCAAGTGCTCCAATGCATCTATATCAATGCTACCATCTACAACCTCTAGGTATGTAATCACACCCATTAAATCCTCTAGTACGGCTCATCAACCCACCGACATCCAGGTAATCTTGAGGCCTCGCATCGGTACCCTAAAATGCGATGCACATCCTCTAATGTCACCCTGGCCTCCTCAGTCAACAAATGGAATGTAGAGGTCTCTAAATGCCACCTCTCTGCTAATGCTGATAAATATGCCCTATCTACCCAAAATCATAGGCAATCATGTCAGGTGATATAATTCTATGGCCTCAAGAATACCCACAAGCTCTTTGATTTAGATCCCCTATCGATGAACTTGCGATCATCGCTCTTATGACGTGATGACTCTGACTCACTTCTGCAAATCAAACATAGGGAACCATGTCAATTATTTTTTCTTTCACTAATCCAATTTATCATTTTCATCTATTTTGAGGCATAGACTAATCATATATGGGCCTCTCTCTCTCTCTCTCTTCTAATTTTAGGCCTTGATTAATCTCATATGGGCCCAATCCTCCCTTCTTATGGCGGTTTTGTCATTATCTCAGCAAATCCACTGTTTTGCAGGGTGATCTCGCTCTTGTAAGTGAAATCTCCATTTGATCGAGCAAATTCATCATTTGACTGGTAATTTTTGACCAAATATGCAAGTTCACCAATGCAGTGGCATACTCATCTTTCTAACTCGTGAACCCATTGAAAGAATGGAAAAATCATTGTTCTTCTGGTGAACCTGTTATTATCAAAGGTGACCTCATCGATTGCAAACTTGTACAATCGACACGATCTCCAAATTTCTTATTTCCTAGTCATAATAAATGCCATAAATACAAAAATTAAATGCCCAAAAAATTACCTACCAATGGTTCGCTCTCCAGTGGTATTTGATACTTTCTCATGTGCTCCCCAAGGTGATGATGGTGCAGGATATTAGCCATCTTTCTCAGCTCTCTCATGCACAAATCTCAAAGATCTGATTTATTATAGCTAGGGGTGTAAATGAACTATTTTTACCCTTGGGGGTCAAAATATAGTAATTTTTTTAAAATTTTCACCCATTGGGCTTATAGTTGCTCTATTTTATCTCTCTTGGGATATTATTTTAGCATTGTTTATCCATTTTTTCCTCACGATTTTTTCTAATTACTCAATTTTTAAGTCAATTTTGCTAAAATTAGCGTGATTATTATTTCTTATGATCAAGGGCCAACCCATCAAATATTTCAATTTTTTTCCCCTCAAGGGGGCATCATGGGCCACCCAAACATTGTTTGGGGAATTTTCATAACCCTATTTTTTTGTGACTCATACAAAATTTAGCGAAAAACAAGAATGAAATTATTTCTTCTGATTATAGTGACCTTTTTATTCTTTGAAAAGATGTTGCTTCGAACAAATATCTCACCATGCCTTCTTTTTAAACATGAGATTTATGTAGACATCCAATTCCTATCACTATTGTGCTGAAATTGTCAGTCAAAATGATACTTCATGACAACGCACAATCTGGACCAAAATCACTAAAATGTTCTAAATCATTCGAACTTGTCACGTATGAGTACCAATTTTTGCTAATGTATCCCTGAATGAGGCAATGCATTTTATGTGATTATCTTTTCTCAAATCATTTCAAGTCAAATTGTGACCATGCAAAATGACGTCCAACACACACCACGTGCATGTGTTATTTCACATCCATAATACTCTAAGTGGGGTATTACCTCGTACGCAACTGACAACTTCTAATTATATTTCAGTGAAATAATGACCCAGTAAAATGACATTTTTGACCAGGTTAATTAATCGACAACAAATTTTCAAAGAATTATAGAGAATTAATCAAAGTCACTTACGCAAATTAAATCAAATCAAAAACTTAAATAAGAATTCTATAAAAGTTGTTGAATATCTAATTACAGGAAATTTATTGTTCAATTTTGCATCATCGCATGACATTATCAATGGGGTGGCATCCATAGACCATTCATGGGATAAATATCAGAATTAAGCCCTCCCATGCCTCATCAATGTCCCATACTTCCAAATATTAATGGGCATATTTATGGCTTATCCCTCCAAAACTGAATCAATCCATAGCCATACATCTTGAACTCAAGATGGATGGTCATGGTTGATCCCGAGCAATCTTGAAAAACTATAAATAAGAGAATCAAGACCACCATTTTCAAACTTCTGTTATGCAAACTTATTATACATAAATTGCCATAAAAAAAATTCATTGATTCACCCAATTAGACCAAAATTGAAGAACCAAAGCCATTGGTGAATTAGGAGATGATGGAGGTTCATGCTACACCTCATTGACAAAGACTTGGAGCACCAAATCTGGGAAAAAACATGCTTCTTGACCACTTTTGAGGGAGAATAGCTACTTGGAAGGTATAACACCATCTTGCTTTCATTATTAGTTATTTTAATTCATTAGAACCGCCCCTTGAGGTAGTAGGCTTGATAAGTTAGGTCTTTATGCTTATTTTACAATTTTTTTGACTAACACATTGTCTCACCTTGTTTCGTAATCATATTCTACAATATGAAATTATTTTATTTAATTATCATTGAATTTGATATATATTTCTTATTTGGATGAACATGAAATGTTGTATTAATTAGTTTTTATTATGAATTTAGCATGTTACACTTGCGAGTGCTACTAGCATATATATCTTAAATACATCTATCTAAAAGATGCTGAGAGATATCAATCTCAAGGTGCCTATCTAACCTACGTTAAAATATAGGCACCTTGAGATTGATATATCTCTCAATGTTTTTTAGATACATTTATTTAAGCTCTCAATCTCAAGGTGCCTATCTAACCTATGTCACAATATAGATACCTTGAAATTGATATCTCTCAATATCTTTTAAATAGATATATTTAATATGTCTATTCTAATTATGTACTTAGATGTAAAATAATTATTGCCAAAATGATTTATTATCCACCAAATAATGAACTCTAAAAAATCTTTATTGATAATTTACATCCAACCATTAAGAAAGATATTGTTTTCAAATTCTATCATACTTTTGATAAAAGTTATAACATAATTAGAGAATTTTAAAATAAAAATTTGAATATATATATATATATATATTATTTTAAATTTTTTTCAAACAAATTAAAATTTAAAAATAAAAATAAAGATAGTAAATTTCCAATTAATAATAAATCTAAGAATGTAATTAATATTATAAAACAAATATCTTTGAAATTCATCTTAGTTCAAATAAGAAAAAAACAAAAGTTCAATAAACTTATTGAGATCCTATTTAAACTATTTATATATCAAAATGCTTTTTAAAAATGGAGTTTTTGTGTACAAAAATCTAACAATCTAATAATGGTCATGGAAAAGTATATTATAAGTTTAAATGGAGAATTTTGACACGCTATTCTAATAATATTTAATGAATAAATTTAATATTTTCAAAATACATTTATAAAATGTGAGTAGGTGTTATTAAATTAATATAATTTAAATTTTAGAATTTATAAAATGAGTTTTAAATATTAAATTGGTATCATTTTTTATTTTTCTTTCTATTTATTTATTTATTCGTGATATTTAACATTATATTTTACTATAATTTTTTAATAGTATTTTCACTTTTAACTTTTATTATATAAAATTATAATAATGTTTAAACAAATATACTATATTAAATATTTAATATTTTCATAATTTATATATAATGAATATAATAGTTTTTCAAAATTAGTCCTTTTTTTTATTAAGGATTATGGGTGTGATTTAAAACATTGAATTAAATGATTATTTTTTTTCAAAAATTATTATATTCATAAATACAATATATTTTTAAATAATTTTTATCATCATAACTATATTTTTATATCAACAATTATAAATTATATATCCTAAAAATTAAATTCATAATCTTCTTCTTTCAATTCAATCCACTTGTATTACTTTCCCTCCTTTCAATTATTACATTAAAATTAAAATTATAGATAATGAACTATAAAATCTAATTAGATATAAAATAAAATTTTAGAGTATGATACAATCCTCATTTTTTTATATCACTCATTCTTATAATATATTATTAATTTATTAAAAATAAAAATAGGACATACGCTTAATTATATTATACAAGATTATAATAATGTTTCAATAAATATAACATATTTTTAATAACTTTTATTATACTATAAGTGATTACAATAATGTTTCAACAACCACAACAAATTTTTAAATTAATTATGATATTTTATATATAAATTATAAAGATTAATTAAATTTAATATGTGAAATAGGGACTAATCATTATATGGTCTTCGTAACTTTATTTTTATGTCAACAATTATAATTAAAGAGTCTCAAAAATATAAACTCATAACTTTCGCCTTTCAATTCAATCCCTTTAACCACTTGTGTTATTTTTCCTCCTTTAAATTATTAATTGCAAAGTTATTACATTAAAGTTATAGAGAATGAACTGTTAAATCTAATTATATATAAAATAAAATTTTGGAATATGATATCGCCCCTTTACTTTTTATATGATTTATTCTTATAATATATTATATTATTAATTTATAAAAAAAATATTAAAAAAATAAAAGGTAGACATATTTTTATTATATTATACAAGATTATAATGTTTCAATAACCAAAACAAATTTTAAAATTAAATATAATATTTTTATATATAAATTATAAAGATTAATTAAATTTAACATGTGAAATATAGTCATTACATAGTCTCTGTAAATTTATTTTTATGTCAACAATTATAAATAAAAAGTCTCAAAAATTTTAAATTCATAATTTTCTTGTTTCAATTCAATCATTTTAACTATTTGTACTACTTTCCTCTTTTAAATTATTTATTACAAATTATTACATTAACATTATAAGAAATAAATTATATATAATTTTTTTTTTAAAGTGAGAGATCATTTCTTCTTTTTTTTCTTGATTGAAATGAACATTTTTATTAAAATCATTTATAGTACAATACTAATCATAAAAAAAAATGGGTGGAAAGAGTCGCACTCCAAAAACTAAGCAACATCACTAGGCCAATAAAACCAAAGTTCAACATTCTTCTCAACCTAAACACTGGGAACTGTATGACATTCTAGTCCAATCAAAAGAATGGAAAAATTTAAAGATGGCATAGTGAAAAAAGATGGTTCAAAGTCTATTTGAAAATTGACAGTCGCAGATTCTTCTTGCCAAATGACATATGCAGATAATACTATAAAGGTAGCATCAAGAGATCACATGAATCCAAATCCTCTGGATTTCGTAAAGATCAATCCTTATTTAAATTTCAACACGACTTTATACTTCCGATAATTATTGCCCGATAAATATTGGTCACACAAAATATTCAACTCAAGTCAAAAAAAAAAGAAAAAAAAAACCATTTTATCCCCACTGTTTTTAATTTTCTTCATTCTTATAATACTATTAATTTATGGAAAAAAATATTCAATCCCAAAAAAAAAGTTGTACAATTTTTCATCCGCTAACTTAAGTACTAAAAACATTTTATCCGCCGCCATGTCTCTTTTCATGATGTTGAGATATTTTACTCAATTTTTTGCAACTTTATTTGTTGTTAACTTCTTTTTTTTCTAAAGTCGATTCATAAAGTCATAAAATTTTGTTTTTTAAAATTATTATGGATTTTGAAATCTTCAAATATTTAATTAATAAATGTACGTAGTTATTATATGTTATATACATTGCCTTGTAGATAGTGGTTCTTTAATTTTTATTTTATATTATTTTATAAATATTAGTAGAGTTTTTAATGCATGGTTAGTTTAATTTGTATTACGAAATATTAGTTCTCTTTTTGAATTCGAACATTTCAAAATCTTTATCTTTTATTTTATTTTGAGATTGTCATTTTTTTCAATTTTTTTTCAACTTAGGAATACCCATCTTTTTTAGTTGTATGTTAATGTGAATATTAAAATTGTTGATTTTGAATTCAAAATCATATGTAAATAGACAAATGATGTAGTTTATTTAATCCAGGAAGTAATCATTAAAAAAAATTATCATTATTTGAACTAGAATTTAATTGTTGAGTAACCTCAACACATGGTGAAGTTCATTTTGTTATCATACCTCTTTTTATCATCTTGTTTCAATATAAGGAGGTTGACTATTAGAGAGCTATACTAACCCCCTGAACTAAATTAATATCAAAGTTTTTTTTTCCTTAATTCTTTGGATCAAACAAAACTAAATCATTACAAGAAGACATGAGTCATAATATATGAATTTAGGGCAAGTCGAAGAGCAAAAGTAGATAAAAAGATACAATAATCATAATTTAGCCAACAATTAATTGCAATGAGTGTTGGGATAGTTTTAGATTCTTTTTTGAACTAGGCTAAGATTTTTAGGCAAACATTTCAGTGGTATTGGTTGCACATTTACATGTTCTAATTACGGAGACAAATTCACGACATGGCATAAAAGATATAAAATCCTTACATCTCCATGTTTATTTACATATTTGATTGTCTTAATTAATTATTGTTTTTTAACTATATTGTAAAAACTTACAATAACGTGTCAACAACCACAATAAAATTTTAAATCAATTGTGACAATTTTAATTACAAATTCCAAAGATTAATTAATTTTAACATATAAGATAGAGACTAGTACCATTTAGTGGTCTTGGTTATATTAATTTTACATTTGATCATTTATTACTTATTAGTATATATATATATTTTAAATAAATCTATTTAAAAATATTAATATATATATATCAATCTTTAGGTGTCTGTCTTAGTTGACCCTCTGGTATTACAATATGTATTTAACTTTTTCACTTATAATTCGATACTTTGATTTTACCTATGAATTATCAAGCTTAGCCAACAATTTCGTTATTTGAAAGCATGCTTTTTTACTGTCATAGAGATCAAGCTATGAATACATGTCAGTCATCTTTCTATTATAACCATCTATATATTATATTTTTTTATGATTATTAGATATATTAATGAGTTCCAATAAAAAAAGTATAGAGTTATTTCTCGAAGATATGTCTTAGTTATGGATTATGAAAGGTTTAAATTTTTAACTTCTTTGTATGTAGAACTTAAAAATAGTCACATGGAATTTATTTATTATTATTTTATGAATGTTAGTGTATTCATCTATATATAAGAATTATGTTCAAATTAGACAATATTTATCCTCCTGTTGACTTTTAAGATTTGAAAATTGTCATCCATTATCTTACCTAAGGCTTATTATGTTCTTTAGATTTAATTTTAAGTCTAAGTGCACCTGTATCCCCCTTCCCTTTATTTAGGTCCTAGCTGTTGGAAGTTGATGTATGTAATGATATTGTTGAATTTAAATTTGAATTTGACATGGGTGCCAATGGTATTGTAATTCATTTAATAAAGGAATCAATCAATAGAATATGTATTTATCAAAGAAAAGAAAACTTCTCATACATCCAAGATGAACTCCAAAAATCTATTACCACAACTTCATTCAAACACATACACACATAATATTAGAACTATATCCGTATTATTGAAGGCTTTGTTGGGTTTGTCACCGACAAAATGGTACTTTCAACCATAGTGTGATGAGATGAAATCTCTCTTTAAGAAAAGGGGAGGCTCCCTTTCTTATTGTTAACTAAAACAACAAGCAATTATTTACACTTATTTACACTAATTTTATCAAAGTGGGTGTTATCATATCATCCAATTCTCTTTTTTCAGAATTGATGTTTGCTTGCAAACTTATACTGAGCCTTTTTGTTCCTTACAATGTAGCATGAAAACATAAAATTACTTAATGGAGCAATAATGATTGATATGTAGATTAGTTAGACGAAAGAATAACTAGAATAATACCAACAATATAATGTGAATGGATGGAACAAAGTGCATCCCAAAGTCTTCACCTTACTTCCAACAAAGATTAAATCACCAAAGAAAGTAACTTGTGACCCAAAGTATCCACAATAAGTCACTCTCAATAATGAATACAAACTCAATAACAATAATGCAGCTCAAAAGACTTCAAAATCAGCTTCCTTGCACCTTATATTTTATAGAAATTTCACACCACAATCCAATCAAAAGCACAAGAAAATGTAATAGAAAAGACGTAAGAACATTCCCAATACACCACAAGTTTTTTCCAACACAAAGATTGAAAGATCACTTGATTTTCTTATATAATGGAATTTGAGATTTACAATATGATTACAAAGATTCAAAAATTGCTTCTCAATTTCAACAACGTTTTGCTTCTATAACCTTGGTGATCATGCACTTACAAAAAAACATCCTCTTATTTATAGAGAGGAGTTATGAACAAAAATAAGGAAAACATAAATACTTTGACTTATTCTTTGACAATGTCCAATGTGACTCAGGACTGTGTACTTTTCCTTTGTGCAAATTACAATTAGCAAAATTATATATGGACAACTATGGAAATAAACTAGGTGTCTGTAGACACAGGAACTTTTTTATTCTTCTCTAGTTATACTTTGTATCTCTTCAGGGTGGCCTGGAAATCATCATTGTCTGGCCCTGATGTACTTTTGGAGATGGCAAAGACCCTTGTGATGGAGTCTGCTAGGTTGACTAACAAGCCTTTGATTTTATCCAAGATTCTTTGTAATTTATCTCTTATGACTTGGAATTAAACCATCTTGTCGATGAAATCTAGCGTGAATGTTCTTGTTTCAATCTCTGTGCGAACCAGGGAAGTGAACTCTTGAACAACTATTTCAACAGGAAAGATTTTTTGAGAGTCATCTTTTATCCAGCAAGTAAATTCTCCAATCTTGTTTGTAAGGTCTAGCCAATTTTCAGTGTACATATCTTGGGTTTCCTAAAGATCTTTAATTAGATTATGGAGAACTTCTTTCTTATTCTTCATTACCTCTCTATATTCTACAATCATCTTCCTATTGGAAATAACTTTTTGCTCAACCAAAAGTTCCATCTTAACCTGGCGCAGCTAGGTCCATGTGTGAATATCATTCTCTGTTAACCTTTGTAAGAATTTTGTCATGTCCACATAAATTTTTTTATATCTTTGATCTGATCAACATTGGATTTAACTGTGAACATTGGGACCACTCTTTGGAATTTATATTTCATGACTCTCTTATCAGGAGAAACCTCCATCATTGGTCAAGAAACTGCAAGAGAGTGTTCACATTCTTCAGAGTTAGCATCTTTTTTTTAGCAGAAAACATGCAGAAGCGAAGAAAAATTGCGCTTGTGCATGTATTTGAAAATTATGTAGTTTGGAGAAAACTCTCTGAACTGCGTGGGGTAAAACATTTCATGTAGTCCAGAGAAAATTCTTCGAACTACATGTGTGTTTTAATGAATTTGGGTGTAGTCCAGAGAAAATTATCTAGGCTACACAATAGGTCTAGGTCAAGACATTTGAACATAAGTCAGAGTAAATTCTTCGACTTACACTGGTTTTGGATAAGACAAAGGTTTGGTGTAGGTCGGACAATTTTCTCTGGCTTACATCAAAAATTGGAGACGAGATGGTGTATTTCAGAAAAATTTCTCTGAAGTGCACTTACCAAAGAGATGGCATAGGAATAGGGTGCACTTCAGAGAAAATTCTCTGTCGTGCACCTATGAGGAGTTGGGTAAGATGTAGTGCACTTTGAAGAAAATTCTCTGAAGTGCACCAACATGATGGTGTGTAGTTTGAAAAAAATTCTCCAACCTGCATGTGCAGTGGTGGAGAATATTTTTGCCTTCGCACCTAGGTGTGCAGTTCAGAGAAAATTCTTTGGATCGCACGGGATGAGTTAGGTGTAGTCCGAATAAAATTCTTCGGACTACACGGGATGAAAAATTCTCTCAAAAGATTAACTTTTTTGAGGGAAAAAATGCATAAAGGTAATGATCGGCCTCATTTTACGTGCCTAGAGCTCATGGGATATGAAACAGAGAAGTTTGATAGGGGTTATCTCATGAATTGAGCCTACTAAATTCAAGGATAACAACTAGCTCTAATTGAGAAATTTCTTTCAGACATTCTTTGAAATGCTTGAAGGAAAGAGAATCTCAGAACTCTAAGTGCCTTTATCCATTGGACCATGGAGCCAGACAACTGACCAGACTAAAAATAAAACAAAAAGACTACATTGATATTTACAAAATGTTCAAACTTATTTAGAACTTTACTGATGAAGAACTTCAGATGTTGTCGGTTGTAAGGTAGCGGTAATGTTGTTCCATCCATATATGCCAGAATAAAATTGTGTTCTCCACAAAGTCGATGGATGAGAAAATGACCCCTCCACAAGGAATCAAATTTTTTGCGCATTCCTTTCCTCTCTCTTCACTTGTCCTGCAAAAAAACTAGATCCTCGATTTGAAAATCTCATGGCTTGAATTTCTTGTCAAAAAGATTCTTGACTTGGCTTTGATGTTCAACAATGTTGTCCACCACCTTTGTACGTTGCTCCTCTCATTCAGTAATGAACATAATATGCTTGTCTATGGAACTTTCAAAATTTTCATCCTCAATTGCTTTATCCAATCTGAGAGCGGGCAAATTTAATGTTATGGGTATTTCTGCATTCAATCCATATAAAATTTGAAAGGGATACATACCAATCGCTCTCTTGAGAGTGATGCGATCAACCCACATTGCATTATACAATACCTTGTGCTAGGATCTCTAATTTTTCTCTACCAACTTCTTGATAATAGTAACCAAGTTCTTATTACTCAACTCAGCTTGACCATTTCTTTGAGGAAAATAATCCATGGTGTGAGATAGAATGATCCCATATTCAAAATAGAATTCAGTTATCCCCTAGGATGAGAAACAAGTAGCATTGTCGGTTACTATCTTGTTAGGTACTCCAAACCTTGTGATGATGTTCTCTTTGAGGAAGTTGCAAATAACCTCTGAAGTAGCATGTTTGGCTAGGATTGCCTCCACCCACTTGGTGAACTAATCAGTAGCCATAAGAATGTAAATGTGACCTACACTTGATAATGGGTTTACCATGCCAATGAAGTCAATACCCCATTGCTGGAAAGGTTCTTCAATAACTATGGGTTTGAGGGGTAGAGCTGCCAACTTGGGTTTCCCCACAAATTGTTGGCACTTCTCACATTTATGCACCTAGGCATATGCATCTTGAAAAAGTGTTGGCCATTAGTATCTTGCCCGCAAAATTTTATGAGTTGTGACTAGAGCTAAGAAATGTCCACCACATGACAAATTGTGAAAAGATTCCAACAACTTGTCTTGTTGTGCTTTGTCTACACACTGAAGAAAAATTCCATCAATGGTTCGCTTGTACAAACTTTTGTCCCAAAGAATGAAGTTCATAGATTTAATCTCGATTTTCCTCTTCTCTTTGTATTAAAAATGCTCCAGATATTCTTCATATGTGAGGAAATGAGCGGTGTTGGAGTACCACTCATTCCTTGTGCTTACCAACAAGACCGTGGGAAGCTCTTCTTTAGTGTCTCCTTCACTGTTGGATACATATTCTAGTTTATTCTTTGCAATGCGCTGACACAAACCTTTTCCATGCACAAGATTTTTAGGTTTGATTTCTATATCATACTCTTAGATCTTAGCAATCCAATCGTCTCTTTTGCTTCTAAATTTTTGCTGAGTCAAAATGGACTTGACTGTAGAATCTGGTACCAATGCAATGGTGTGAGAATTGATGATGTAATACCTAAAATGCTTAACAAATTTCACCACAATGTAATGATGTTTTTCCATGGGTGAGTACTTGAGCTCATGAGCCTTTAGGGGACAAATCATGAAAGCTATAGGAGATTCAATCCCCTCTTCGTTTTGCTGCACCAAGATGGCAGATAAAGTATGCTCGGAAGCATAATTGTAAATGATACTTCACTAGTATAGAAAAAACAATATATGATTAAAAAAACTACTAAAAATTTCATATAAATGACCAAACATGATGACGTGACCATTAATAGTTTATTGCCAGTCATTTATAACTTGACCAAATTGATGACTAAACCAATTTTAGTCATTTATTGGTTGTTTTGATTAATCAATTTGGTAGTATATTTAGTCATTGATTGCTATAATCTACTCACATACTTAGTCTTTTTTTTCACTGATATATTTAGTCATTGATTGTTGTTAACTGGTCACTTATTTAATCATTTTTATTCACTAATTTCTGTCTATTGGTAGTGTATTTAGTCATTAATTTTAATCATATTTTTGATTAATTTGGTAGTATATTTAATCATTTTTATTCACTGATTTCACTGGTCATCATTATTTCATGATCACATTTGTTATGAGTATTTTGAAACAATAATATAACGAGATCACACGAGTCATCATTGTGTCATGATCACAATTGTTATGAGTATTTTGAAACAATAATATAAAGAGATCACACAAGGCAATATATGATTAAAAGAACTACTAAAAAAAACAATATAGCAATATATCGAAGAAAATCAATATCACACGAGGCAGCCTCAATCCTTTAAGACACGTTCTCACAAGACAAATCCTGGCAAGCTTTTTCACATGTGCAATCATTATAGGATCAACCTTCATTTTACTAAAGATTGGGTGTGGGCTTCAAAATCTTTCAAATTTTTTGATTCATTTTTTGTTAAATATTCTTGGTGGTGGTTCACTTTGGTCTGGGTCCCTTTTCAGCGGTGCAATAATTCGATGAAGTTTTCAGTCATGGGAGAAGAAAGAGTCAAAACTGAGCCGTTATCATGTGATGAAACTAAAGCAGATGCTATGCTCGGGAGTATATGTTATGAAGGTGGAATTTCTCATTTTTTTGAATGTCTAAATAGATATGATGAGAACATCTCCATTCAGTTTGCTTCGGGTTGGGATGGTGATCATAAAGTTTAGGTTGGAGGTATAGAGTTTGTTGTTAGTGAGGAGTTGATTGCTAAGGCCAAGGGTTTACACTGCAAGGGCAGAAGAATGAAAAGACTCACAAAAGTTCAAGACCTAGAGAGGTTGAAAAAATTCTTTACTGAAGGAGAAGCACCAATGAAGTTACATGGAGGCTTTGATAGAGAGAGCTTGCTTAACCCTTGGGATAAAGTATTCTTCACCATCATGAAATATTTTACCCCTGAAGGTCATTTTATGTGCTTTTATCATTACCATTTCGCTCTTTTGAATCACTTTCGTCACAAGGTGTTGATTAAATTCCCCTTCTTCCTCCTATCATCCCTAGAGACGTCTGCTAAGTTTGTCAAAAATTCCCTAGAAAAAAACTTAGCTGCCTCCGCCATTCCACTCCACCAAGGTCTTATCTTCAGGGTTTATCACTTTCACCTTGCGTTGTGTCCCTATATGCCTTTAAAAGCATAGGTGTTAGATAGTTCCCATGACAATGACCCTAATGAATATCATATTCCCCTGAGAGTGGGTCCCTATGGTTCCTTACCCTTTTCCAATAACCTTGTTCCCCCATCTTCAAACATATTCTCTAAGTTTGAAAGCTTTTCCCCTATCTGATTGGGCTCTGGTTGTCCCTCCCCGACTGCTGCAACTTCTAGATCCCCTGACTCTTCTGACTCTTTGGCTATTGAAGGGCTATGGGAGCTAAAAAATTAACCCTTCCTTTTCTGGAAATAAAAAGAGGAAATTGATTGTTTGGATCAATTCTGAGAAGATCACTCAAGGAAAGAGTAAGAACAAGAAATTGGTGGGGGTAGAGCCTCATAATTTGGCCAGTGACAAAGAGCACCTGGAGGCCCAAGTGCAAGGTGATGAGGCTATGGAGGAAGGGTCTAGTTTTAAATTTCAGAGCTATATGGAAAGAAATATGAATATTAGGAGATCGAGGAGACTGATAGGGAGAAAAATTTCATTGTTAAAGACTGTGGATGATCCCTCTACTTGGATTTGGGGGAGGAAGTAGGTAAATTAAAATATATACCCAATCTTGATCAACAATTAGAGGGAACCAGTTATGTTGAGGAGCTAAACAACTCCACTTATGATTCTGACAAGAAGGATTTCATGGATACCAATGACGAGGAGAGCCAAATTGAAAGGGAGTTGGAGGAAGTGAAGAAAGGTTTGCACTTCATAATAAAATGAAGGCACTAACCATTGTTTGCTTGAAAGTTGTCCACCACGCGGATTCTTCCTTGTTGATTCTGCAAGACCTCCCAGAAGAAGACAATGATATAGAAGGAAAAATTGCTAGCATGGAGGACCTTCTCAAGTTCATCAAAGAAGATTGGAAATATTTGATCATTTAAAACTAGTTTTTTTGTTATTTTTAATCTCTAGTGTTGACCATTTTTTGCATGACCAGTTTGTGTTTTCCCTTTGGCTCTTTTCATTTATTCCTTTCTCATTTTCTGTGTTTGGTCACTTGCTTAGTTGTTTGTCTTTTCCCTTCGACCTTTCCTAGTACGGGTTCTTCTCCCTTGTTCTTTGTTTTTTTCCCTTTGCCTTGTTTGCCTTAGCCTTTCTTGCTTTGTGTTGCCCCTAAGTGCCATTCGAATTTTTTTTTGAAGGGCCACTTCCCTTCTAAGTGCCCTTTAATTTTTTTTCAAAGGGCCTTTCTTACCTTGCGTTCCCTCTAAGTGTCCCTTCAGACTTTTTCGAAGGGCACTTTTTGTCCAAGTGACCATTTGAAAAAGTTCTGAAGGGAACATTTTTGTCTAAGTGTCCCTTCGAAATTTTTTTGAAGGGCACTTCGCCTTGTCCTTTCCTCCCAAGTGACCATTTGAAAAAAAAATTGAAGGGCACTTTTTGCCCAAGTGTTCCTTCAGGTTTTTTTCGAAGGGCACTTTTGTCCATTTTCTCCAAGGTTACCCTTCGAGATTTTTCCTGAAGGGCCCTTTGTCCATGGAAATGCCCTTTAGAAAAGTTTTGAAGGGCCATTTCGGAATGGAAATGCCCTTCGAAATGGAAATGCCATTCAAAAAAGTTCTGAAGGGCCACTTCCTTTGGAAATGCCCTTCAAATTTTTTCGAAAGGACCTTGTGCCTTTACCAGGGCGTCCTTCGAAATTTTTTCGAAGGACACTTTCCCAAGTGTCCTTCGAGAAAAAATTTCAAAGGAAACTAGCCGTTGCCTAGAAGCCAAAATTACCAAAGGAATTCCTTCAGACAAATTGTCCGAAGGAATTACTTCAGAAAAATTGCCTAAAACAATAAGCCCAACTCAACTGGATTCACATGACGTGCCGTAGGACGTCAAAATTGATGCAACCAACTAGCCATTGGGATTCAAAGACATGATGTGCCATATAACAAAAAATTGAAGGTGGCCAACTAGCTATTGGGTTCACATTGGTGATGTGTCGTAGGATGTCAAATTTAGGGTAGCCAACTAGCCATTGAGTTCACATTGGTGACATGCTGCAGGATGCCAGATTCAGGGTGCCCAACTATTCATTGAGGTGCAACTTGGTGACGTGTTGCAAGATGTCAAGTTCATGCCCAAAGTCTTCAAGCAAGAAGTGAAGTCACTGTAAAAACACAAACAACTTTGTAGTGTAAATCGAGATTTGTCTTATGCTTGACTTATGACTTTTATAAGGAGCCTTAAAGAACCCGAAGGAGCAATCAAGGAGTAGGACTCAAAAAACCTGAAAGAGTCTTAAGCAAAGCCAAATCAGGTTTTCAAAAGAGCTTTGATTATAAACTTTTATAAGTGGAAGCAATCAAAAAACCCGAAAGAGAAAGGATAGTGCAAATTGGGTTTTCCAACATGTTTGAATTATAGGTTTTATAAGTAAAGCCATTCAGAAAACCTGAATGGGTATACAGTGCAAAATGCAAAAGCTTTCAGGGAATCTAAGGTTCAAAGTAGTGATCTGAGCCATTTCTTATGGAGGGTCATCTCACCATTGGTTTTGCAACGATCCTGGTCATTTCAGGAGGGCGAATCAAAGAGAAGGACAAACTCAAACTGAATGAGAAAGCAGCTGAAATCAGTTTCACCAGGATGGCGATGACAAACCATTTTGAAGGCTTTTATTTTTGCAACCAAGAGCTTTCTCTTCTCTCCCTCTTTTGCTAGAAATAGGAACTTTGGGCTCTTGTTTTATCATTGACAGATAGTACGATGAAGCCCTGCTAGAATGTTTTGTCATTTTCTTACCTTTGAGCAAAGAAGCATAAGTCTATTTTCTTTCTAAGTCCTGGGTATTTCCCTGAGCATGCAAGAGACACAGAGTGACAACCCTCTTTAGCTAAAGTTCTTCTTGAAGAACAACACCCTAAACCCCTCCTAGCACTATTAAATCCTTGGCAATGAGGTTTTGGGTAAGAAGAGGAAGAGGTTGAGGAAGTTCAAGGAGAGGAAGAAGTTGAAGAAGAGGAAGAAATAGAGGATTAAAAGGAAATAAGATAAATAGGGGAAAGGGGAGAGATAGATAGACATCAACCCTTCCTTGCTTTTAATACTCAAAACCCAATAGAGCTTCCTGCATATGACCCCATCCCTCCAAATGCTACCAAAAATCTTCTGAGTTTCAATGGGGAGGGTCCTATTACCCATCTAAACATATTAGAGACATCTCTATTTTTTGCAATTTCCATAATGTTACTAGGGTCAACATAGCGATTAGGTTGCTTGTTATGTCTTTAAAAGGCAAAGCACTTGAATGGTATAGAACGTTGGAGGGGGGCTGCATTTCAAGTTAGGATGGCTTTGGAGACCTATTGGTGACAAGATTCAAAAATAAGAGTGATCATGCTTCTCTAATACATTAGCTGAATGTAATAAGAAGAGGTCCAAATGAATCTATAGAAGATTTCAATGAGAGATTTCAAAGAACATGGTATATGTTGCCACCGATTACGAGACCTCCTTCTAGCTTTGTGTTCCCAACATACCTCAAAGGGATTGGTACTGATGTTGATGTTATGTTTTAGTCAATGGGAGGATTCACTCTTCCAAGTGCATATGAGCTAGCAATTGAGGCTGAGAATAGCTTAATTTAGGTTGGAAGACTTCCTCCAAGAGTTTCCATGCCTTTGTTATCCCATAATTCAATTGAAGCTCCAAGGATGTCACAAGTTCCCAATGCCAATATGAAGCCAAGAGCCTTTCCCAAGAAGGTGGATAACGTTGTGGATAAGGATGAAGAAATCAGATCATTGAGAGCTCAGCTCAAGCAAGTTCAATATTAGGGAAGTATTCCTCCTAATGCACAATACTATCCTCAACAAAGATATAGAGCTCCATCCCAATACAATTATCAAGCGAGAGGACAAAATCAACAAGGTTACAACAGACAACCTAATGCATATAATCCAAATTCTACTCCTCTTGTAAAGGTTGTTGTTCCAATTCATGCAAATCTAGTGCAAGAAGAAGATCATGTGGATTAATGGGGGCAACCTCAAGGTTAGTTTACACATGATGATGGAGGAACTAGCTATGCTTTGACTACACAAGAGGAATCTACTCCTTACATGACAACAAAAGAAGCAGTCCCAAAAAAAGGGATTGTCATAGAGAAGGTAGCAGGCCAAGTGTGGGAATGATGAATTTTCAAGTAAAAGATGATTTTGTGTTGACTCAAGGCATGTCAATTGCAGCCAATACAAGGGCCAAAAAGAGAGCATTAGGAGAAGGCCAGGAGCCATGAATAGCTCCAAGTGATGCCTCTTCAAGGCCATAAAGTGCCAATCAGAGTGTTGCACCTTCTACAAGCCATGTTCCTCAACAAAATTAGAATGTAAATGCTGCTGCCAAGATTGTAACACAATAGGCTACAACTCCTTTATTAAAGTCAAAAATGCAAGAGAAAGTGCATACTCTTATCTCTAAATATTGTAGACTCATTAAAAAGCACTAAGACAAGCATATCCCTTTGGGAGGTTCTACATATACTTGGTCAAAAGGAGCTTTTGCAAGAGCAGTTAGCAAGCATGCATGTGGCTCCTTAATCTTCAAAGCATCATAGTGTGGCTCTCACAAATTCTCCAAATCATATTTTGGAGCCTTCTACTAAAGCTGAAAAGCCTCCACCCTTCTACCTCACACTCATTATGAGAGATAAGTTGGTCCACAATTATATTATGGATAATGGAGCAAACACTATTGTTATGCCTAAAGTAGTGGCTGATAAGCTGGGTTTAAACTATGAGCCACATAATAAAGGCGTGTTGCAGCTGGATGGAACTCCAACTAAGATGGTAGGATTTGTTAAAGGTCTGAAAGTGTTTTTACATGGCTAGCCAAGCTTCCCTATCATGCAAGATATTGCGGTAGTGGACCTTCCAACACACTTTGCTATATGCTTGTCTAGGGACTTTACAACTAAGATAAGAGGATACCTTTTTGCTGATTGGTTATTCCAGCTTTCAAAACAAGGTATGGAACCAAGTTAACCATAATGACTCAACTCTTAGCAAGGTTCCACATTGAGCCATACTTGGAGACAATGACAAATCAAAATTGTCTAATCAACAAAGAGGAAGAAACAATCTTGAATAGTGAAACATCTTCTCCTCTTGAAGGTATTTTTGACCTCTATCTTGACAAGTACAACACTGAAACACATGGCCTTGATCTTTACTCTTTCATTGAAGAAACTAATTTGGGAGTTTATTTCATGCATGAGGAGAATGCCCCAATTCCTTCACTCACCAATGAAGATCATAAGTTTGATGGTGTGTGGAAAATGTTCTCTGATGGTTCAAGGAGCAAAGTAGGCACAACAGCTAGTGTCATGTTTGTTTCCCCATCAAAGAATTTTTATTACTCTTCTTATAGGTTTCACTTCAGCTGCACTTACAATGTGGCAGAATATGAAGGCTTGCTTCATGGTCTCCAATGGGCAAAGAGGAGAGGAATCAAGATTTTGAAAGTCTATGGAGATAGTGAGCTAGTCATTCATCAAATAAGAAGTCAATCTACAGCCAAAAACCCCTTGCTCAAGTCCTACAAGCATAGGGTATGGGATCTACTTGAGAATTTTGATGCCTTCAACATCCAACCCATACCAAAAGACTTGAATAAGCACGTTGATAGATTGACTGCACCAAGCGCACGTTTTGACTCAGCTGCTGATGTTGAACAAAAGAAGGATCAATCTCATATCAAGATTATTGTGAGACCCTCCATTTCAGATAATGAAGTGTCATGGCAAGTTTTTGAAAGTGATGAACACATTGCACACTTCTTGCAAAATGAGGCAGGCTTCTCTTCAAGAAATCAAAATAAGTTGCATGATCATTATGAAGAGCAAATATTATAACTAAAGACGAATAAAATACCCAAGGGCCTGATTACCTTGGAGAGTGTCTTCAATGAGGATGATCAAATGAAGAACCAAAGAATGAGCATGCCAACAAAAGAAAAGAACTATGAGAGAGTTCTGATTCTCAAGGACAAACTTTTAAAGATTGGCAAAGTTTGTTCTCAACTGGGAAGGCAAGCTTTTATTGCATTATGTAAAGAGTTTCATGACATCTTTGCCTAGGAGTACAAGGACTTGAAATGCTTTGATCCAAGTCAAGCTCATCACACCATTGAGTTGGAGCATGGAGCAAAACCGGTAAGACAAAAGCAAAGGCCTATCAACCCCAAGGTAGAAGAACTCATGAAGAAAGAGCTGACCAAATTGATTGAGTCTAGGATTATCTTTCCTATCAAGCACTCAACTTGGATATCCAACCTTGTGCTGGTTTGAAAGAACAATGGAGAAATCAAACTTTATGTGTATTTTTATGATCTAAACAAAGTATTTCTCAAGGATCATTATCCACTCCCTTCCATGAAACAAATTCTGCAAGTTGTTTCAAGTTCTCAATGTTTCTCACTTCTTGATGGTTTTTCAGGTTATAATCAAATATCGGTAAATAAAGAGGATCAATTCAAGACAGTATTCACCACTAAGTCGGGGACTTTTGCCTACAAGAAGATGCCATTTGATTTATGCAATGCTGGAGCTACATTTCAAAGGGCAATGGACATGGCTTTCAAAGGTTTGATCAATAAATTTTTGCTTGTTTACCTTGATGATATAACTATTTTTTCAAAAGATGATGTTGATCATATGGGACATTTAAGGCAAGTGTTTGAGAAGTGTAGAGAGTACGACATATCCCTCAATCCAAAGAAGTGCATCTTCATTGTCCATGAAGGTCAGATTTTGGGTCATGTTGTTTCAAAATAATGCTTATCAATTAACCTGGAAAGGATTGAAGCTATTCTAGGCTTGTCTTTGCCTCAACACAAGAAAGGGATGCAAAGTTTCTTGGGAAAAATAAACTTTGTAAGGAGGTTTATCCCAAATTTTTTAACTGTGGTAAAGCCTATCACAACCATGTTAAAAAAGAACCAAGTTTTTATTTGAACAAAGGAAGGTAAAGAAAACTTTGAGGCAATCAAGCAATTGCAACATCTCCCACTCTCTTAAATCCGAATTTTGCTAAAGATTTCATTCTTTATGCTTTTGCTAACCTTGACATAATCTCAACTATGCTTATGCAAAAGAATGATGAAGATGTTGAGTAGCCAAGGCTTAAACGACTACGAAGTGAGATATTCTTTTGTTGAGAAGCAAGATTTAACCATCATTAGAGGATTGAAAAAGTTTAGGTATATGGTTCCCAACAATAAGATCCATGCCATGGTCTCCCATCCTAACACCAAGGAGTTTCTCCTAAGTAAGGATTTTAGTGAGAAGAGAGCTGGATGGATCACAAAAGTGATGGAATATGAAATTGACATCAAGGTAACCAACTTGGTAAGAGGAAGAGGTTTATGTGAGCACTTAGCATCCGACTTTCAAGAGCCAAAAGAGCAATCTTTGGTCAATCAAGTTCAAGACCAACCAGCTGATCAAATGCAAAATCAAAGTTAGACACAAGACATCATTGGTTTTCTTCAAAATGGTGAGTGTCCTAATGGCTTGATAAAATCTCAAAGAAAGTATTTTAGGCTATAAGCTATTCCTTATTGTCTTGTGGATGGAATTCTCTTTAAGAAGGATTTGAGCAATGTGTTGCTAAGATGCATTAACAATGACCAATTTGATATACTACTAAAAAAGTTTGATAATGGTGCAGATGGTGGTCACTTCTCTCCTAGAATAATAGTTGCAAAAATAATGAGAGTTGGTTACTATTAGCCTAGTCTTTTTAAGGATTGTTATCATTGGGCTAAGGTTTGTCCCCAATGTGATTTCTTTGTTGAAAAACAAAATCTTGATTCTCTTCCATTGAATCCTATCCAAGTGGACCAACCTTTCATGCAATGGGGCCTTGACTTCACTAGCATGATCAACCCTTCATCAAGTGTTGCACACAAATGGATATTGATTGCTACAGACTACTTTAAAAGATGGGTAGAGGCTATTACTTTGAAGAAAGCAAATAAAAATGCCATCTTGGAGTTCTATGAAAATATTATAAGAAGGTTTGGAGCTCCTCATGTCATCATCTCAGATAATGCACTTGCTTTCATAAGTGTAAATTTTTTTGATTGGATAGCAAAGAGTGGAGTTCATTTGAGTACCTCATCCAACTACTACCCTCAAGGTAATGGATTCACTGAGTCTACCAATAAGAACCTCATCAAGATCATCAAAAGGACATTGAAAACCAATCAAAGAGCATGGCATAGCAAGCCGAAGACAGCCTTATGGGTAGACAAAATCACTCCCAAGAAGTCAATTGGTAATTCTCCCTTTGTACTTGTCTATGGGAAAGAAGCTAGGCTATCCATATCACAAGAGCTCTTTGCCTTGGAGCTTGTACAATAGTTGGAATTAATTGAAAAAACTCCCATGGAGGTCAGATTGACATAATTAATATTGCTACAGGAGGCAAGAGATGATGCACACAAAGCTTTGAAACACCATCAAGTTCTCATGAAGAAATCCTTTGACAAAAGGGCAAGGGCAAGAGTGTTCAAAGAAAGTGACTTGGTCTTGAAATGGGATAAAGATAGAGCAAAACTAGACAAACATACAAAGTTTGATATTTTGTGGAGTGGTTCTTACATCATCAACAAGTGCAAGCAAAGAAACTTCTTTCAGCTGTCCAAAATAGATGGAAAAGAACTGCCTATTTTGGTGAATGGAATCCATTTGAAGCTTTACTTTTGACCTTTGTTGGCCATGTCTTGTATATAACTTGTTTTGGTGTGTTTCCTTTGTTGTGCTATTTTTTCTAAGTGCTTTGGAGCACAGTGTTTCCCTTTCAAGTTTTTTCTTTCCTTTTGTTGGCTATGCGTGTGTGTCTCTAGCTTATGTGTTCGACCATGGCTTATTATTTCAACACTTGTTTTCCTTACATGACTCCATGCCCAATGGAAGGATTTGGGTGACTGGTCTTATGACATTATAGGCATATCTCCCTTGAAAATTGCTAGAATGTTGACCATTTTCTTCATGACCAGTTTATATTTTCCCTTTGGCTCTTTTCGTTTCTTCCTTACTCATTTTCTGTGTTTAGTCACTTGCTTAGTTGTTTGTCTTTTCCCTTCAGCCTCTCCTAGTTCGAGCTCATCTCCCTTGTTCTTTATTTTTTTCCCCTTTGCCTTGTTTGACTTAGCCTTTCTGACTTTGTTTTATCCGAAGTGCCATTCGAAAAAAGTTCTGAAGGGCCACTTCCCTTCTAAGTTTCCTTCATAATTTTTTCGAAGGGCTTTCTTGCCTTGCCTTCCCCCCAAGTGTCCCTTTGGACTTTTTTGAAGGGCACTTTTTGTCCAAGTGACCATTTGGAAAAGCTCTGAAGGGCACTTTTTCATCAAAGTGTCCCTTCAAAAAAATTTCGAAGGGCACTTCGCCTTGTCATTTCTTCCCAAGTGACCCTTCAAAAAAATTTCAAATGTCACTTTTTGCCCAAGTGTCCCTTCATATTTTTTTCGAAGGGCACTCTTGCCTTTTTTCTCCAAGGTTATCGGCCCTTTGTCCATGGAAATGCCCTTCGAAAGAGTTCTGAAGGGCCATTTCCTTTGAAAATGCCCTTCAAAAAAATCTAAAGGGCCACTTCCTTTGGAAATGCCCTTCAAAAATTTTCGAAGGGACCTCGTGCCTTTACCCGAGTGTCATTCGAAACTTTTTAGAAGGACACTTTAGCATGTGTCCTTCAAAAAAGTTCCCAAAGGAAATTAGTCATTGCTCAGAGGCCAAAATTCCTAAAGGAATTCCTTCGAACAAATTGTCCGAAGAAATTACTTCAAAAAAATTGCTCAAAACAATAAGCCCAACCCAAATGGATTCCCATGACGTGCTGCAAGACATCAGATTTGATGCAACCAACTAGCCATTGGGATTCAAAGACATGACATACCACAGGACGCCAAATTTAGGGTGGCCAACTAGTCGTTGGGTTCACATTGGTGACGTGCCATAGGACGTCAAATTCAGGGTGGTTAACTAGCCATTGGGGTGCAACTTGGTGACCTGCCACAAGACGCCAAGTTCATGGCCAAAGTCTTCAAGCAAGAAGTGAAGTCACTTGGAAAATGTGAATGACTCTACAGTGTAAATTGAGATTTGTCACATGCTTGACTTATGACTTTTATAAGTAAGGAGCCTTAAAGAACTCGAAGGAGCAAGGAAAGAGTAAGACTCAGAAAACCTGAAAGGGTTTTAAGCAAAGCAAAATCAATTTTTCAAAAGATCTTTGCTTATAAACTTCTATAAGTGGAAGCAATCAAAAAACTTGAAAGAGAAAGGATAGTGCAAATCGGGTTTCTCAACATGCTTGATTTATAGGTTTTATAAGTAAAGCCATTCAGAAAACCCAAATGGGTCTGCAGTGCAAAATATGGAAGCTTTCAGGGAATCTAAGGTTAGTAGTAGCCATCCAAGCCATTTTCTTATGGAGGGTCATCTCACCATTGATTTTGTCATAATCTTGGTCATTTCATGAGGGTGAATCAAAGAGAAGGACAAACTCCAACTGAATGAGAGAGCAACTGTAATCCATTTCACCAGGATGGCGACAACAGACTATTTTGGAGGCTTCTATTTTGGTGCCCAAGAGCTCTCTCTTATCTCCCTCTTTTACTATAAATGGGACCTTTGGGCTCTTATTTTATCATCCACAGATAGTAGGGCAAATCCCTATTGGAATGTTTTGCGATTTTTTTGCGTTTGAGCAAAGAAGCATAAGTCTATTTTCTTTTTAAGTTATGGGCATTTGTCTGGGCATGCAAGAGACAAAGAGTTGATCCAACAAGTCATGTAGAGTACATTCTACCTTTATGAGATTTTTTACATGTGTAACCCTTTTCTGAACTATATAGGTTGTCTTTCCAGTTATTTACCTTATGTGATCTCATTTGTTTTATCTCTACATTGAAATACTTATGTTGAAATCTTCTAGAGCTTGAGGTATATACTATATTTTGTTGTATATGCATAAATATAGGGCATACATGTGGATATTAATTCTTGGTGTATCACTATTTTACACTAAGTTTTTTATTTATGCAAACTTCTGACTCTTTTCACTCATACAAATTGGTTCAACAATTTTATTATACAATAATGCTAATACAGGAAGCTAGCCCTTTTAACTTAGAGGTTCATTTCCACTTATAGGCACACCCACAGGCCTGAAAATGTCCCAACATTGTCCAAATCTGGAAGACGCCTGAAAAACCGTCTTCTAGGGTGCAAGATTTGGAGACAACACCTAGTATGTTTTTTGTTTGTTGTTTTGATTTTGTCTATCCACTAGTTTTTCATTTTTAGTGGCCTTTGCCTATTTTGCTTCCCCTTGGGTTTTTTGTCCTTGGGCTCTACACCCTCTTTGCAGACTTATAATATTAAAAACATATAATCGATGTAATTGTAAATGCTCACTCTTGAAAGAAGAATTTAGAAAACCTTCAATATGGATTACAAATGATGATTACAAACACCCATTACACTATTTTACTTGTTACATTCTATAGCTAGGGGTATTTTTTCAGCTTTTATTGGATGCATAAGTAATAGTAGTACATATATTTTAAATATATCTATCTAAAAAATGTGGAGAGATGTCAAATTTTAGACACCTATTTTAGATTCATCACATACCATACTGATTAAGACTCCATTAACTTCATTAATTTATATCTGACGAGAGCATGAATAAATTTAAGTCGTAATATTAAGTACAAGAAAGGTAATTCCAATTAAGCTACATATTGCTTAAGTCACCTCCAATTAAGTAATAAGAGTACCTTAATATTAGGCACAAGAAAAGTAGCTCCAATTACACTAACTAATTATGTCACCTCCAATTACAACACTAACAATAGTCTTAGATTCATGTGGCCATCAGCCTTTTACATGGCCCATGTTGTATGGTAGTGATCCTTAATTTTATTCACAGACCACATAAAATGCATAAATATTATTATGCTCAATATGTACATCATGACTATGATGAATCCATGAATATTTCTCATTAATAAACATTTACAACATTAGGGAATATAACTTACTCTAATTTTTAACTTAGGATGAATTAATAAGTGTTTGGGTATTAGATACATGTGCCACCAAATATATGACATAATGATGAGACTTCAAAACATATGACAAAACACAGAAAAACATAATCAATCATTCATTTGCACATAATAAAACAACTATTAAGAAGGCAAAATACTAAAATTTTATTGAGAAAATGTGTTCTTACAACAGATACAAGACAAAAATATGTGTCTTTGCTTTGAAAAATGTGTTAATACAAAGTGTGTTTTTTAGTGTTGTGACTGAGAAAATTGAGTTATAATGCCTTTTTTTGCTTATAAAACTCCAAAATAGACAAAAATCACTAAAAATATCCCTAAACACCACATTCAAACTATTGCATAAAGTAGTGGGTCAAGATGTCTAACAACTAGTACATGATAAATATCAACTATGCCATTTTTTTCAAATATTTTAATGGCCACCATGTGAAAGTTTCTTCTTTCTCTTTCAGATGGACAACTCCATCTATTTTATCTTTATAAGCAAGGGGTATGCTACTTGTGACTTCTTAAATATTTACATTTGCATCTTCTGTTCCTTTTAATGTGACTCCATGTACAATATATAGTGAGTGAATCTGCCCAATGCCCACAACAACACCATCAAATAGATCCAACCCCTGGACTTTATCCCCTTCTTGGAGTTTATCAATAAATGTCTGTAAAAACAAAAAAAAAACGTTATATTGAGATATAAAACACACATTTTATTGTAAAAATGGAGCAGGATAACAGTCACACACAGAGTTGCAAAGGAAATTCGAACCGATTCTGGGTTCTTCGAGAAGAAAATGAGGACTTGAGAAAATGGGATTCACAAGGTGTTGATGGAAATTTAGGATATGGAAGAGTTGAAACGAGTCAAAGGAAGAAGATTTTGGTTGTCAATTCTCTTTTAAATGCTAGAGGTGGTTATGCACGAAGCTAGGATGGAAGAGTGCCCTTCCCAATGATATAATGACTTTGTTTCAGTACTGACCCAATATAAAAAGACATTTTAATTATCATTATTTATGGTTGATAATTCCCACAATTCTAATTTTGGAACTCTAGAAGGAACAAAATAGAAGATTGTTCCAAGACAACGATATGAGTCTCAAATCCCTCCAAAACAAGATTGAAGTAAGTATCGTGGAAATAGTTAATAGCAAATTAAACTCTATTAATTTAAAAGAATATTTAAAGTATGAATAATGACAAAACATTGAGACAGATAACTGACAACTATTATATTACCTCAACTAATTTAGCACAACTATATGATTATGCTGCACATTCTTGTCCATTTCATCATGATCACTATCAATATCGACAACTTTGTTGACATCATGAAGGTGTTTTTGTTTTCCTACTGCTTTGATAAAATTACTCTACATGTGGTTTAAGTATCATGCAAAAATTATACAAAGCATTCAATAGTCAAGTAAAGATGCAAGCTATAAATTTATCCAAAAGAACATTTTCTGGATCACTCCAACAATAAGTAAACTAGGTTGGATTCTCCTATGCTTAGATTTCGATAATTTACATATTAAGAGGCATTTGTATATAGAATTGCCAAACAAGAAAAAATGAGATCAATAGAGCCTCTTACCTCTGCTGAATCCATGGATTTTTTCTCATTCCATGAATAAATTATAGGGTTAACGGAGGCAACCAATTGCGAAACTTGTTGAGTGAGACCAAATATGCAATTCATTACCTGTTGGTACCCTTCATTTGAGTTGACATGATCTAGAGAGGCTCTTACTAGACATTTAATAGATGGTTGTGAAAACTCTGTTGACGAACTAGATTTTCACTTCATCCCACTCTTATATTTACTAGGTCGATCTAGTGTTGCCATATAATTGACAATATCTTCTGCACCTACTGCTCAATTACTATTTTTCACTTAAAATACAATGTCAATTTCAACATATAGTCAGTTCAATAAAAAATCAAAAGAAATAACACAATGTAAATTGAACCAAAAAGCCATACACTAACTATAAATTTGTCTATTTTGACCTGCAACCTACCTCAACCAAATGTATATCTAGCCCTCACATTATCTCTTGCTCTCTTGCCTTTGTTACTTTTTGCCAAATATTCTTTGGAATGCATGTTTTATTTCAAAGCCTCCCACTATTTGGGAGATAGAGTGGAGTCTAACCTCTCTTTTCCCTCCATGATTTTTTTTGCAATTATATCTAAAATTGTTCATCAAAATTCTCATCTTTTACTTATAATATTTTCTAGAGATTTGTCCACCAGTGGTCTCAAAAGCATTTTCCATTTTTTGTATAACATTTTTCACAGTTTGTGGATCTTACTCTAAAAAACTTGATTTGCAAATATCCAAATGGGCCCTACATCTTACACTCAACTCGAAGGCTCACTTTGCAGCATTTGGCCTCATGGGCTCACCACTCTCAATAACTCAACCAAGAATGGCTTCTTGCCTTCTAATTTTCTTTCTTTTGCATTCCTCTCTATAGATCTGTACAAATCTTGACTAAATCTGTCTTTTGACAAAGGCAAACACATCTTATATTAAACCACTAGTATTTTTGGTTGATCCACTAGTTCCATCAAAAGTTCTAGATGCAACAGGTGTACTCTAAAGGCACAACAAATGAAAGTGGTCTCTCTTCTTGACTTTTATTAACTGAAACTTCATGCTCTTTGGACACATCAATTGTGGCATGAGTAGGTAGATCAGTACCGGTATCTGCCGATTTCATTTCAAACATATCTTTTAATGTTGAATAAATCATTTGAAGACCTGTTGTTCTTTTGCTTTAATTTTTTTCAATAATCTCTCTTAGACTTTGTGCTAAGAGATCATCATGACATTGCACATCACTATGTGCTATATCAAGCTGCACATCACCATATGCTATATCAGGTTGCACATCATCACAACTATTGTTTTCACCAACTACATTTGTTGAATCACAAATGCATTGGCTTCTACGAGATGGCAACACTGTATCTTTTCTTTCCTTTAATTTTTTATCCATATTTTTTTTGCACTCTTTTTCTTGCCTATAAAATAAATAAAAAAATCATATTATGTATTATATAGATAAAGCTCTTGCTTATAAATTTTCATTAAATAGTATTAAACAAATAATATACTACTTAGTGGATTTACAACTTGCTTGTTTGAAAAACCAAGACACGATAATTATTCATTATTCTTGGCCACTTTTTTCTATGAAAGCACTCATAATCTGTCAATAAAATTTCAGCATTATGATCACTATCATCGACTAATTTGTGTATTATAGTCATTTTCCTCATTTTTTGAAGTCCAAATAAACAATAATGTATAAATCAACAACTTGAATCAGTCAAACTTTATTGAGTTCATAAGTCAAAATAGAAACTTAAAATAGAATTCAATTTATAGATTAAAAAAAAATTGCAGTCAAAAACCAAGAAGATGTTTACAATTATAGGTATCAGAGTATCAATATGACTATCCCTTGTTTCAACTGGATATTGACACTTATGAATCTTGATCACTCTTATCTGCATCTGCTTGATTTTTTTCCTTATCCTCATCTGTGGCATGCAATACATTGTCTCTCCAAATCTCTTCATTGGTAATCAAAATCTCTTCTTCAAACACTCCGTCATCGTCTTCATCCACTTCTTTGAATGTTTCTTGTAAATTAACATATTGCCCATCAAGCATTATATCGACAACTTTCATGAATTTTCATTTGGAACGAGACTCTATTTGAATGACATACAACCATCCTGGGATTCTTACATCATCAATTATAAATGATTGGTTCATTTGAATAGGGAAAATATACAACTCATCAATCTCTGATAAAAATTATCTTGTATTTGCATGTACAAATCCATACTCATCAAATTGTACTGTGGATGGTCAAATCCACTTAAATTTTAATAATATAGGATGATTTTTACCAAAATCCACTTGAATAATTTCTTGGATAAATCCAACATAAAATTTCTTCTCAATTTCGTGAATAAATTCAACACTAACAACACAATCACAATTTGTCTTTTTCTTCCACTCTTAAATGACTACCATAGGCACATAAATGTGGAGATTGTGAAAGCTCACTTTCCTCCTTTGTTTTATCTTGACCTTTTTTTGCATCACTGACTACATTAGCAATCCATTCTTCAAATTTTGGAAAAGAATCACCTCCAATCAAATCATGACGTCTGCGTTTTTGAGGTAAATGTTGCATCCAAGCTTGATTCTCTTCATATTTTATACATAGAATATTAATGTACAAATAGTAAGATTAATAATATAAATGTGTAAATGCAATGGAGTAAATATATTATTGTGTAATTTTTTTTACCTACGCCACTTATCGAATGAACATGTGTTTTAAAGAATATAGGCATGTATCACACTTCTTTATTGATGTGAAAGCTTGAAGTGACATCTATTGCTTTATAATACTTCACCTGCAACTCTCTCATCTTCGTCATCATCCTATACACGTTGATTGACATTTTAAAAATCTTTCATATATTATGTGCAAAATCTCATGGCCTCTTGCATTGAATATTCCTCATACATGTTGCCTTTCAGTTTTGCCCTAATACTAACAATTTTCTTTAAAAACCTTCATTTATTGTTCTACAAGATACATCCATCTTATTCTTATTGGGCCACAATGATTTAGTTCATATTCTAGATGTATCAAAAGATGCATAGAAATGTTAAAGATTGTTAGTAGAAATTCTCGTTCCAATAGACAAAGGACTTCAACAACTTGCGCCTTCAAACTATCAAAGTTTGAAGGATCTAATACATGTAAACTCATTCTCTTTAATATTAGGCCCAACCTTATAATTGCCAATCTTGGCCCCTTTTTCAAACTTGATATATTTACCACAATAGGTAAAATATTATTGATTATGACATGATATTCATGGGTCTTGAGACCTCTTAAACCATTGATGTCAATTTGGATTCTAATACTACTACTTACATATCCAGTGGGAAAGCAAGTCTAAGACATCAACTATAAGAGTTGTGCACATTGTTCCTTTGTCCAGACATAAGGAGCACTAAGTTTTCTATACTTTTCATCATCACATTTTTCAGCTCAAATATATTGATGAATCTTTAGTTGTCAAAAGTCTTCACGTGATGAAATAGTATCAAAAGCACCAAAAAGAGTTTCTATAATAACATAGACTATGGCAACTTATAGAATATGCACAACCATTTTACATCGCTTTCATTACATAGATCATATCTACTACCATCAATCCCATCATTTTCAGTAAATGACATTCTTTTTTGTCCATTCTCAACAATGTAATCACCCGTTATTAGCAATGGTGCTTCACGATTCTCTTCTTGACCATTGAAACATGTTTTTTGTCGATGATATGGATGATCCATTTTAAGGTAAGCATGATGTCCACAATAAATACACTTACACAAACTTTCTGAGTGCCTCACAAAATCCTTAAAGTTGCAAGTAGGACATCCATGGTATCCATGAACACTGAGACCAAACAATGTGTCATATGCAGGAAGATTATGAATCATAAACAATAAGGAAGCTCTTAAAGTGAATTTGATTGAATGACCATCCCTTAAAGATTGAATTTCTTCAATTCCTTTCTACAATTCCATTAGCTCATCATATAATGGCTTTAGATAAGCATTGATTGTATCTAAAGTCACACTTTTCTTTCCTGGTATAATCAATGATAATATTAAGAAAAATGATTTAGTTGCTAACCATGGAGGCAAGTTATAATTTATTAAAAATACTGGCCAAGTTGATCATTTAGTACTTTGATCTGAGAATGGGTTCACCCCATCTAGAGCCAAACCCAACCTTATATTACGAGGATCTTGAGAAAAATCAGGCCATATGTTATCAAATTCCATCCATGTCTTAGAATCAGGTACATGCCATTGTTTTCCATCAGTGCTCTTATTTTGGGCATGCCATTGCATAAGTTCATCAATGTCTCTACACCTATACATTCAAATCAATTATAGGATTGTTGAAAAGTGGTGAAGAACCTTTCTAGGAACCACAACTAATTTCAACCCTTGTATATACCTCACTTCATGACATTTCGAACATTCACTCTCACTTGCAAGATTATTTCAAAATAATACACAACCATTCACACATGTGTGGATGTTTTTATACACTTAGCCTAGCTTAGTGATTTGCTTTTTACATTAACTTTGTTTTGTTGGCAATGTGGAGTCAAATGATAAAAATGAACTTAATAATGCCAATAATTGATCTACACTCTTATTTATCCAACCAAACACCACTTGAAAGTTAAGAATTTGAAGGATTATTGTCAAATAACTTAACTTGCAATTAACATATACAGGATTTAAAGCATCCTCTATCAACTTGGCCCAATCATTGTTTAGACCCTCATTTAACATTCTATCAACTTCAAACCCTTCATCTAACATTGTTGCCTCTTCATCTATGTTTGTGCCACTTCATCTATGTTTGTTGCCTCTTCATCTCTCACACTCTGCAATTTTATCACATCTTCATAAAAATTTTAATGCCAAGGGCTTATACCACTATGCCCATATCTTATCATATGTCAATAAATCAGATTTCTTTTTCTCACCTTTTCACCAAGACAATCATTACATGGACATGGATATTTGTCCATGTCCATCTCATCGGCTACTGTCTCGTCAAATGCATAGTATTGATCCATAGTCAACTTTCGACGTTGATCTATCTGTAATGTTCTACACATAGCAACAAAAATATTTTGGGAAAAAAAATCAACAAACTAAAAGTTCAAGATTTTTTGAAAATATCAAAAAAAAATTAGATTTTTAAAAAAATGTAAAAAATTGTAGACTAAGAGACAAAAACAATTTTTTTAATTGAAAGGCATTTCCATAGCAATAGAGTTATAGAGAGAAAATAAAACAGAGAGCTTAACTAATGAATTGTAAAAAATAGATTTTTGTAGTTTATATTCAAATTGTTGATTACATCGCATTGCACATCTTTCAAACTCAAAGCATTACTTCACATTGCATAACTAATAACTGGATGCTGGTAGATGACAAAATATCAATTACAATATAGTTTTTACAAAGTCAACCTAAGCATTTATGTAATTAATTCACATTGCATAACTAATAACTAGGAGCAGTTGCCAATTGCATTTGCTTGTCATGGAATTCCATGAGACCACATTTCTTTAAAGTATTTGTTCAAACAATTTACTGCCTTGTCTATGCTACCACATTTTTCATACATGTCTACCAAATCATTTTATCAAATAGTTCACTACCTTGTTTCTATGGTTAAAAGCCTAAAATAAGTGCTTTCGAACAAGCTATGGATGTTTGAAATAAATATATTAAAGCATAATAATAAGCAATAGCATAGACAAGGTAGTGAACTGGTTAAAAAAATGCCTCAAAGAAATGTGGTCTCATGGTGATGGAATGCCATTATAATCCATAACAATTTGCTTGTCATGGCATTCCATCACCATGAGACCACATTTCTTTGAGACATTTTTTCTAAAATTCATCCTAAGAGTCCATATTTCTTTTACAATTATTCCAAGAGTCATTCATAAGCATCCCATATCATGTCCATGTGAAAGATATTTGTATTTGATCATTGATGTATTTTTTGTCTCTTATCGCAGTCTCGCAGTACATTCAAATAGCTTTGGTGGGTGTGTGGGAACCAAATGAAGTGAAAAGACATTTACTGCTTTCCCGCAACATGCGAGAACTTCACTTGCGATGTTGTTGTATACAGAGGCTGGTTATCACATCTCTATGGAGGTCTCAAAATTAATTGACGAGCTGATGGAAAGAGTTTGAATATCATATAATATTTCACCGCAACCCCGTGACAAACAAAATGATGACCTGCGGTGATGCGTTAATAGCAAACAGTACTAAATATATTCCCTTTAGGAAATCCATGTTGTGTCCACCCAATTATTTTCATCATTCTCAATACCCAATGAGCATACAAGACAAGGTTGACCTTGGTGGTCCCTCAAGATTCCTCCACTGCCTACTATTATTAGATTTACCTTATTTGATACAATTCTATTTTTTGGATTTTTTAGTTGATACAAGATCTTTTTTTTCTCAAAAAAAAATCATTTCATATTTAAAAATAGAAAATTGAATAATATCAGATGCATCTAAAAGCATACCATAGGGATGAAATACATGGATATAACCATCCAAATAACCCAAACATAGAAAAACGTTGAAGTGTAAGGCACTCAAAAAAACAAACCAATATAAAAAATTGTTTGTCAAGTAGACAAGAAGATGTTAAAGGTAAAGAAGTAGCCTTACCACATTAGTCTCATATAAGTGTTAGAGTGAGCATTCACATTCATTCCTAGAGTTAAGTTTGATTTGGAGTGTTTTATTATAATCGTTAGATTATTTTTTTTGTGTACACGAACAATATTTTGTTGTATATTTATTTAGACAATCCACCTATAATCTGATTGATCACAACAATCAAATAGTTGTGAAACCAACTCATTAGTCTATTTAGCATTCAATATCATGTCCATGTGAAAGACATTTATATTTTGATTATTGAAGTATTTTTGTGTCTCTTACCATAGCCTCATAGTACATTCAAATAGATTTCGCAGGTGTATGAGAACCAAAGGAAATGAAAAAATAGTTACCACTTCCCTGTAGCATATAGGAACTTCACTTACAATGTTGCAGTATATAGAGACTGGTTACTGTGGCCCCGTAGAGGTCTCAAAAATAATTGGCAGACTGACAGAAAGAGTTTGAGTAGTATATAATATTTCACCACGACCCTGTGACAAATAAAATGTTGACTTGTGGTGATGCGGTAAGAGCAAACAATACTAAATAAGTCTCATTTAGGAGAGCCATGTTGTGTCCACCCAATTATTTTCATCATTCTCAATATCCAATGAGCATACAAGACAAGGTTGACCTTGGTGGTCCCTCAAGATTCCTCCATCACCTACTATTATTAGATTTACCTTATTTGATACAATTCTATTTTTGGATTTTTTAGTTGATACATGATCTTTTTTTTCCTTAGGAAAAAATCATAATTTCATATTTGAAAATAGGAAATTGGATAATATCATATGCATCTAAAAGCATACCATAGGAATGAAATACATGGATATAATCATTCAAAAAATCTAAACACAGAAAGAGTTGAAGTATAAGGCACTTAAAGAAAAACAAATCAATATAATAAAATGTTTGTCAAGTAGACAAGAAAGATGTTAAAGGTAAAGAAGTAGCCTTACCACATTAGTTTCATCTAACTAAATGTTAGAGTGAGCATTCACATTCACTCATAAAGTTAAGTTTAATTTGGATTGTTTTGTTATAATTATTGTATTGTTTTTTTTGGGTACACAAATAGTATTTTGTTGTGTATTTATTTCGACAATCCACCTATAATCTGATTGATCACACCAATAAAATGGTTGTTGTGAAACCAACTCATTAGTCTATTTAGTATTTTTTCCTTATTTTTTAACATGTCAAATCCAATGCTTATGATGATACGATAAATAGTGAAGGGATGCCAAAGGATCTCGCGATCCCACGATGGTCAGATCAAAGCTTGACAGCAATGTGTTATAAGGTATAAGGGTTAACATGTATCCTACCATCTCGCGATGATGTGTATCAAGGATTGAGAGGTGGTGATAAGCGGTGAAAGATGCAGTATAACCATCCAGAAGCTCTTGCGATCCCGCGATAGATCTAAATAGGTCTTGTGGTAAAGTATTAAACACTAAAATGACTATATCATTGCCCCATAGTGGATATCATTGATGCCTATGATTGAAGTGCCCACCCAACCATTGGATTGGACCAAATCAATGGTCTATGTTTGAAAGACTTGAATGTTGAGATTTGACAATTTCGTGGCATGAACCAGAGTAATGGTGAAATGATTGGCTCCGTAAAAGAATAAGAGTTGGAATTTATTTATATTTCATCATTCAATCAAATTCAGTGATGATTGTAGATGATGAATTCAAGCTCTGTGTACGCACTTCGACCATATTTTAACCGATTAAGTCTACCTCATCACTCTCTTCATAAAAGTTGGTATTTAGTTTGTGCTTTGTTTTCAACTGGTTTGGTAGAGCAAGTGACTATCAAAACCCTATGTTATAAAAGCATCAAACTATGACACCTAAGAAATCTGAGTCTGCAAGTAAGAGGACTGACCCCCCTGTTCCCAATAAGTGGTCCCTTCAATAGTCACTATTGGACATTTTGCCAAATTCGGTTGACAAAGGGTATAAGAAACTATTCAAGGATGTAGCAGAGGGGTGTCAAGATGCTAGATTCCCTATCTCAACATGGAACTTTTTTGGTATTTTTGTGAAAAGCGAGATGGATAGGGACCAATTGCAAACCTGTAGAATTTGAGTTTGGCTAAGCTTGTGGTGCCAAATGTATTCATTGATGTGGATTTGATACTGATATTGGCACAACACTACCATCTAACCACCAAAACTGCTAGGTTGCCAAGTGGGTCACCATTAGTGGTTGTGGACAAAAATGCAATCATTAATTGCTTCATGCTCAACAAGCAAACCCTCACAAAAATTGACTTGAATAAGAGTGAATAAGAATACACCAGTCTGAGAATTACACATAAGAGTGATGAGTTGCCCATGTACATGAGGAAAGGGGTCAACAATATAAGGATTTCAATCCCAACCACTGCAATTGAGCCTTTTCCAGTTGATGACTTTGTTGTGTATTTTAAAAGGACATATTTTGCTTTGTGTCAAATTCTAGGAATTGATGTCCAAGATAGAATGTTAGTTGGCATGATGATGACGACCATGAGAATACAGAACCCAAAGGTTAATGTTGAGTATAATTTAACATTATTTATTGAGAAGAAATTGCATGACGGATTTTTACAAATAAGAGAGAACAAGACACCTATGGATTTCAAATATTATTCTTTGTTGTGTCATTTAATTTTGTATCTAAATAGAGGGAATTGGCCCAACAGGATGGACTTAAGCATGATTGATCAAAACAGATAGAGATTGCCTACATAGTGCTAGTGTTACAAATGGGACACTCATTGTCAGAACTCTAACTATGTTGTGTTCCATGATAATTTCTCAGTCATAATAATGAACTCCCTTCATAGCCTTTTTCCTAGATTAACTAAAGAGGTTAGAGAAATGTCGAGGCCTCTTGCTCATAAGCCAGAACAGGATCACAAACATAACTTTGTTGATTGGTATTTCTTGCTTGACCATACTATAATCAGAGTATATGGGTGTAATCATCAGCCACCCCATGTGTTACCAAAATTTGTGCCAAACAGAATTGCTTTTCTTAAATTCATGTAGCAGATGCTCTTGATGGAGAAATATGTGATGAAAAAATAAAAGAAAGGCACATTTCTTCCAAATTCCACTGTGTTTGGTGAATGGTACACTGGTGCAAATACATTGGAGGAGTTGCAAGCCTATTTGGAGGCTAAATATTCTTTGAAATTAGCGACAAAGGGTTTGTGATCCAGAGGGTTACATGAACTTTATTAGACAAGTCATCCTTACCAGGATGGGGATATCTAGTCAAATCAATTTTGATGAGGGTGTGATCAGAAATTGTGTCACTTTTCAAAAGGAATATAATAGGAAAAGAAAATGGGAAATTTTGAAGAAGATTGAGGATGACAAAAGAAAAGAAAACCCTAATTTTTTAGGGTTTTTTGTTGAAGAGGACCTTTTAAAAGAATAACATTGATAATTGATAATTTTGAAAAATAATATGGAAAGTCTAAGAAGTTGCCTACAAAGGCTACCAACCTCCCTGTCAAAAAGCCAACAGGGGTTGTGATTCAAGAACCTAGCCCAAATGCAATTTTAGTGCAAGATCTAGCTATACCTGATTCACCACCTGCCAAAAGGCAAAAGACTGATAATGTTTTTCCACTGGTTCCATATGAAATGACTGAAGGAGTTCATGACTCTAAGGAGGTGGCCAATATTTTGAGGCATATGGGAGAGGAAGAAGAAGTTGATCAACCCCTTGTTGTTCAAGAAATAGAAGTACACAAACTAGAAGCAAGAATGGATGAATAGCCACAAGTTGAGCTTGAACTACAAGAAGATGAAAGGGTTGTGGCTTCTATGAGGTTCATCGAGGATGATGATTTCATCAATACCCCAAAATTCAAAGATTTTTGGCTCAAAATGAAGATGAAATAATTTAAAGCAAAGGTAGAAATAAATAAAATGGGTGATGATGAATCTCAACATGATCAAATTGTGACATAGACTTTCAAGGATTTGAAAATTGACAAAATAAATGTCGGCCTTGATAATGATAGACAAATGGTTTTGAAGAGTAATATGTTGATCATCCCTAGCCTTGAATTGGAAAAAATGTTTTTGTTGGACCAAGTGAGAAATCAAGATGACCCCATGATGGTTTTTGAGTTTGATTATGAGGATGGTGTTAGTGGTTGTGGGTCTAACCCAAAGACAGAGACTCTAGAAATATGGGCCATGTAGAAGAACACCAATAATCCAAGATTGCTTGATGTAGTCCAAGAGTTGAGGTGAATAGCTATGGTGATAACATTTTGGGATACATCAATGCTTGAAGTTGCCACCCTTACTATGCACTCTACAATGTTTACACAAGTTGTTATCAAGAAAATGGAGCAAAGATTGCTTGACTATGAAAAAACTCAAACTGAGATGAATGATGAAGTGAATAGGCTATATTTGCAAAATGTCAAACCAAAGCAGTAGTTGAAGGTTGTTGATTCTCAAATCCAAGCAATTGTGCCATACCAAGACCCTGTGCCACAAATAACCAGTGATAATACAATCCCAGTTGATCAGTTGAATGCATTGAAGTTGAAATTGAAGAAATAAATTGAAGATTTGGAAAAACAAAATGAGAAGATAAAGGATGAGGCCAAATTGAAAATCTTTGAGGTGTTTGAGAAGATTTTGGAATACGGAGTAAAATTGGTTGTTGACAAGCTGGGAGATGTGCATGAATGCTATCCTTCTTTGTCTCATGTCATTGATCAATTGAAAGTCAATCTTTCTATTTGGGATCTAATATACAAGAAATGGCAACCTACACACCATACATTGCTAACCTTGTGCAAATTTATACAAAGAGATCCAAGTGCTATAGCGTCACTCAAGCCAACAAAGAAAATAGTGGAAATGATCTTGGATGAATTTCAGTATGTGAATGGTGAGAGCCAAAAAATACAGGCAAAGATTGATTCTTTTGATACCTTCAAACACTAGTTTATTCCTTCCATTTTGACAAAGGATAAAAAGATCAAAGGTTTTGATGCATGGAAAAGTGAATATGGTCAAACAATTTCTCAAGTCATTGATTTCTTGAAAAAAGATCAAAACATAAATATTCTTAGTTTCAATGTCATTTTGGATAGAGTAATTGCTCTGGATGCGGATATGCGAAGTTCATCATTGATGTCAAAGTGTTGTTGGACAAAATATGGAAAGATCACCAGGCCAACCTACTTCAAATCCAAGAATATAAGTGCCCTAATGATTTCACAGTGTACAAATGGGAGAATCAGTATTTGACAACTGAAGAATAAGTAGGCCAAGTATGCAGAGGAGTAATGAGCATCAAGCTAGCATCAACATGGCACCAACAAATCTTGGATGTCCTATTGTTTTGTCTTTTTCTTGTTTTTATGCTTTCCAATATGTATTCAAAATATAGTTGGTGGTCTTTTTAAGACTTATCAAAAAATATATGTTGTAACAGGTCATATTAAGGGGTGGGTATATGAAAAATCATTTTTTGGAATGTGAAAGGTCTGAAGCATGTAGTTTCCTTCACCCCTATAAGAAGGAAACCAAGACCTTGGGAAAGCTCTCTGGGAATTTGATTTTGGAAAAAGACATTGTAAGGCGTGCTCTTCAAAGATATATGAATAAAAACAAACCACATTTCTCTAGTGCCATCTATCTAGTTCTCAATTACTTGTTGAATATTCATGTTATAATTTATCTGGTTGTCTCCATTTTTGTTTCTCCTTGTTATTTGAATTAAGATGTCAAGTATATGTTTAGTTCTTCAAAACACATTTTTTATTTTTGGGTTGTTTATCTAATTGGGTTTCCTCAAGTAGGGATTAAATTCTATTGAAAAAATCACTGTAACTTGGAGGATTCAATTTGGATAGTTAAGAAGAGCAAGGTAATAATAATCTTGCATGTTTATGTTAGTCATAGACAATCCCATGCCAAGTAGTTCGAGTTGTGGCTAGATAGAAAGCACAAATCTTTCTATGAACAGAATTCATTATGCAATTGTTGAGAAAGGCACCAATAAATTCTTTTCCAAAATCATTTCCTTGTATCATAATAAAAAATTCTAATTTTAATTTTATGTTGTGTAGGAGTATGAGTAATAGTAGAATAGAAAAAAAAAATCTAATTCAAATCATATGTCAGTTTAGATTAGGATGAATTGGATGATTTAATTGACAAAAGTACATAAATCCCTTAATCTGCTCTGAAGTCACCAACAAATTTGAGGAGTAATTAATCATTGGTGAATATAAGGTAACATCCACCTGGGCAAAGTAGAGCCTAAAGTGTAGAGAATCCTAACCACTTGGGTTGATTTTGTTAGTTGGCCAAATTGGTTGCATAACTTAATCATAAAGTTTGGCATCCTTTTAAGGTTTTGCATACTACAAATTTGAGAACCAACAGAAGGCTTTGGAAATTTTAAGAGAGGCAACTCACATAAATCCACATGATGCTCATGCATTTATCAAGATGGGTGAATTATTAATATTGCCAGACCCCAGTGTAACTGATGAATAGCCAGATTTGTTGGCATGGACAACGTTTGTAAACCATATCTCTAATGCATGTAGGCTGTTTAGAAAGGAAAAATCTGAGCTTGTGGAATGATTGACAAGAGAAATATCTAGTGATCTTGATTACATATAGTCATTCATTATAAGATCTAAACACATTCCTGTAACTGTTGAAAATGGCATATCAATATCAGGGCACAACTGTGAGCAGACTCCCTTACGTCGACTACTAAATTTGTCATCAATGATGGGATGTCGACCACGATGGATACGTATTTTGACCTCCCATTTAACACAACAATTGGCATCATTCAATGCATTCCTAGAAAACTGAAACCATTCTCCAATAGCTGTCATCAAGCTGCATCAGAGATTTTGAGAGCCATCTTGGTGTTCATTGCGGCCAACTCTGCGGTCAAATATCTGAATACATATGGCATTACCACCATCTCAACGGCCTGGCATGATTTGCATACATGGCAGGTTATTCTTGTGCCATTAATGCTATCCAAAGGTAAAGTAGTCAGTGTATCACTCCTTTCCTCATCTCAAGCTCGGCCCGACTCTACAATATATATTTGAATGTTGGTTTTCCTTTACCCAAGAACTCTGTTCACGTTGTCGACCTTTATTTCGATTTTGCTACTGGAGAAAGTTTGTATTTGTATTTAATCTATGTGAGGCTTACAGAACAAGATCTCGCCGAAATATAGAAAAGTTTTATCTTCTAAGAACACAAAGACGCGAATAGCCCAGTCAGAACCAAGCGCATCATGCAACAAAGTCGTTTCTTCATTTTGTTGGTCGCGTTCTTTGTCCTGGTCAAAGTGGTCACTGTTGGATGGCTTGGATCATAGATCGAACAGCAAACAGAATTCAAGGATCTATCAAGGAGCATTTTAGTTTACAAATACTCACCGTCTCCATTTTACTTCCATGCTTGATTGAAATGTTTCAAACGGCAGATAAAATCTTTCGAGATCTACTTAACTATCTCTCACCTTTGTTAACTACTAGATTCCCTTTGTGATTCTGCCGTTCCTCTTTTTACACAAATTATATACTGATCATGTTTATTCAACCGCAACCCGAGTAACAAACTAGGTGTTATACGAGTTTTCCAAGGACTATATAAACAGAATTAAGTCTGAGTCAACACCAACATCGATTAATAATTATATGTGTGCCTATGGATTAAACTGCACTGTTTTAACCTGAATATCATGCAAACTAATAGTTGAAACGTAGAATTTTACCCTTATACATAACCACACGTTCTCTTCCATGGCTAATGGCTATACAATTTTCTGAAAACATAAATATACAGGCTCAAATTTTTATGCGTAGCCAATCGTCACACAGCACAACCAAGAACACCAGCAAGCACATAATTATATTCTTTGATCTACAAATAGTCCTTTTTTTGTTTAACAGGATACACAGTTCATTAATACTTACTAGAAAATTTGTCTGTGTATTGCAGACATCTACTGACTCCTCTCTCCAAAGGAGATCCTCCTCCTTAGTTCTGCGTCCCCCTATCCGTACAGCAACTTCTTTTTGAAAGAGAGGTCTTTCCTCTCTCTCTCTATACTCTTCTGTCCCTGTCTATATCAGAACAATATATATTTTGTTTTGAATGAATCTTTTTTTTCTAACCTCTACGCCAAACTTGGCTTAAGGGAACAAAATACAGTTTTTCAATTACAACAACATGCCCAGGTTGAAATATTTTCAACCACTCCTTGATTTCCTCAACAGCCCACAATTATTTTACCCTTTTACTTTTACTAATTACAATTTCTCTTTAATTTTAACATTTGGAGGGAAAATACAATAATCGGGTTTTTAAATTTAAATAATAACCATGTCTTGTGTAGATGTTCCTACATCAGTAACCTTATATTCTCTTAAGAAAACAAAGTCTCTTCTGAAGAAGCGCAAAGAAGTACCCATTTAATTGTTAAAAAACATTGGGGTTCTTCATCTTGAGCGTGATGAACTAGATTTGGCTCAACAAACTTTTATGGAGGCGTTAAGAAATGACATTTGGGTTGAATTCATAAATAAAAACCCTAGTGCCAATTCTGTACTTTTTTTTGTGCGCTTTAAGGATATAAAATTCTTCCAATGACTAGAAAAAGGTGGTGTTTCACTTGAGTTACAAGTTCAATTTCCATATGCTCCAAAATGCGTAGAGGAAACTAATGAAAAAATAGTCCCCTAAACCATAAACTGCCTGTATGATTCTGGTACTCAGTTGACTATGTAACTACTGTAAGTTGCCAATCAGAGAACTATAGATTTTGTTTTTAATGTAATGAGGCTTTCGAATTACCTCTGAATTTATTGTAAAGGGTGTCCCTAAATCTGAATTCATTGTATAGGGCCTAGCCGACTTCAAATTCTTTATAACAAACTCTGAATTCCTTGCCTACCTTTTCAGAAGTCTTTAGGTCCTCTCCAAACAAGCTTTATCGCCCATGCAAGTAGCTAATATAACCCAAAACATGTCAATGTCAGGCTAATTACCAACTAACGGAACGAATAAATATTCAATGAATAATGAATCGTGCATAATACACTCCCACCAGATTTTAAAAAAAAAAATTCATCTAATTTATATTTGCATGAGTAACTATTTACTCATTTTTATTTATATGACTAAATAATTTTTTAGTTGATGACCAAATTAATCATTTATTTACTCATTTATAGCTAAGTTGTAAAAAGTGAGTAGAATTTACACATTTTTAGTTTTTGTGACTAAAAGGTTTAGTCATGTAGTCATTCATTTGCTAAATTCTGCGAGTGCTTGATATAGTCGGGGCAGACTAAGACAAGAGAAAGAGCAATACCTTCCTTTATTTCATGAAAGGAAGCTCTCCCTTCTGCATTCTAATGGAAAATTAATTTCTCTTTCATCATATCAGCAATGTGATGTGTCTTCTCAGCAAAATCAAATATGAATCTTCACAAGAAATTAACCTTCCCAAAGAAGGAATGCACTCCTTTCTTACTTGATGGCAGAGCAGGATTATGAATTGATTTAATTCATTCAAGATCAATCTTGATTCCTTCCTTGGACACAATGTGTCCAAGGAGCTTACCTTCACTAACCCCAAAAATGGATTTCTTGGGATTGAGGGATATCCCATGTTGACAACACCTTTGAAGTACTTGTTGTAAATGATCACAATGATCTTGACACTTCTTTGAGAAAATCGTTAAATCATCAAGGTAGACTACAATGAACTTACCAACAATATCCTAGAAAACTAGGTCCATAGCTCTTTGAAAGGTAGCACCAACATTAATCAACTCAAAAGGCATTTTGCGATATGCAAAGGTGCCCCATGGAGTAGTGAAAGCCGTCTTATGTTGATCTTCATAACGCACCTCCTCTTGATTGTACCCTAAGAAGCCATCTAGCATAAACAACATCTCTAAACTCAAACTGTTTGTAATACTTGATCCAATATTGGCAATGGGTAATTATCCTTTAGTGATAATTGGTTTAGATTACGAAAGTCAACATAGATGTATATTTCCCCATTCGTTTTCATCACAAGAACAATATTATCTATCCAGGTTGAATGGTGTATAGGAAAGATGATCCTAGCATTAAAGCATCTTTTGGATCCCATCAAGGATGGTGCCTGAGATTTTGGGATTGTACTGTCATTGTATCTTATTGTGAGGCTAGGACCTAGGTTTGAGAGGAATATCATGCTGCACTTCCTTGGGTCAAAAAGATTTCAAATCATCATATGAATATGCTAATACATCAATGTACTGCCGGAAAAGTGCTACCAACTTCTCCCTTTCCTCCAACAAGTAACATTTCCCAATATTTATCATTTTGGGATCATACTCTGTTCCTATATTGACTTGTTCATTTTTTGCAGTTGAGTTTGATTTAGACTGTTGACATTTGATGAATCGATCATGTTTATCAAAAAACCTCTCTAGGGAAACCGATCGTTTGGGAATCCTATTCCCTTTCAACTGTAAAATCTCTCCATCAGTTTCCTTGTTGACCTCAAAGATTGATTATTGAGGAGTGAAATCACTCCCTTCAAAGTATAACTTATAATTTTTTTGCCTTCTCCAAGAAGTTAATGACTTGCTTATCATTATTGAAAACCTATCAATGATTAACATTATTAGGAACACTGGGATAGAAGACCAACTTAATGGTATATTTGTTTTCTTGGAAATCCTTGTAAGAAATTAGGAGAGTGGCTGAAACAACCAATGAATTTGCCCTATCATTATATTCTCTTGGAAGCGCTGATATATTAAAAGCATCAAAACCTTTTATGCAATCTCAAACTCAATTGTGATAATGCCTTAGCCTTTTATTCTTTGTTTGATACAAATTATTGACTTGACAAATAACCAAATCAGCATCACCTTGAGCATGGAGATTTTTAATTCCTTTCTTTTGTGCAACATCCATCCCTAACAACAAAGCTTCATATTTGATAGTATTGTTAGTGTTATCAAACTACAATTTGAAAAAAAAAGGGAAGATCTCTCCTTTTGGGGATATGAGGACTATCCCAGCTCCAGATCCAATTGAAGAGCAACTTCCATCAAATTCTAAAGTCAAAACACCATTTGAACTTTCAACTTTGATAGTTTCAAAATTTGAAATCTCTTCATCTGAAGAACATGGTTCATCTATTTCCTAACCTTCATCTAAAATATCATCTGATGATAATGGATATTCATCTGTGGTCAAGAAATTTGTACCCATTCTAGAGGTTTCAAAGAGAATCTAGGCTTTTGGATCCTCTGGCTTTGTCACAATATACTTTGCTTATTTCTCTAGATGAAGTTTTTTCATAACACCTTTGATAGGTATTTTATCCTCAGACCAATCCATGTTGGTTTCACCACCATCCTTGAAAAAGTTACGCCCCAACAAAATTCCATATGAAGCGAGAACATCGGCTACAAAAAACATCATCTTGATCTTTTTCGCCAAAAAAACAACTGCAAATTGTGCATCTTTGAGTTGGCCTATGAGAGGTACTTGCTTAGTTTCCATCGAAAGGCAATGACCAAAAGTCTTTGTCAAGGTTAACCCCAAGGAAGTAGCTAGTTTGGCCGGCATCACATTTTCAGAGGCACCTGAATCAATGATGCAATCACTGAGCTTATAACCATTAACAAATAGGGAAATATAGAAGGGTTCTATTTTTCTGGAGGAGGATGCAGGAGTTACAACTAGGTTGTTTTGTTTTGGCTTTGGCTTAGGATCAATAGGTGAATTTTTGGGTGAGACCTGATTGAAATTGACCCCCTTGTTTTTTATAAACTTAGCCAATCTCTTGAATTAATCAGGGTTGGATTGAAGCTATTCAACTTCAGATATTTGAATTTTTGTCTTCCTAGCATGGTTTATGATATCAAAGGCTAGATATATGTCACCTGGGGAAGATGAGGTATTTTCATTTCCAAGTTTTAAGTTTTGGGCACTAGGTCTAGACATAAAAGGAGAAGTAGAATGATGAGTACTTGTTTATTCATTACTATGTCCTTTGTCTGAATTGGCAAAGGAGTTCCTCTTTTGGCAATTATAACCTACTTACATGGTTCATCCTTGGACTTAGTTTTATTAACCTTCTATTTTTGATTCAACTGACTTTGAGAACAAGTGAAGATGGCATAAGACTCACCATGTGTATCTTCCTCTTGTTCAACTTCTTCTTCTTTAAAGTTTAGAAATCTAATATTAGAGTCACCAACTTCTCCTTTTTCATCTCCTATGAATATAATAGCATAATATTTTGGAACATATTCTAGCTCTAAAATGTCATCATTTTCAGGTTTCAACTAGTTGATTGTTGCATTATTTGACGATGCCTCGAATGCAAGCCTTGCTTGAGGTGAAGGAAACTTATTCTAATTTTGGTTTCTTACAACATTATTGAAATAATTAGAAGCATTTAGGTATTTTTTTTGGATTATCATTGTATGAAGAAAAGGACATACCTTGAAACATTTGGTTCTTGAGTGCTAGTAATTCATTTCCCAGTTTTTACACCATAGGTTCCGTGGTGCTAGTAGAAAATGAAGTTGTAGAAGGCTACCCTTTAGGGTTGATTGAATTGTTTCTCACTTTTTTTGCTAAAATCAAATCATCTTCTACTTTAGTGGCCATGTTCTGAGCATCATCAAGATTAGTTGGGGTTGCTCTTTGCAAAAGAAAACTAACTTCCAACAACTAAGAATTGATGAAGAAGCATTTCAAGTTTTCAGGCATAGGTTGAGCAACTGTTGGAATCCTATTCCTTAACTTATTGAACTTGGTCACAAACTCACACATCGGCTCATATGTTTCTTTCTTAATTTGTGTAAGTTTAGCCAATAGTGCATGAGCATCTTTTGTCAGCTTGAACCTTGCCTCAAACTTAGCCTCAAGTGTTGCCCAATTTGTGATGGTTCCTGTTGCAAGATGGTAAAAACAATCAACAACACCTTAAAGTGTTTCTATAGATAATCTTACAGAAACATCTTCGTGTTCCACTGTAAGAACTCCGCATGCAATATAGAATGTGGAAATATGTTCATCCGAATGTTGCTTGCCATCGACATAGAACTTGGGGAATTTTTTTGGTTAACCATGAGGTAATTCATGAGATGGTGGTGTCAAGTTCAGTGGACCAAAAATAGTTCTCCATAGACCTTAAAAGACCATTCTATGTGGGTTGTACAAAGGAATAACAAATATTTGCAAAGTTAAAATAGGCAAGTCTCTATGGATATTGGAAGCTCTCCTTGGTATAGGAGATCTTGTATTGGTAGGAGGAAAACTTCTTGTATGTTGAAGAGGTGATCGTGTACATGCTAGTAAAATATCAAAGTTATGCTCTTGCAACAACTCAAATGTAGGATCAATATGTCCCATTGCCCTTTTATCATGAGCATAGCTTTATTCCACCAGATCGTGAAAGTATCTAAAAAAGGAAAGATATTAGCAACAACAAAACAATAAAAAATAATGTGTAGGTCCTATTTCAATTGAATGAGTATAGAGCTCGATTGCGTGTTTGTCCCCAGCGGAATCACCAAAAAATGTTGGGTGAATATTTTGTCACTGACAAAATGATAACATAATGGTACTTTTAACCATAGTGTGATGAGATAAATTCTTTTTCCTCAGAAAAAGGGGAGGCTCCCTTTCTTATTGTTAACTAAAACAGACAATTATTTACACTAATTTTATCAAAGTGGGTGTTATCATATCATCCAATTCTTTTTTTTAGAATTGATGTTCACTAGCAAACTTATATTAAGTCTTTTCATTCCTTACAACATAGTGTGAAAACATAAAATTACTTGATGGAACAATAATGACTAATATGTAGATTAGTTAGACGAAAGAATAACTAGAATAATACCAATAATGTAACGTGAATGGATGGAACACAGTGCAGCCCAAAGTCTTCACCTTTCTTCCAACAAATATTAAATCACCAAAGAAAGTAACTTGTAGCCCAAAGTCTCCATAGTAAGTCACTCTCAATAATGAACACAAAACCAGTAACACTAATGCAACTCAAAAGACTTCAAAATCAGCTTCCTGGCACCTTCTGTTTTATAGAAATTTCACACCACAATTCAATCAAAATCATAAAAAAATGTAATGAAAAAGATGTAATAACATTCCCAATACACCACAAGTTTTTTCCAACACAAATATTGAAAGATCACTTGATTTTCTTATGTTGATGGAATTCAAGATTACATTATGAACACAAAGTTTTAAAAATTGCTTCTCAATTTCAGCAGCATTTTGCTTATATAGCCCTAGTAATCATGCATTTATAAAAGAGCATCCTCTTATTTATAGAGAGAAGCTATGAATAAAAATAGGAAAAACATAAATACTTTGAATTATTCTTTGACAACATTCAATTTGACTTAAGATTGTATACTTTTCCTTCGTGCAAATTACACCAAACAAAATTACATATGGACAACTATGAAAATAAACTAAGTGTCTATAGACACAGGAATATTTTTTGTTCTTCTCCAGATATGCTTCATATCTCTTCAGGGTGGCTTGGAACTCATTGTTGTCTAGCCCTGATGTACTTATGGACATGAAAAGGACCCTTGTGATGGAGTCCACTAGGTTGACTAACACGCATTTGCTTTTATTCAAGAGTCTTTGCAATTTATCTATTATGACTTGGAATTCAACCATCTTGTCAATGGAATCTAGCATGGATGTTCTTGTTTTGATCTCTGTGCAAACCAAGGAAATGAACTCTTGAACAACTATTTTAGCAGGAAGGATTTTTTGAGAGTCATCATTTATCTAGCAAGGAAATTATCCAATCTTGTTTGTAAGGTCTAGCCCCTTGTCAATGCACATATCTTGGGTTTCCTCAAGATCCTTAATTAGATTATGGAGAACTTATTTCTTATTCTTTATTGCCTCTCTATATTCTACAAACATCTTGTTATTTGAAATAACTTTTTTCTCAACCAAAAGTTTCATCTTAACCTGACGTAACTAGGTCCATGTGTGAATATCATTATCTGTTAACCTCTGTAAGAATTTTGTCATGTCTACATTTCCAATTTCTATATCTTTGATCTGTTCAACATTAGATTTAACTATGAACATTGGGACCACTAAGAATTTATATTTCATGGCTATATTAGCAGGAGAAACCTCCATCATTGGTTGAGAAACTGCAAGAGAGTGTTCACATCCTTTAGAGTTAGCATCTTTTTCTTTCAATAGGAAGCATGCAGAAGCAGAGAAAAAACTATTCCTGTGCATGTATTTGATAATTATGTAGTTCAGAAAAAATTCTTTGAGCTGCATGAGGGGTAAAACATTTCATGTAGTCACAAGAAAACTCTCTGAACTACATGTCTGTTTAAATTATTTTGGGTGTATTCTAGAGAAAATTCTCTCGGCAACACAGTGGGTCTGGGTCAAGACATTTGAGCGTGGGTAAGAAAAAATTATTTGACTTACACTGGTTTTGGATAAGATAAATGTTTGGTGTAGGTTAGAGAATTTTCTTTGGCTTACATTATTCTTGGCCACTTTTTTCTATGAAAGCACTCATAATCTGTCAATAAAATTTCAGCATTATGATCACTATCATCGACTAATTTGTGTATTATAGTCATTTTCCTCATTTTTTGAAGTCCAAATAAACAATAATGTATAAATCAACAACTTGAATCAGTCAAACTTTATTGAGTTCATAAGTCAAAATAGAAACTTAAAATAGAATTCAATTTATAGATTAAAAAAAAATTGCAGTCAAAAACCAAGAAGATGTTTACAATTATAGGTATCAGAGTATCAATATGACTATCCCTTGTTTCAACTGGATATTGACACTTATGAATCTTGATCACTCTTATCTGCATCTGCTTGATTTTTTTCCTTATCCTCATCTGTGGCATGCAATACATTGTCTCTCCAAATCTCTTCATTGGTAATCAAAATCTCTTCTTCAAACACTCCGTCATCGTCTTCATCCACTTCTTTGAATGTTTCTTGTAAATTAACATATTGCCCATCAAGCATTATATCGACAACTTTCATGAATTTTCATTTGGAACGAGACTCTATTTGAATGACATACAACCATCCTGGGATTCTTACATCATCAATTATAAATGATTGGTTCATTTGAATAGGGAAAATATACAACTCATCAATCTCTGATAAAAATTATCTTGTATTTGCATGTACAAATCCATACTCATCAAATTGTACTGTGGATGGTCAAATCCACTTAAATTTTAATAATATAGGATGATTTTTACCAAAATCCACTTGAATAATTTCTTGGATAAATCCAACATAAAATTTCTTCTCAATTTCGTGAATAAATTCAACACTAACAACACAATCACAATTTGTCTTTTTCTTCCACTCTTAAATGACTACCATAGGCACATAAATGTGGAGATTGTGAAAGCTCACTTTCCTCCTTTGTTTTATCTTGACCTTTTTTTGCATCACTGACTACATTAGCAATCCATTCTTCAAATTTTGGAAAAGAATCACCTCCAATCAAATCATGACGTCTGCGTTTTTGAGGTAAATGTTGCATCCAAGCTTGATTCTCTTCATATTTTATACATAGAATATTAATGTACAAATAGTAAGATTAATAATATAAATGTGTAAATGCAATGGAGTAAATATATTATTGTGTAATTTTTTTTACCTACGCCACTTATCGAATGAACATGTGTTTTAAAGAATATAGGCATGTATCACACTTCTTTATTGATGTGAAAGCTTGAAGTGACATCTATTGCTTTATAATACTTCACCTGCAACTCTCTCATCTTCGTCATCATCCTATACACGTTGATTGACATTTTAAAAATCTTTCATATATTATGTGCAAAATCTCATGGCCTCTTGCATTGAATATTCCTCATACATGTTGCCTTTCAGTTTTGCCCTAATACTAACAATTTTCTTTAAAAACCTTCATTTATTGTTCTACAAGATACATCCATCTTATTCTTATTGGGCCAAAATGATTTAGTTCATATTCTAGATGTATCAAAAGATGCATAGAAATGTTAAAGATTGTTAGTAGAAATTCTCGTTCCAATAGACAAAGGACTTCAACAACTTGCGCCTTCAAACTATCAAAGTTTGAAGGATCTAATACATGTAAACTCATTCTCTTTAATATTAGGCCCAACCTTATAATTGCCAATCTTGGCCCCTTTTTCAAACTTGATATATTTACCACAATAGGTAAAATATTATTGATTATGACATGATATTCATGGGTCTTGAGACCTCTTAAACCATTGATGTCAATTTGGATTCTAATACTACTACTTACATATCCAGTGGGAAAGCAAGTCTAAGACATCAACTATAAGAGTTGTGCACATTGTTCCTTTGTCCAGACATAAGGAGCACTAAGTTTTCTATACTTTTCATCATCACATTTTTCAGCTCAAATATATTGATGAATCTTTAGTTGTCAAAAGTCTTCACGTGATGAAATAGTATCAAAAGCACCAAAAAGAGTTTCTATAATAACATAGACTATGGCAACTTATAGAATATGCACAACCATTTTACATCGCTTTCATTACATAGATCATATCTACTACCATCAATCCCATCATTTTCAGTAAATGACATTCTTTTTTGTCCATTCTCAACAATGTAATCACCCGTTATTAGCAATGGTGCTTCACGATTCTCTTCTTGACCATTGAAACATGTTTTTTGTCGATGATATGGATGATCCATTTTAAGGTAAGCATGATGTCCACAATAAATACACTTACACAAACTTTCTGAGTGCCTCACAAAATCCTTAAAGTTGCAAGTAGGACATCCATGGTATCCATGAACACTGAGACCAAACAATGTGTCATATGCAGGAAGATTATGAATCATAAACAATAAGGAAGCTCTTAAAGTGAATTTGATTGAATGACCATCCCTTAAAGATTGAATTTCTTCAATTCCTTTCTACAATTCCATTAGCTCATCATATAATGGCTTTAGATAAGCATTGATTGTATCTAAAGTCACACTTTTCTTTCCTGGTATAATCAATGATAATATTAAGAAAAATGATTTAGTTGCTAACCATGGAGGCAAGTTATAATTTATTAAAAATACTGGCCAAGTTGATCATTTAGTACTTTGATCTGAGAATGGGTTCACCCCATCTAGAGCCAAACCCAACCTTATATTACGAGGATCTTGAGAAAAATCAGGCCATATGTTATCAAATTCCATCCATGTCTTAGAATCAGGTACATGCCATTGTTTTCCATCAGTGCTCTTATTTTGGGCATGCCATTGCATAAGTTCATCAATGTCTCTACACCTATACATTCAAATCAATTATAGGATTGTTGAAAAGTGGTGAAGAACCTTTCTAGGAACCACAACTAATTTCAACCCTTGTATATACCTCACTTCATGACATTTCGAACATTCACTCTCACTTGCAAGATTATTTCAAAATAATACACAACCATTCACACATGTGTGGATGTTTTTATACACTTAGCCTAGCTTAGTGATTTGCTTTTTACATTAACTTTGTTTTGTTGGCAATGTGGAGTCAAATGATAAAAATGAACTTAATAATGCCAATAATTGATCTACACTCTTATTTATCCAACCAAACACCACTTGAAAGTTAAGAATTTGAAGGATTATTGTCAAATAACTTAACTTGCAATTAACATATACAGGATTTAAAGCATCCTCTATCAACTTGGCCCAATCATTGTTTAGACCCTCATTTAACATTCTATCAACTTCAAACCCTTCATCTAACATTGTTGCCTCTTCATCTATGTTTGTGCCACTTCATCTATGTTTGTTGCCTCTTCATCTCTCACACTCTGCAATTTTATCACATCTTCATAAAAATTTTAATGCCAAGGGCTTATACCACTATGCCCATATCTTATCATATGTCAATAAATCAGATTTCTTTTTCTCACCTTTTCACCAAGACAATCATTACATGGACATGGATATTTGTCCATGTCCATCTCATCGGCTACTGTCTCGTCAAATGCATAGTATTGATCCATAGTCAACTTTCGACGTTGATCTATCTGTAATGTTCTACACATAGCAACAAAAATATTTTGGGAAAAAAAATCAACAAACTAAAAGTTCAAGATTTTTTGAAAATATCAAAAAAAAATTAGATTTTTAAAAAAATGTAAAAAATTGTAGACTAAGAGACAAAAACAATTTTTTTAATTGAAAGGCATTTCCATAGCAATAGAGTTATAGAGAGAAAATAAAACAGAGAGCTTAACTAATGAATTGTAAAAAATAGATTTTTGTAGTTTATATTCAAATTGTTGATTACATCGCATTGCACATCTTTCAAACTCAAAGCATTACTTCACATTGCATAACTAATAACTGGATGCTGGTAGATGACAAAATATCAATTACAATATAGTTTTTACAAAGTCAACCTAAGCATTTATGTAATTAATTCACATTGCATAACTAATAACTAGGAGCAGTTGCCAATTGCATTTGCTTGTCATGGAATTCCATGAGACCACATTTCTTTAAAGTATTTGTTCAAACAATTTACTGCCTTGTCTATGCTACCACATTTTTCATACATGTCTACCAAATCATTTTATCAAATAGTTCACTACCTTGTTTCTATGGTTAAAAGCCTAAAATAAGTGCTTTCGAACAAGCTATGGATGTTTGAAATAAATATATTAAAGCATAATAATAAGCAATAGCATAGACAAGGTAGTGAACTGGTTAAAAAAATGCCTCAAAGAAATGTGGTCTCATGGTGATGGAATGCCATTATAATCCATAACAATTTGCTTGTCATGGCATTCCATCACCATGAGACCACATTTCTTTGAGACATTTTTTCTAAAATTCATCCTAAGAGTCCATATTTCTTTTACAATTATTCCAAGAGTCATTCATAAGCATCCCATATCATGTCCATGTGAAAGATATTTGTATTTGATCATTGATGTATTTTTTGTCTCTTATCGCAGTCTCGCAGTACATTCAAATAGCTTTGGTGGGTGTGTGGGAACCAAATGAAGTGAAAAGACATTTACTGCTTTCCCGCAACATGCGAGAACTTCACTTGCGATGTTGTTGTATACAGAGGCTGGTTATCACATCTCTATGGAGGTCTCAAAATTAATTGACGAGCTGATGGAAAGAGTTTGAATATCATATAATATTTCACCGCAACCCCGTGACAAACAAAATGATGACCTGCGGTGATGCGTTAATAGCAAACAGTACTAAATATATTCCCTTTAGGAAATCCATGTTGTGTCCACCCAATTATTTTCATCATTCTCAATACCCAATGAGCATACAAGACAAGGTTGACCTTGGTGGTCCCTCAAGATTCCTCCACTGCCTACTATTATTAGATTTACCTTATTTGATACAATTCTATTTTTTGGATTTTTTAGTTGATACAAGATCTTTTTTTTCTCAAAAAAAAATCATTTCATATTTAAAAATAGAAAATTGAATAATATCAGATGCATCTAAAAGCATACCATAGGGATGAAATACATGGATATAACCGTCCAAATAACCCAAACATAGAAAAACGTTGAAGTGTAAGGCACTCAAAAAAACAAACCAATATAAAAAATTGTTTGTCAAGTAGACAAGAAAGATGTTAAAGGTAAAGAAGTAGCCTTACCACATTAGTCTCATATAAGTGTTAGAGTGAGCATTCACATTCATTCCTAGAGTTAAGTTTGATTTGGAGTGTTTTATTATAATCGTTAGATTATTTTTTTTGTGTACACGAACAATATTTTGTTGTATATTTATTTAGACAATCCACCTATAATCTGATTGATCACAACAATCAAATAGTTGTGAAACCAACTCATTAGTCTATTTAGCATTCAATATCATGTCCATGTGAAAGACATTTATATTTTGATTATTGAAGTATTTTTGTGTCTCTTACCACAGCCTCATAGTACATTCAAATAGATTTCGCAGGTGTATGAGAACCAAAGGAAATGAAAAAATAGTTACCACTTCCCTGTAGCATATAGGAACTTCACTTACAATGTTGCAGTATATAGAGACTGGTTACTGTGGCCCCGTAGAGGTCTCAAAAATAATTGGCAGACTGACAGAAAGAGTTTGAGTAGTATATAATATTTCACCACGACCCTGTGACAAATAAAATGTTGACTTGTGGTGATGCGGTAAGAGCAAACAATACTAAATAAGTCTCATTTAGGAGAGCCATGTTGTGTCCACCCAATTATTTTCATCATTCTCAATATCCAATGAGCATACAAGACAAGGTTGACCTTGGTGGTCCCTCAAGATTCCTCCATCACCTACTATTATTAGATTTACCTTATTTGATACAATTCTATTTTTGGATTTTTTAGTTGATACATGATCTTTTTTTTCCTTAGGAAAAAATCATAATTTCATATTTGAAAATAGGAAATTGGATAATATCATATGCATCTAAAAGCATACCATAGGAATGAAATACATGGATATAATCATTCAAAAAATCTAAACACAGAAAGAGTTGAAGTATAAGGCACTTAAAGAAAAACAAATCAATATAATAAAATGTTTGTCAAGTAGACAAGAAAGATGTTAAAGGTAAAGAAGTAGCCTTACCACATTAGTTTCATCTAACTAAATGTTAGAGTGAGCATTCACATTCACTCATAAAGTTAAGTTTAATTTGGATTGTTTTGTTATAATTATTGTATTGTTTTTTTTGGGTACACAAATAGTATTTTGTTGTGTATTTATTTCGACAATCCACCTATAATCTGATTGATCACACCAATAAAATGGTTGTTGTGAAACCAACTCATTAGTCTATTTAGTATTTTTTCCTTATTTTTTAACATGTCAAATCCAATGCTTATGATGATACGATAAATAGTGAAGGGATGCCAAAGGATCTCGCGATCCCACGATGGTCAGATCAAAGCTTGACAGCAATGTGTTATAAGGTATAAGGGTTAACATGTATCCTACCATCTCGCGATGATGTGTATCAAGGATTGAGAGGTGGTGATAAGCGGTGAAAGATGCAGTATAACCATCCAGAAGCTCTTGCGATCCCGCGATAGATCTAAATAGGTCTTGTGGTAAAGTATTAAACACTAAAATGACTATATCATTGCCCCATAGTGGATATCATTGATGCCTATGATTGAAGTGCCCACCCAACCATTGGATTGGACCAAATCAATGGTCTATGTTTGAAAGACTTGAATGTTGAGATTTGACAATTTCGTGGCATGAACCAGAGTAATGGTGAAATGATTGGCTCCGTAAAAGAATAAGAGTTGGAATTTATTTATATTTCATCATTCAATCAAATTCAGTGATGATTTTAGATGATGAATTCAAGCTCTGTGTACGCACTTCGACCATATTTTAACCGATTAAGTCTACCTCATCACTCTCTTCATAAAAGTTGGTATTTAGTTTGTGCTTTGTTTTCAACTGGTTTGGTAGAGCAAGTGACTATCAAAACCCTATGTTATAAAAGCATCAAACTATGACACCTAAGAAATCTGAGTCTGCAAGTAAGAGGACTGACCCCCCTGTTCCCAATAAGTGGTCCCTTCAATAGTCACTATTGGACATTTTGCCAAATTCGGTTGACAAAGGGTATAAGAAACTATTCAAGGATGTAGCAGAGGGGTGTCAAGATGCTAGATTCCCTATCTCAACATGGAACTTTTTTGGTATTTTTGTGAAAAGCGAGATGGATAGGGACCAATTGCAAACCTGTAGAATTTGAGTTTGGCTAAGCTTGTGGTGCCAAATGTATTCATTGATGTGGATTTGATACTGATATTGGCACAACACTACCATCTAACCACCAAAACTGCTAGGTTGCCAAGTGGGTCACCATTAGTGGTTGTGGACAAAAATGCAATCATTAATTGCTTCATGCTCAACAAGCAAACCCTCACAAAAATTGACTTGAATAAGAGTGAATAAGAATACACCAGTCTGAGAATTACACATAAGAGTGATGAGTTGCCCATGTACATGAGGAAAGGGGTCAACAATATAAGGATTTCAATCCCAACCACTGCAATTGAGCCTTTTCCAGTTGATGACTTTGTTGTGTATTTTAAAAGGACATATTTTGCTTTGTGTCAAATTCTAGGAATTGATGTCCAAGATAGAATGTTAGTTGGCATGATGATGACGACCATGAGAATACAGAACCCAAAGGTTAATGTTGAGTATAATTTAACATTATTTATTGAGAAGAAATTGCATGACGGATTTTTACAAATAAGAGAGAACAAGACACCTATGGATTTCAAATATTATTCTTTGTTGTGTCATTTAATTTTGTATCTAAATAGAGGGAATTGGCCCAACAGGATGGACTTAAGCATGATTGATCAAAACAGATAGAGATTGCCTACATAGTGCTAGTGTTACAAATGGGACACTCATTGTCAGAACTCTAACTATGTTGTGTTCCATGATAATTTCTCAGTCATAATAATGAACTCCCTTCATAGCCTTTTTCCTAGATTAACTAAAGAGGTTAGAGAAATGTCGAGGCCTCTTGCTCATAAGCCAGAACAGGATCACAAACATAACTTTGTTGATTGGTATTTCTTGCTTGACCATACTATAATCAGAGTATATGGGTGTAATCATCAGCCACCCCATGTGTTACCAAAATTTGTGCCAAACAGAATTGCTTTTCTTAAATTCATGTAGCAGATGCTCTTGATGGAGAAATATGTGATGAAAAAATAAAAGAAAGGCACATTTCTTCCAAATTCCACTGTGTTTGGTGAATGGTACACTGGTGCAAATACATTGGAGGAGTTGCAAGCCTATTTGGAGGCTAAATATTCTTTGAAATTAGCGACAAAGGGTTTGTGATCCAGAGGGTTACATGAACTTTATTAGACAAGTCATCCTTACCAGGATGGGGATATCTAGTCAAATCAATTTTGATGAGGGTGTGATCAGAAATTGTGTCACTTTTCAAAAGGAATATAATAGGAAAAGAAAATGGGAAATTTTGAAGAAGATTGAGGATGACAAAAGAAAAGAAAACCCTAATTTTTTAGGGTTTTTTGTTGAAGAGGACCTTTTAAAAGAATAACATTGATAATTGATAATTTTGAAAAATAATATGGAAAGTCTAAGAAGTTGCCTACAAAGGCTACCAACCTCCCTGTCAAAAAGCCAACAGGGGTTGTGATTCAAGAACCTAGCCCAAATGCAATTTTAGTGCAAGATCTAGCTATACCTGATTCACCACCTGCCAAAAGGCAAAAGACTGATAATGTTTTTCCACTGGTTCCATATGAAATGACTGAAGGAGTTCATGACTCTAAGGAGGTGGCCAATATTTTGAGGCATATGGGAGAGGAAGAAGAAGTTGATCAACCCCTTGTTGTTCAAGAAATAGAAGTACACAAACTAGAAGCAAGAATGGATGAATAGCCACAAGTTGAGCTTGAACTACAAGAAGATGAAAGGGTTGTGGCTTCTATGAGGTTCATCGAGGATGATGATTTCATCAATACCCCAAAATTCAAAGATTTTTGGCTCAAAATGAAGATGAAATAATTTAAAGCAAAGGTAGAAATAAATAAAATGGGTGATGATGAATCTCAACATGATCAAATTGTGACATAGACTTTCAAGGATTTGAAAATTGACAAAATAAATGTCGGCCTTGATAATGATAGACAAATGGTTTTGAAGAGTAATATGTTGATCATCCCTAGCCTTGAATTGGAAAAAATGTTTTTGTTGGACCAAGTGAGAAATCAAGATGACCCCATGATGGTTTTTGAGTTTGATTATGAGGATGGTGTTAGTGGTTGTGGGTCTAACCCAAAGACAGAGACTCTAGAAATATGGGCCATGTAGAAGAACACCAATAATCCAAGATTGCTTGATGTAGTCCAAGAGTTGAGGTGAATAGCTATGGTGATAACATTTTGGGATACATCAATGCTTGAAGTTGCCACCCTTACTATGCACTCTACAATGTTTACACAAGTTGTTATCAAGAAAATGGAGCAAAGATTGCTTGACTATGAAAAAACTCAAACTGAGATGAATGATGAAGTGAATAGGCTATATTTGCAAAATGTCAAACCAAAGCAGTAGTTGAAGGTTGTTGATTCTCAAATCCAAGCAATTGTGCCATACCAAGACCCTGTGCCACAAATAACCAGTGATAATACAATCCCAGTTGATCAGTTGAATGCATTGAAGTTGAAATTGAAGAAATAAATTGAAGATTTGGAAAAACAAAATGAGAAGATAAAGGATGAGGCCAAATTGAAAATCTTTGAGGTGTTTGAGAAGATTTTGGAATACGGAGTAAAATTGGTTGTTGACAAGCTGGGAGATGTGCATGAATGCTATCCTTCTTTGTCTCATGTCATTGATCAATTGAAAGTCAATCTTTCTATTTGGGATCTAATATACAAGAAATGGCAACCTACACACCATACATTGCTAACCTTGTGCAAATTTATACAAAGAGATCCAAGTGCTACAGCGTCACTCAAGCCAACAAAGAAAATAGTGGAAATGATCTTGGATGAATTTCAGTATGTGAATGGTGAGAGCCAAAAAATACAGGCAAAGATTGATTCTTTTGATACCTTCAAACACTAGTTTATTCCTTCCATTTTGACAAAGGATAAAAAGATCAAAGGTTTTGATGCATGGAAAAGTGAATATGGTCAAACAATTTCTCAAGTCATTGATTTCTTGAAAAAAGATCAAAACATAAATATTCTTAGTTTCAATGTCATTTTGGATAGAGTAATTGCTCTGGATGCGGATATGCGAAGTTCATCATTGATGTCAAAGTGTTGTTGGACAAAATATGGAAAGATCACCAGGCCAACCTACTTCAAATCCAAGAATATAAGTGCCCTAATGATTTCACAGTGTACAAATGGGAGAATCAGTATTTGACAACTGAAGAATAAGTAGGCCAAGTATGCAGAGGAGTAATGAGCATCAAGCTAGCATCAACATGGCACCAACAAATCTTGGATGTCCTATTGTTTTGTCTTTTTCTTGTTTTTATGCTTTCCAATATGTATTCAAAATATAGTTGGTGGTCTTTTTAAGACTTATCAAAAAATATATGTTGTAACAGGTCATATTAAGGGGTGGGTATATGAAAAATCATTTTTTGGAATGTGAAAGGTCTGAAGCATGTAGTTTCCTTCACCCCTATAAGAAGGAAACCAAGACCTTGGGAAAGCTCTCTGGGAATTTGATTTTGGAAAAAGACATTGTAAGGCGTGCTCTTCAAAGATATATGAATAAAAACAAACCACATTTCTCTAGTGCCATCTATCTAGTTCTCAATTACTTGTTGAATATTCATGTTATAATTTATCTGGTTGTCTCCATTTTTGTTTCTCCTTGTTATTTGAATTAAGATGTCAAGTATATGTTTAGTTCTTCAAAACACATTTTTTATTTTTGGGTTGTTTATCTAATTGGGTTTCCTCAAGTAGGGATTAAATTCTATTGAAAAAATCACTGTAACTTGGAGGATTCAATTTGGATAGTTAAGAAGAGCAAGGTAATAATAATCTTGCATGTTTATGTTAGTCATAGACAATCCCATGCCAAGTAGTTCGAGTTGTGGCTAGATAGAAAGCACAAATCTTTCTATGAACAGAATTCATTATGCAATTGTTGAGAAAGGCACCAATAAATTCTTTTCCAAAATCATTTCCTTGTATCATAATAAAAAATTCTAATTTTAATTTTATGTTGTGTAGGAGTATGAGTAATAGTAGAATAGAAAAAAAAAATCTAATTCAAATCATATGTCAGTTTAGATTAGGATGAATTGGATGATTTAATTGACAAAAGTACATAAATCCCTTAATCTGCTCTGAAGTCACCAACAAATTTGAGGAGTAATTAATCATTGGTGAATATAAGGTAACATCCACCTGGGCAAAGTAGAGCCTAAAGTGTAGAGAATCCTAACCACTTGGGTTGATTTTGTTAGTTGGCCAAATTGGTTGCATAACTTAATCATAAAGTTTGGCATCCTTTTAAGGTTTTGCATACTACAAATTTGAGAACCAACAGAAGGCTTTGGAAATTTTAAGAGAGGCAACTCACATAAATCCACATGATGCTCATGCATTTATCAAGATGGGTGAATTATTAATATTGCCAGACCCCAGTGTAACTGATGAATAGCCAGATTTGTTGGCATGGACAACGTTTGTAAACCATATCTCTAATGCATGTAGGCTGTTTAGAAAGGAAAAATCTGAGCTTGTGGAATGATTGACAAGAGAAATATCTAGTGATCTTGATTACATATAGTCATTCATTATAAGATCTAAACACATTCCTGTAACTGTTGAAAATGGCATATCAATATCAGGGCACAACTGTGAGCAGACTCCCTTACGTCGACTACTAAATTTGTCATCAATGATGGGATGTCGACCACGATGGATACGTATTTTGACCTCCCATTTAACACAACAATTGGCATCATTCAATGCATTCCTAGAAAACTGAAACCATTCTCCAATAGCTGTCATCAAGCTGCATCAGAGATTTTGAGAGCCATCTTGGTGTTCATTGCGGCCAACTCTGCGGTCAAATATCTGAATACATATGGCATTACCACCATCTCAACGGCCTGGCATGATTTGCATACATGGCAGGTTATTCTTGTGCCATTAATGCTATCCAAAGGTAAAGTAGTCAGTGTATCACTCCTTTCCTCATCTCAAGCTCGGCCCGACTCTACAATATATATTTGAATGTTGGTTTTCCTTTACCCAAGAACTCTGTTCACGTTGTCGACCTTTATTTCGATTTTGCTACTGGAGAAAGTTTGTATTTGTATTTAATCTATGTGAGGCTTACAGAACAAGATCTCGCCGAAATATAGAAAAGTTTTATCTTCTAAGAACACAAAGACGCGAATAGCCCAGTCAGAACCAAGCGCATCATGCAACAAAGTCGTTTCTTCATTTTGTTGGTCGCGTTCTTTGTCCTGGTCAAAGTGGTCACTGTTGGATGGCTTGGATCATAGATCGAACAGCAAACAGAATTCAAGGATCTATCAAGGAGCATTTTAGTTTACAAATACTCACCGTCTCCATTTTACTTCCATGCTTGATTGAAATGTTTCAAACGGCAGATAAAATCTTTCGAGATCTACTTAACTATCTCTCACCTTTGTTAACTACTAGATTCCCTTTGTGATTCTGCCGTTCCTCTTTTTACACAAATTATATACTGATCATGTTTATTCAACCGCAACCCGAGTAACAAACTAGGTGTTATACGAGTTTTCCAAGGACTATATAAATAGAATTAAGTCTGAGTCAACACCAACATCGATTAATAATTATATGTGTGCCTATGGATTAAACTGCACTGTTTTAACCTGAATATCATGCAAACTAATAGTTGAAACGTAGAATTTTACCCTTATACATAACCACACGTTCTCTTCCATGGCTAATGGCTATACAATTTTCTGAAAACATAAATATACAGGCTCAAATTTTTATGCGTAGCCAATCGTCACACAGCACAACCAAGAACACCAGCAAGCACATAATTATATTCTTTGATCTACAAATAGTCCTTTTTTTGTTTAACAGGATACACAGTTCATTAATACTTACTAGAAAATTTGTCTGTGTATTGCAGACATCTACTGACTCCTCTCTCCAAAGGAGATCCTCCTCCTTAGTTCTGCGTCCCCCTATCCGTACAGCAACTTCTTTTTGAAAGAGAGGTCTTTCCTCTCTCTCTCTATACTCTTCTGTCCCTGTCTATATCAGAACAATATATATTTTGTTTTGAATGAATCTTTTTTTTCTAACCTCTACGCCAAACTTGGCTTAAGGGAACAAAATACAGTTTTTCAATTACAACAACATGCCCAGGTTGAAATATTTTCAACCACTCCTTGATTTCCTCAACAGCCCACAATTATTTTACCCTTTTACTTTTACTAATTACAATTTCTCTTTAATTTTAACATTTGGAGGGAAAATACAATAATCGGGTTTTTAAATTTAAATAATAACCATGTCTTGTGTAGATGTTCCTACATCAGTAACCTTATATTCTCTTAAGAAAACAAAGTCTCTTCTGAAGAAGCGCAAAGAAGTACCCATTTAATTGTTAAAAAACATTGGGGTTCTTCATCTTGAGCGTGATGAACTAGATTTGGCTCAACAAACTTTTATGGAGGCGTTAAGAAATGACATTTGGGTTGAATTCATAAATAAAAACCCTAGTGCCAATTCTGTACTTTTTTTTGTGCGCTTTAAGGATATAAAATTCTTCCAATGACTAGAAAAAGGTGGTGTTTCACTTGAGTTACAAGTTCAATTTCCATATGCTCCAAAATGCGTAGAGGAAACTAATGAAAAAATAGTCCCCTAAACCATAAACTGCCTGTATGATTCTGGTACTCAGTTGACTATGTAACTACTGTAAGTTGCCAATCAGAGAACTATAGATTTTGTTTTTAATGTAATGAGGCTTTCGAATTACCTCTGAATTTATTGTAAAGGGTGTCCCTAAATCTGAATTCATTGTATAGGGCCTAGCCGACTTCAAATTCTTTATAACAAACTCTGAATTCCTTGCCTACCTTTTCAGAAGTCTTTAGGTCCTCTCCAAACAAGCTTTATCGCCCATGCAAGTAGCTAATATAACCCAAAACATGTCAATGTCAGGCTAATTACCAACTAACGGAACGAATAAATATTCAATGAATAATGAATCGTGCATAATACACTCCCACCAGATTTTAAAAAAAAAAAATCATCTAATTTATATTTGCATGAGTAACTATTTACTCATTTTTATTTATATGACTAAATAATTTTTTAGTTGATGACCAAATTAATCATTTATTTACTCATTTATAGCTAAGTTGTAAAAAGTGAGTAGAATTTACACATTTTTAGTTTTTGTGACTAAAAGGTTTAGTCATGTAGTCATTCATTTGCTAAATTCTGCGAGTGCTTGATATAGTCGGGGCAGACTAAGACAAGAGAAAGAGCAATACCTTCCTTTATTTCATGAAAGGAAGCTCTCCCTTCTGCATTCTAATGGAAAATTAATTTCTCTTTCATCATATCAGCAATGTGATGTGTCTTCTCAGCAAAATCAAATATGAATCTTCACAAGAAATTAACCTTCCCAAAGAAGGAATGCACTCCTTTCTTACTTGATGGCAGAGCAGGATTATGAATTGATTTAATTCATTCAAGATCAATCTTGATTCCTTCCTTGGACACAATGTGTCCAAGGAGCTTACCTTCACTAACCCCAAAAATGGATTTCTTGGGATTGAGGGATATCCCATGTTGACAACACCTTTGAAGTACTTGTTGTAAATGATCACAATGATCTTGACACTTCTTTGAGAAAATCGTTAAATCATCAAGGTAGACTACAATGAACTTACCAACAATATCCTAGAAAACTAGGTCCATAGCTCTTTGAAAGGTAGCACCAACATTAATCAACTCAAAAGGCATTTTGCGATATGCAAAGGTGCCCCATGGAGTAGTGAAAGCCGTCTTATGTTGATCTTCATAACGCACCTCCTCTTGATTGTACCCTAAGAAGCCATCTAGCATAAACAACATCTCTAAACTCAAACTGTTTGTAATACTTGATCCAATATTGGCAATGGGTAATTATCCTTTAGTGATAATTGGTTTAGATTACGAAAGTCAACATAGATGTATATTTCCCCATTCGTTTTCATCACAAGAACAATATTATCTATCCAGGTTGAATGGTGTATAGGAAAGATGATCCTAGCATTAAAGCATCTTTTGGATCCCATCAAGGATGGTGCCTGAGATTTTGGGATTGTACTGTCATTGTATCTTATTGTGAGGCTAGGACCTAGGTTTGAGAGGAATATCATGCTGCACTTCCTTGGGTCAAAAAGATTTCAAATCATCATATGAATATGCTAATACATCAATGTACTGCCGGAAAAGTGCTACCAACTTCTCCCTTTCCTCCAACAAGTAACATTTCCCAATATTTATCATTTTGGGATCATACTCTGTTCCTATATTGACTTGTTCATTTTTTGCAGTTGAGTTTGATTTAGACTGTTGACATTTGATGAATCGATCATGTTTATCAAAAAACCTCTCTAGGGAAACCGATCGTTTGGGAATCCTATTCCCTTTCAACTGTAAAATCTCTCCATCAGTTTCCTTGTTGACCTCAAAGATTGATTATTGAGGAGTGAAATCACTCCCTTCAAAGTATAACTTATAATTTTTTTGCCTTCTCCAAGAAGTTAATGACTTGCTTATCATTATTGAAAACCTATCAATGATTAACATTATTAGGAACACTGGGATAGAAGACCAACTTAATGGTATATTTGTTTTCTTGGAAATCCTTGTAAGAAATTAGGAGAGTGGCTGAAACAACCAATGAATTTGCCCTATCATTATATTCTCTTGGAAGCGCTGATATATTAAAAGCATCAAAACCTTTTATGCAATCTCAAACTCAATTGTGATAATGCCTTAGCCTTTTATTCTTTGTTTGATACAAATTATTGACTTGACAAATAACCAAATCAGCATCACCTTGAGCATGGAGATTTTTAATTCCTTTCTTTTGTGCAACATCCATCCCTAACAACAAAGCTTCATATTTGATAGTATTGTTAGTGTTATCAAACTACAATTTGAAAAAAAAAGGGAAGATCTCTCCTTTTGGGGATATGAGGACTATCCCAGCTCCAGATCCAATTGAAGAGCAACTTCCATCAAATTCTAAAGTCAAAACACCATTTGAACTTTCAACTTTGATAGTTTCAAAATTTGAAATCTCTTCATCTGAAGAACATGGTTCATCTATTTCCTAACCTTCATCTAAAATATCATCTGATGATAATGGATATTCATTTGTGGTCAAGAAATTTGTACCCATTCTAGAGGTTTCAAAGAGAATCTAGGCTTTTGGATCCTCTGGCTTTGTCACAATATACTTTGCTTATTTCTCTAGATGAAGTTTTTTCATAACACCTTTGATAGGTATTTTATCCTCAGACCAATCCATGTTGGTTTCACCACCATCCTTGAAAAAGTTACGCCCCAACAAAATTCCATATGAAGCGAGAACATCGGCTACAAAAAACATCATCTTGATCTTTTTCGCCAAAAAAACAACTGCAAATTGTGCATCTTTGAGTTGGCCTATGAGAGGTACTTGCTTAGTTTCCATCGAAAGGCAATGACCAAAAGTCTTTGTCAAGGTTAACCCCAAGGAAGTAGCTAGTTTGGCCGGCATCACATTTTCAGAGGCACCTGAATCAATGATGCAATCACTGAGCTTATAACCATTAACAAATAGGGAAATATAGAAGGGTTCTATTTTTCTGGAGGAGGATGCAGGAGTTACAACTAGGTTGTTTTGTTTTGGCTTTGGCTTAGGATCAATAGGTGAATTTTTGGGTGAGACCTGATTGAAATTGACCCCCTTGTTTTTTATAAACTTAGCCAATCTCTTGAATTAATCAGGGTTGGATTGAAGCTATTCAACTTCAGATATTTGAATTTTTGTCTTCCTAGCATGGTTTATGATATCAAAGGCTAGATATATGTCACCTGGGGAAGATGAGGTATTTTCATTTCCAAGTTTTAAGTTTTGGGCACTAGGTCTAGACATAAAAGGAGAAGTAGAATGATGAGTACTTGTTTATTCATTACTATGTCCTTTGTCTGAATTGGCAAAGGAGTTCCTCTTTTGGCAATTATAACCTACTTACATGGTTCATCCTTGGACTTAGTTTTATTAACCTTCTATTTTTGATTCAACTGACTTTGAGAACAAGTGAAGATGGCATAAGACTCACCATGTGTATCTTCCTCTTGTTCAACTTCTTCTTCTTTAAAGTTTAGAAATCTAATATTAGAGTCACCAACTTCTCCTTTTTCATCTCCTATGAATATAATAGCATAATATTTTGGAACATATTCTAGCTCTAAAATGTCATCATTTTCAGGTTTCAACTAGTTGACTGTTGCATTATTTGACGATGCCTCGAATGCAAGCCTTGCTTGAGGTGAAGGAAACTTATTCTAATTTTGGTTTCTTACAACATTATTGAAATAATTAGAAGCATTTAGGTATTTTTTTTTGGATTATCATTGTATGAAGAAAAGGACATACCTTGAAACATTTGGTTCTTGAGTGCTAGTAATTCATTTCCCAGTTTTTACACCATAGGTTCCGTGGTGCTAGTAGAAAATGAAGTTGTAGAAGGCTACCCTTTAGGGTTGATTGAATTGTTTCTCACTTTTTTTGCTAAAATCAAATCATCTTCTACTTTAGTGGCCATGTTCTGAGCATCATCAAGATTAGTTGGGGTTGCTCTTTGCAAAAGAAAACTAACTTCCAACAACTAAGAATTGATGAAGAAGCATTTCAAGTTTTCAGGCATAGGTTGAGCAACTGTTGGAATCCTATTCCTTAACTTATTGAACTTGGTCACAAACTCACACATCGGCTCATATGTTTCTTTCTTAATTTGTGTAAGTTTAGCCAATAGTGCATGAGCATCTTTTGTCAGCTTGAACCTTGCCTCAAACTTAGCCTCAAGTGTTGCCCAATTTGTGATGGTTCCTGTTGCAAGATGGTAAAAACAATCAACAACACCTTAAAGTGTTTCTATAGATAATCTTACAGAAACATCTTCGTGTTCCACTGTAAGAACTCCGCATGCAATATAGAATGTGGAAATATGTTCATCCGAATGTTGCTTGCCATCGACATAGAACTTGGGGAATTTTTTTGGTTAACCATGAGGTAATTCATGAGATGGTGGTGTCAAGTTCAGTGGACCAAAAATAGTTCTCCATAGACCTTAAAAGACCATTCTATGTGGGTTGTACAAAGGAATAACAAATATTTGCAAAGTTAAAATAGGCAAGTCTCTATGGATATTGGAAGCTCTCCTTGGTATAGGAGATCTTGTATTGGTAGGAGGAAAACTTCTTGTATGTTGAAGAGGTGATCGTGTACATGCTAGTAAAATATCAAAGTTATGCTCTTGCAACAACTCAAATGTAGGATCAATATGTCCCATTGCCCTTTTATCATGAGCATAGCTTTATTCCACCAGATCGTGAAAGTATCTAAAAAAGGAAAGATATTAGCAACAACAAAACAATAAAAAATAATGTGTAGGTCCTATTTCAATTGAATGAGTATAGAGCTCGATTGCGTGTTTGTCCCCAGCGGAATCACCAAAAAATGTTGGGTGAATATTTTGTCACTGACAAAATGATAACATAATGGTACTTTTAACCATAGTGTGATGAGATAAATTCTTTTTCCTCAGAAAAAGGGGAGGCTCCCTTTCTTATTGTTAACTAAAACAGACAATTATTTACACTAATTTTATCAAAGTGGGTGTTATCATATCATCCAATTCTTTTTTTTAGAATTGATGTTCACTAGCAAACTTATATTAAGTCTTTTCATTCCTTACAACATAGTGTGAAAACATAAAATTACTTGATGGAACAATAATGACTAATATGTAGATTAGTTAGACGAAAGAATAACTAGAATAATACCAATAATGTAACGTGAATGGATGGAACACAGTGCAGCCCAAAGTCTTCACCTTTCTTCCAACAAATATTAAATCACCAAAGAAAGTAACTTGTAGCCCAAAGTCTCCATAGTAAGTCACTCTCAATAATGAACACAAAACCAGTAACACTAATGCAACTCAAAAGACTTCAAAATCAGCTTCCTGGCACCTTCTGTTTTATAGAAATTTCACACCACAATTCAATCAAAATCATAAAAAAATGTAATGAAAAAGATGTAATAACATTCCCAATACACCACAAGTTTTTTCCAACACAAATATTGAAAGATCACTTGATTTTCTTATGTTGATGGAATTCAAGATTACATTATGAACACAAAGTTTTAAAAATTGCTTCTCAATTTCAGCAGCATTTTGCTTATATAGCCCTAGTAATCATGCATTTATAAAAGAGCATCCTCTTATTTATAGAGAGAAGCTATGAATAAAAATAGGAAAAACATAAATACTTTGAATTATTCTTTGACAACATTCAATTTGACTTAAGATTGTATACTTTTCCTTCGTGCAAATTACACCAAACAAAATTACATATGGACAACTATGAAAATAAACTAAGTGTCTATAGACACAGGAATATTTTTTGTTCTTCTCCAGATATGCTTCATATCTCTTCAGGGTGGCTTGGAACTCATTGTTGTCTAGCCCTGATGTACTTATGGACATGAAAAGGACCCTTGTGATGGAGTCCACTAGGTTGACTAACACGCATTTGCTTTTATTCAAGAGTCTTTGCAATTTATCTATTATGACTTGGAATTCAACCATCTTGTCAATGGAATCTAGCATGGATGTTCTTGTTTTGATCTCTGTGCAAACCAAGGAAATGAACTCTTGAACAACTATTTTAGCAGGAAGGATTTTTTGAGAGTCATCATTTATCTAGCAAGGAAATTATCCAATCTTGTTTGTAAGGTCTAGCCCCTTGTCAATGCACATATCTTGGGTTTCCTCAAGATCCTTAATTAGATTATGGAGAACTTATTTCTTATTCTTTATTGCCTCTCTATATTCTACAAACATCTTGTTATTTGAAATAACTTTTTTCTCAACCAAAAGTTTCATCTTAACCTGACGTAACTAGGTCCATGTGTGAATATCATTATCTGTTAACCTCTGTAAGAATTTTGTCATGTCTACATTTCCAATTTCTATATCTTTGATCTGTTCAACATTAGATTTAACTATGAACATTGGGACCACTAAGAATTTATATTTCATGGCTATATTAGCAGGAGAAACCTCCATCATTGGTTGAGAAACTGCAAGAGAGTGTTCACATCCTTTAGAGTTAGCATCTTTTTCTTTCAATAGGAAGCATGCAGAAGCAGAGAAAAAACTATTCCTGTGCATGTATTTGATAATTATGTAGTTCAGAAAAAATTCTTTGAGCTGCATGAGGGGTAAAACATTTCATGTAGTCCAAAGAAAACTCTCTGAACTACATGTCTGTTTAAATTATTTTGGGTGTATTCTAGAGAAAATTCTCTCGGCAACACAGTGGGTCTGGGTCAAGACATTTGAGCGTGGGTAAGAAAAAATTATTTGACTTACACTGGTTTTGGATAAGATAAATGTTTGGTGTAGGTTAGAGAATTTTCTTTGGCTTACATTAAAACTTGGGGACGAGGTGGTGTATTTCAAAGAAAATTCTCTGAAGTGCACTTACCAAAGAGGGCATAGGAATAGGATGCACTTCAAAGAAAATTATCCGTCATGCACCCATGGGGAGTATTGGGTAAGATGTAGTGCACTTCAGATAAAATTATTCGAAGTGCACCAACAGGATGGTGTGGAATCTAGAGAAAATTCTCTAACCTGCATGTGTAGTTATGGCAAATTTTTCCACCTTTGCACCTTTGGGTGCAGTCCAGAGAAAATTCTTCAACCTGCATGTGCAGTGGTGGAGAATTTTTCTGCCTTTGCACCTTAGGGTGCAGTCTAGAGAAAATTCTTTGGCTTGCATGTACAGTGGTGGAGAATTTTTTTGTCTTTGCACATTGGGGTCCAGTTTGGAGAAAATAATCTGCCCTGCATGTGTAGTGGTGGAGAATTTTTCTACCTTTGCACCTTGGGGTAGTCCAGAGAAAATTCTCCAGATTGCATGGGATGTCTAGGTGTATTCCAAAGAAAATTCTTCGAACTGTACGGGATGAAAAACTCTCTCAAAAGACTAACTTTTTTGAGGGAAGAAAAATGCAAGAAGGTAATGATTGGCCTCATTTTGCGTGCCTAGAGTTCATGGCCTATGAAATGTATAATTTTTGTAGGGGTTATCTCATGAATTGATCTTGTTAAATTCAAGGATAAAAACTGACTCTGACTAGGGAGTTTCTTTCAAGCATTCTTTGAAATGTTTGGAGGAAAGAGAATCCTAAAACTCTAAGTTCCTTTCTCTATTGAACCACAAAGTCAGGCAACTGAACAAAATAAAAATAAAACAAAAAGACTATACAGATATTTATAAAATATACAAACTTATCCAAAACTTTACTGAGTGAAGAGATTCAAATGATGTCCACTGTAAGGTAGTGGTAATGGTGTTCCATCTAGATATATCAAAAGGAAATTGTGTTCTCCACAAAGTTGATGGATGGAAAAGGACCTCTCCACAAGGAATCAAAATTTTTATGCATTCGTTTTGGCTCTCTTCTCTTGTCTCATAAAAGAACTATATCCCCGACTTGGAAATCTTGTGGCTTGGCTTTCTTGTCAAAAAGCTTCTTGACTTGGATTTGATGTTCAACAATGTAGTCTACCACCTTTGTACATTGCTCCTCTAATTTAACAATGAACATAGTACACTTTTCTATGGAACTTTCAAATGTTCCATCCTCAATTGCTTTATCTAATCTGAGAGCAAGCAACCCCAATGTGATGGGTATTTCTGCATTCAATCCATACAAAAATTGAAAAGGAGACATACTGATTGATCGTTTGGGAGTGATGCGATCAACCCACAATGCATCATACAATGCCTTGTGCCAGGATCTTTGATTTTCTTCTACCAACTTCTTGATAATAGTAACCAAGTTCTTATTACTCGACTTAGCATGACCATCTCCTTGAGGGAAATACTCTGAGGTGTGAGATAAAATGATCCCATATTCAAAACAAAACTCAATTATCTTTTAGGATGAGAAACAAGCAACATTGTTAGTTACTATCTTGTTAGGTACTTAAAACCTTGTGATGATGTTCTCTTTGAGAAAGTTGTAAACAACCTCTAAAGTAGCATGTCTGGCTAAGATCACTTTCACCCACTTCGTGAAGTAATCAGTGATCATGAGAAATTAACTGTGACCTACACTTGATAATGGGTTCACTATGCTAATGAAGTTAATACTCCATTTCTGAAAAGATTATGTAATAACTACAGGCTTGTGGGGTAGAGCTTCCAACTTGGGTTTCCCCACAAATTGCTGGCACTTCTCACATTTATGCACCCAAGTGTATGCATCCTAGAAAAGTGTTGGCTAGTAGTATCTTGTCTGTAAAATCTTGTGGGTTGTGACTGGAGCTGAGAAATGTCCACCACATGCCAAGTTGTGAAAAGATTCCAACAACTTGCCTTGTGCTTTGTCTACACACCATAGAAAAATTCCATCAATACTTCACTTGTACAAACTATTGTCCCGAAGAACAAAGTTTGCATCTTTAAGCTTGATTATCCTTTTCTCTTTGTATGATAAATGCTCCAAACATTCTCCATATATGAGGAAATGAGCGATGACATAGTACCACTCATTCGTTGTGCTTATGAACAAGACCGTGGGAAGCTCTTCTTCTGTGTGTCCTTCACTATTGGATACCTCTTCTGGTTTATTCTTTGCAAGCATCTAACACAAACCTTTTTCATGCACAAGATTTGTAGGTGTGATTTCCATATCATACTGTTGGATCTTAGCAATACACTTGCCTCTTTTGCTTCCAATTTTTTGCTGAGTTAAAATGGACTTGACTGTAGAATTTTGTACCAATGCAATGGTGTGTGAATTGAAGATGTAATACCTGAAATGCTTAATAGCTTTCACCAAAGTGTAAGCATGTTTTTTCATGGGTGAGTACTTGATTTCATGAGCCTTTAGGGGACAACTCATGAAAGCTATAGGAGATTCAATTGCCTCTTCGTTTGACTGCACCAAGATGGTAGATAGAGTATGCTCAAAAGCATAAATATACAGATAAAGTTCTTGGTATAGTCGGGGCAGACTAAGACAAGAGCAAGAGCAATTCCTTCCTCAATTTCATGGAAGGCAACTCTCCCTTTTGCATTCTAATGAAAAATTAATTTCTTTCATCATATCAGCAATGTGACATGTCTTCTCAACAAAATCATGTATGAATTTTTGCAAGAAATTAACCTTCCCAAAGAAGGAATGCACTCATTTCTTACTTGATGGCAGAGTAAAACTCTGAATTGATTTGACCTATTCAAGATCAATCTCGATTTCTTCTTTGGATATAATGTGTTCAAGGAGCTTACTTTCAGTAACCCTTAAAATAAATTTTTTGGGATTGAGGGATATCCCATGTTGACGACACCTTTGAAGTACTTGTTGTAAATGATCACAATGATCTTGACGCTTCTTTGAGAAAATAGTTAAATCATCAAATTAGACCACAATGAACTTACCAACAATATCTCAAAAAACCAGGTCCATCATCTTTTGAAAGGTAGCACCAGCATTGATCAACCCAAAAAGCATTCTATGATATGAAAAGGTGCCCCATAGAGTAGTGAAGATCATCTTGTGTTGATCTTCATCATGCACCTCCACTTGATTGTACCTTTAGAATCCATCTATCATAAACATCTCTGAACCTGTTGCTATTTGTAGTACTTGATACATTATTGGCAATGGGTAATTTTCCTTTTGTGACGATTGGTTCAGATTATGAAAGCCAACATAGATGTGGATTTCTCCATTCTTTTTCCTCATAAGAACAATATTAGCTATCCAAGTTGAATGGTGTATAAGAAAGATGATCCTAGCATTAAGCATTGTTTGGATCTTAGCAAGGATGGTACTTGAGATATTGGGATTGTACTGTTGTTTTTGCTTATGAGGTTGAGACCCAGGTTTGAGAAGATTATCATGTTGCACTTCCTTCAATCAAAAATATTTCAAGTCAACATATGAATATGTTAATACATCAATGTATCACCGTAGAAGTGCAACCAACTTCTCCCTTTCCTCCAATGAGCAACATTTCCAAATATTTATCATTTTGGGATCATAATATTTCCTTTATTGACTTGCTCAATTTATGTAGTTGAGTCTGATTTAGACTGTTGACGTTTGTTGAATCGATCATGTTTATCAAAAATCCTCTCTAGGGAAACCAATCCTTTAGGAATCCTATTCCCTTTTAGTTGAAAAATCTCTTCACTAGTTTCTTTGTTGACCTCAGAGATTGATTCTTGAGGAGTGGAATCACTCCCTTCAAAGTATAACTCATTGAAATTTTATGCCTTCTTCAAAAAGGTAATGAGTTACTCATCATTGATGAAAACATGCCAATGATTGACATGATTAGGAACAGTAGCCGGAAGACCAACTCAATGGTATACTTGTTTCCTTGGAAATCCTTGTGAGGAATTAGGAGAGTGGCTGAAACAACTAATGAATCTACCCTATCATTATATTCTCTTGAAACTGCTGATATATTAAAAGCATCAAAACCTTCCATGCAATCCTAGACTCGATTGCGATAATGCCTTATCCTTTCATTGTTTGTTTGATACAAATTCTTAACTTGACAAATGACCAACTCGACATCACCTTGAGCATGGAGATTTTTAATTCTATTATTTTTTGCAGCATCCATCCCTAACAACAAGGCTTCGTATTACATAATATTGTTAGTGTTATCAAACTACAACTTGAAAGAAAAAGGGAAGAGCAACTACCGTCAAATTCTAAAGTCCAAACATCATTTGAACTTAAAAAATTTATAGTTTCAAAATTCAAAATCTCTTCATTTGAAGAGCATGGCTCATGTATTTCTTGACCTTCATTTGAAATGTCATTTGATGATACTAGATCTTCATCTGTGGTCAAGAAATATGTACCCATTCTAAAGGTTTGAAATAGAATCTAGGATTTTAGATCCTCAGTCTTTATCACAGTATACTTTGCTTTCTTCTTTGGATGAAGTTTCCACATAACACCTTTGATAGGTATTCTAGCCTCAGACCAATCCATGTTGATTTCACCAGAAACATCATTGCAAAAGTTACAACCCAACAAAACCCCATATGAAGTGGGAAAATTACATAAGATTTCAAAGTTTTACTAAATTTGACTGTTGGAGATTTGTCAATGATGTCTACAAGATGACCAAAGTTGTTGATGAGGTGTCATGTGTGTTAGATTGACAAAGACAAAGTGTGATTCAATGTGCTTCAGTGGTCCTACATGGTTCTTCAGTGTTTGACTTGGATAGGTAATTGATGGATGATATTGATGGTATATAAATGGTGTAGAGATCCTATGGGGTGTTATGAGTGCTTAAAGTGATTATGAAATTCATCAGAATAGTCATATGAATGTCTAAACTGAAGCAATCATCTTGATGGATAAAGTTGAGTGAGTAAATTGATGACATCATATTTCCAACGTGTGAAATTTTCAGGAGTTGTTTGATACATGGATGGATCCACCTATGTGAGAAGATCATATGGTTCAAATTTTAGGTCATGAGGTTGAGCATAGCAAAATTTATTAAGGTGAAAAGTTGGCTTCTCAAGTAGATTTCACTAAGTTCCCATACATTGCCAAATTTGCATTATCGAAGATCTACAGTGAGCATTTAAACGGATCACAAATCTAACGATGAGCATTTAATTTGACCAGATAAGGATCCAACACCACGGTTCAAATTCAAATAGTCAAGTTTGTATATGCTAGTGACATGTATCACAATCATAGAGTTTGGACAGAATATCAATGGCTTGTGAGTGTTCATACAGATGGAGATTGATGGAGCGCATTGAGTCAAATAGTCAATGTGTGTAGAATGCACACAGATTTGCCAAGTGGCACAATTATGAATGCCTATGTTAAAGATCGATGGCTAGCATTACAAGTTAAAGCCCAAGATACTTTTGAGGAAATCAACAGATCGTGTTTGTTCAAAGTTTCCAGGGAGCATGAGATTTTGTGTCTGATGTTTAGCATTTACACAGTGACCGTTGGAATTTGAATATTCAAATTAATGAGGGAAAAATAGTTTATAGTTTTTAAGTTATATCTTTTGATCCAGAATGAATTTATTGATGTAATAAAAATATAAGTTGTAAGTGGATTCAAGGCACATATAGAAACACTAGTTAGAACATTTGAATGTTCATACAATCAAAGATATCGATCTCCAAAGTTGATTATGTGTTTGACCATATTCTACAAGTGACCCAAGAAGGATAACTGAGTTGTTCTTGATAGCATTTTGATGTTTCAAGATTAAATATCTATTGGATAATGTTATAGACTCCATGAGGACCATATGTGTGGATTTTCTAGGTTTGACTAATCCATCTTCAGTGTGAACAATTTTTTAGAAGTGGACTGTGTTTGTTGAATGCACCGGTAGATTGAGTGACAAAGTTGTAGGAGTAAGTTGAATATGTTTTGAGCATAATTAAGAAAGTAAATGAGTATGGAAATGTTATATAAATCTCTAAGGATAATGAGAAGGCATTTATTGTCATGATATGCCCTTGATCAGATATGAAGAGTCAAAATAACTTGACTGTATTTTGATTGTGTGTGACTACTCTAAAGGGTCATTTTTAGTGAGTTGATTTAAGTGCTTAGAACTTGTCTTGAAGTGTCTCAATCACATGGAGGTGTATCTGAGGTCCTAAATGGTTTTCCCATGTGATATAATCATATGGCTATGTAAAATATTTGAGTAGTTGCTTCATAAGTTTGAGACTATGTTTTTTGTGTATGAAAGCCTAAAGATAAAGGAGACCTAATTGATAGGTTCAAGGTGTGATTTGGTGTTCAAAGTCGCATGGACCCATGTGGAAGTAAGAAAAGGGATATTGGTGATAGGTTTGATGTGTTCTAATAATTGGTAAAGGATGAAAGTGGTCCAAGTAGTCTCACATATAACGTGTGAGTATGAAGGCCTAATTAATTTAGGTCTCACCAAGACCTAATGGTGGTTTGGGCCTAATGAGGTAATGGTGAACGATGATAATGGATTTGAGATATTTATTAGCATGATATAAGACTTAAGGGTTAAGGCAAGTCTTATGGTTGACCAATAAGATAGCATTCATGAAGACTCTATAAAGAGTGAAAGCAAAGGTGATGGTTTTTAGACTTGTGTGTGTAGAGTTGAGTAGTTGTGAAAGTGCAAATTTAAGTGAAGAAGAGAATATTTGAAAGAGAAGGTATAGGTTCGTTAGGACCATTAGAGTTTGAGAAAGATCAAACATGTTTATCTGATCAAGTTGATGGAGGAGGACACATAGGTCATTGGATCTAATGAGCCTAGAATTGGTAGTTTAAGTGAGTTAGCTCTAGAGGTAGTTTGAGAGAGAAGAATTCAAACAAAGGTGATCATCATCATTTGAAGAGAAGAAATAAGTGTTCAAGTTAGATAAGTGGGTGCTTGGTTACCTAGGGGAATGGTTCCTCCTTGCAAGGCAAAGCTTGCTAAAGGTCTAGTTGTAGTGGGTGCTCAACTGGACAGGGGCAGTAGTTGCTTGTGAGATTGGTGTCTCACTAAACTAAGGGATGGGTGTTCCTTGATAAGTGGGTGCTGTTCTAAATTTTGAATCTTATTTTATAGGATTATAGTCCATCTTACAGGGTTTAATGGGTTTTATCCCCCAAGAGGGTTTCCCACATATATGATCTATTCATGTGATGTATGCTCTTATGTATGCTTTGGATGTATGTGCTTTCATGTTTATGTTTTTTGATCAAGTTTATGTATGTTGAATGTTTAATAGTTGGGAATTTAATTGTATTATCTTGCATCAATGATTCACCCCTCTTAGTGATTGTTCGTCTAACAATTGGTATCAGAGCAGGACCTTCATTGCAAGTTTAACCACTTGAAGGTGATCCAAAGTACAATATGGGTGAAAATATCATCATGTTTGATGAAGAAATTTGATATGATAGAGAGGAAGAAGAAGTTGATCTAGAAGCTAAGCTCATGAGTGCACTTGGTGAACTAAAAGAGCAAAAGAAGAATAATTATAAAATGAGGAATTAGATCAAAAGTCTTAAAGCCCAAGTCAGATATCTTGAGGGCAGTTTGTTAGGCAAATCCATGAGAGAGGAAAAGGAGAATCAAGAACTGATCAAGTCTATGGAAGAGAAATCATGTATATTGAAGGATTACATGACTAAAGAAGCTAACGAAGATAAGGAAACCATCCAAGATCTCAGAATTTAGTTAGAGGTTGCAAGTTCAAGCATGAGAGATAAAGAAGATGAATGTGCTAAATTAAAGACTAATCTTGTTTATCTAAAGGATAAGCATGAAAAGGTCATAATCAATATAAGAAATCTTGAAGAAGAATAAAATAAATTAGAATAAGATAAAGAGGATGAAAGCATTCAATTGAAGACCAAGCTAAATTCATTGAAGGATAAACATGAGCAATTTATTATCAAGGTAAACAAGACTAAAAAAGAGCAAGAGAGGTCAGCTCAAGACAAGAAGGATGAAAGCACCAAGATCAATATGGAAATATCCATCAGGAAACCAAGTGTCATGAGGTACGAAAAATATTTTTATGGTCATTGTTATGATTGCCATAGGTTTGGTCATGAGGCAAGAAACTATAAAAGGAAGAGTAGCTGGTCAGCTAGAGGTATGGATAATGTAGTCTGCTATAATTGTCATGAAATGGGACATACTGATAGATTTTTACCTAGAATTAATGGGAAAGGACTAAACCAGGTATGGAGACCTAACATACTCAAGATTGAGCATAGTGAACCTAAGAAACAAGATGGTATGTTTGTTGAGATTCATACTATTCATCAAGCAAAAGGTATGAATGATGTTATTTGTTTCTGTTGTCATCAAGTTGGTCATATTGCAAGATATTGTAAAATCAAGATCTCAAGTCATAAGAAGGTGCATGGACATCCTAAAGTGTTCAAAAAATGTCAATTCTTGATATGGAATCTTAAGTAAGTGAATACCAAGAAAACTAATTTAGTTGAGCTGAAAGATCAAGGTGGATTGCCTATTAAAGCAAAAGAGGAATCAAATATGAAGAATGTTTATGAACTCCAAGAGTATGTGTCATATGTCTAGATATAAAAGGATGATCAAAAGTCAATTCAATTCAAGCTCAAGGAAAAGACCAACGTGCTAATTGAGGCTAGTCCTGAGGGATGTATGGATCCAAGAGAATATCTTGCTATTGTTAAGCAAGATTCATGCAAATAACATCAATTGTCATTGCCCATTGATTAGGTTGTTTCTTCAGTTGAAAAGGTATGTCATGAATATTTTTTGTCTCCATATGTTGTCAATCCAATCTTAGAAGAAAAGAATAATATTGTTGTGGATGAGCATGTTGCCTCTCTTAAGCCTAAAAAGAAGAAGAAGAAGAGCTATCAGTATTAGATGATGAAGGAGGAGAAGGAATATGAGTTGTGGGCAACTCTCGATTTCACATTGTTCTAGGACATTGTGAGTTAGGGTGTCTCTCTCTAGGATTCAAGTAGACACTTTACAAAAAGAGGAAGCATGGTGGATGCTTATTGGGTCTTGGTTGGTGTTGCATGACAAAAAATCCATGAAGGTAGTCCTTAATGTAAAGTGAGAGGTATTTGAGGGCTAAGATTGTGCAGATGAATTTTAGTATAAGAAGGTATGGATGCAATCAAATTTCATCCATATTTGGTCTCTTGAGATAGCTTGATCTGGTGTAGTGCCTTGAAAGTACTTGGTAGCTTGGTTTTAGGTGAGTCAATCTACATTATGTTTGTTCTTGTTGTTCTGATCAGTGGTATGGTGACTCTTGAGAGAGTACTTATGGGCCCTAGAAGTTTAGAGATTGGTATGGATTTAGGGAGAACTAACTCAGGTGTCTTGAGTGTGGTATGATATTTTGACATATTTATTTTGAGCAAGATGTGTCAAGGAGAAGATCTTGGTTGTATATGTGGTCATGATCTAAGGGGGAGCAATTGGTTTTATGTAACTGATCCAAAGTGTTGTGATGGAATGATTCAGAAGATATACTTAAGGACAGTGATCCTAAAGTCAAATTTTTGGTCAATCTTTGATGGATGGTCTAGTTGGTCAATATGGTGAAGAATGAAGCTATGTATGCAAGGTCTGCAAGCAGGGAATAGAAGTTTCTAGGTGTCTAATCAAGTATGATGAGTTGTCAAAATATTCTATTGCTTATAACGGTATGTTGATCCTATTCTAGTGTGCTCAAGATGTGTTCAAGGTTTTTGGTCCTAAAGATAAGAACTTGTCAATTTCTATTGCTTAAATTGATTGATCAAATGTTGAAAGACTGAAGACAAGGTTGATATGGAAGATGAGGAGAATGTGTTGTCATATTTTTGGTATCATGGAGAAGGTATTAGAGTTATGTATATGATAAGTTGTGTTTGTCATGGAGTTCATAGTGTTCTGAAGATGAGATAGATCCATGAGAGTGCTTTAAAAAGGTTCTAAGCCATGATGACTTGTAGAGGATAAAACAATAATTGTTTTGAGATACATATAAGAGTTATTCATGTATACTTCAATTATTTAGGTTGATCTAATGAAGATATGAGATCTAATGATATTTCTATAAGAGTTTTTGACTGAAGTGTGGATAGTGTTGAAGATTTGTTGGTAGACCTAGCTCATGAAGAAGACTTATTGAAGTTGTCATGATCCAAGTGAAGCATGGAGTTAGGGGGATCTAACTCGACTAGTTTGAAAGGCTTGAAGATCTATGCATGATGTGAGAGGGAGCATATGTGATATTTTCTAGTCATGGTGGAGATATTAATAAGTTTGCTACAAATGTGAACTCAAGCATGTTGATATGATGACTTGATCAACCAAGTCAGGTGATTTGACAATGTATTGAATCCTCATGCATAAACAAAGGGGGAGCTTTGTAAATGGTCAGGTCTTAGGATTAGAGGACTATGTAGTTGAATCTGAGAGAAGGTATGGAGGCAATTGTGCTGTTTCTTCATAGTTGGAGATGGTCTGAAGGTGTTCAAAGGGTGCCTAATCTCATTTGACTTAGAAAGAGTTCCTCTTAATGTTTTCAAGGCAAGTTCATGTAGTTCCTAATGTTTATGTATGTTTTGTCCTCATAGAAGTTATGTATGATAAAAAAAAGAGTGTAGTCATGGAGCATGTTTAAGAATCTCAAGGTAAGAAGAGGTATGCATAGTATTAGGGGGATTTTGTATCATCTCTTAGAGGTGGTCCTTTCCTATTATTGGTCTTTGAAGTCTTTTTAGGTCCATAGGATCAGGAGTTGAGACCACTTTGTCATTGTGTCAAAGGGAAAGAAAGTGCTTGCAGAGAGGATAGAGTCTATGCATAAGCTTTGTATTGGTGTTGACATCAATGATAAAGTCAAATATTTTTGGAGATTCGTCAATGATGTCTCCAAGGTGACCAAGGTTGTTGATGAGGTGTCATGTGTGTAAGATTGATAATGACAAATTGTGCTTCAGTGTTCCTTCATGGTTCTTCAGTGTTTGACTTGCATAAGAAATTGATGGATGATATTGATGGTATGGACATGTTACAGAGATCTTATGGGGTGTTATGAGTGCTTATGGAAGTGAACAAAATTCATCAAAATAGTCATATGAATGTCTAAGCTCAAGAAGTCATCTTGACAGATAAAACTAAGTGAGAAAATTGATGACATCATATTTTACACGTATGAAAGTTTCAAGAGCTTTTTGATACATGGATGGATTCACCTATGTGAGAAGATCATATGGTTCAACTTTTAGGTCATGAGGTTGAGCATAGAAAAAGTTATTAAGGTGAAAAGTTGGCTTCTCAGGCAGAGTTCACTAAGTTCCCATACTTAGCCAAATTTGCATTATCAAAGATCTACAATGAACATTTAATTAGATCATAGATCTAACAACAACCATTTAATCTGACCGGATAAGGATCCAATGGTGCGGTTCAAATCTAAATAGTCAAGATTGGACGCACTAGTGACATTTATCACAATCACAAAGTTTGGATAGAAGATCAATGGTGTACGAGTGTTCATACAAATGAAGATCGATGGAGTGCATTGAGTCAAATATTCAATATGCATAGAAGGCATGCAAAGTTGCCAAGTGGCGTGATCATAGATGCCTATGTCAAAGATCGATAGTGAATGTTGCAAGTTAAAGACCAAGATAATTATGAGGAGATGGATGGAGTGAATTTGTTCAAATTTTCCAAGGAGCATGAGATGATGTCAAAGTGTCTAATGTTTAGCATTTACATAGTGACCATTGTAGTTTGAATGTTTAAATTAAGGATGGAAAACCAGTCTATAGTTTTTGAGATATATCTTTTGATCCAAGATGAATTTATAGATGCAGTAAAAATAAAAGTTTTAAAGGAATTCAAGATGCATTTATAGACACTAGTTCTAAGTTGTAATGTTTGTACAGTCAAAGATATTGAGCTCCAAATTGGACTATGTTTGACCATGTTATGCAAGTGACTTGAGAAGGATAATTGAGTTTTCCTTGATATAATTTTGATGTTTCAAGATGAATTTTATATTGTATGATGTTTTAGACTCCATGAGGACCATACATGTATTTTTTGGAGGTTTGACTAATCCATATTTAGAGTGAACAATTGCTTAGAAGTTGAATGTGTTTGTTGAATGCACTGGTAGATTGAGTGACCATATTGCAAGAGTAAGTTGAAGGTGTTTTGAGCATAGTTAAGGAAGCAAATGAGTATGGAGATGTTTTAAAAGTGTCTAAGGCTTGTGATAAGGCATTTATTATCATTGTATGTCCTTGATCAGATATGAAGAGTCAAAATAACTTGACTGTATTTTGATTATGTGTGACCAGTCTGATGGGTCATTTTCAGTGAGTTGATTTGAGTACTTAGACCTTGTGTTGAAGTGTCTAAATTATATGTATGTGTAGATGAGGTCTTGAATGGTTCACCCATGTGATCTAATCGTATTTCTATATGAAATATGTGATTGTTTGCTTTAAAAGTTTGAGACAGTGTTTTTTGTGTATGAAAGCCTAAAGAACAAGGAGACCTAATTGGTAGGTTCAAGGTGTGAGTTGGTGTTCTAGGTGGCATGGAACCATATGGGAGTAAGAAAGGGGATATTGGAGACATGTTTGATGTGTTTGGAGCATTGGTAGAGGATGAAGGTGGTCCAAGTAGTCTCACATGTAATATGTGAGTATGAAGGCCTAATTATTTTAGGTCTCACCAAAACCTAATGGTGGTTTGGGGCTAATGAGGTAATGGCTGACCTATAAGAATAGATTTGAGCTATGTCTTAGTGTGACAGAATACTTACATGCTAATTCAAGTCTTATGTCTAACCATAAAAATAATATTCATGAAGACTCTATAAAGAGTGAAAGTAAGGGTGATGGTTTCTAGACTTGTGTGTGTAGAGTTAAGCAATTGTGAAAGTACAGATTCAAGAAAAGAAGAGAACCTTTGAAAGAGAAGGTATAGGTTAGTTAGGATAATTAGAGTGTGATAAATATCAGACATGTTTATCTGATCAATTTGATGTAGGACACATAATTCATTAGATTTAATGAGCCTAGAAGAGGCAGTTTGAGCAAGTTAGCCCTAAAATTAGTTTGATAGAGAAGAGTGCAAACAAAGGTGATCATCATAAATTCAAGAGATGCAACAGGTGTTCAAGGTGATCTATTCAAGGTTATTGAGTGGGTGTTTGGTTTCCTAGGGGTTCGCTTCCTCCTTTTAAGGTAAATCTTACCAAAGGTCCAGTTGTAGTGGGTGCTCAGCTAGACAGGGGCAACAACTCCTTATGGGATTGGTGTCTCACTAAAGTAAGGGATGGGTGTTTATTGATCAGTGGGTTCTAGTCTAAATGTTAAATATTATTTTATAAGACTGTAGCCCATATTAAAAGTTTTAGTGGGTTTTATCCCCTAAGAGGGTTCCCCACATATATGATGTGTTCATGTGATGTATGCTCTTATGTATGCTTTGGATGTATGTGCTTTCATGTTTATGTTACTTGATCAAGTTGATGTATGCTGAATGTTTAAGAGTTGAGAATTGAATTAGATTATCTTGAATCACTGATTCAAACCCCTCTTAGTGATTTCACCTCTAACAATTAGTGTGAATAATAGATATTCAAGTTGTAAATTTTAAACCCTAACTTAGGTTTTAACAGGCCTGAGACAACCTGAGAGGAATCAAAATAGATTAGTTTGAATTTAGTTCACTTCCAAATGATTATATTGATAATTTAGGGTTTGTGATAAATTACCTAAACCTCCCCAATAGTTTTTAGGCTTTTAACAATCATTACAAGTCTCTAACATACACAGTTACAAAATTCTAGGATCTTCCTTCTTGACTGTGGTAGAATAGAGTTTCTAAAGCTTGTGTGGTGTAAATTCAATCTGAAAATTAGTAAAAAGAATCCATTCTAAGTAAATAAAACAAAAATGAAATATTTATCACATATAAAGGAACTCTATAATTCCAAAAAACTCTCTTAAAGCATTCTTGCATTCATTGGTGTCATTTGACATACAACAGTCATACACATAATTCTACAAAACAAGCAGTTCTTCTTCAAGACTTGATCTTTTCTTGCTTTTATCTTGAATTTATAAAATCTTAATGACTTCCATTTATACTAATGAATCTTTATATGAACATCTACACCATCTATACCATGTAAAATATCTCTTACTAACTAACTATGCCCTCCAAACATATCCCACTTCTTGACCTCAAACTTTTGTTGTGTCTTAACCAAGCCTAAGGCATAGTAAACATTGGTAAAGGGGTGAGTAACATTTCAATAATGTCAATATATATAAGAGACCCATTTCTAAATTAAATTACATCATCATAACTATCTAAAGTATGAATAAATCACTAAAATTTTCGAAAAGGAATTCAAATTTTGAAAATGACTATTTTGGTGAAAATGAGCTCAAATTCAAATTTGAAGCTAACCTAAGACTTATAACCTATGAAAATAACTATCTTATACCATATAACATGTACTAGGACATAAAATTCATTACAAAATTCTTTCTAGGTGATGCTTTTGCATCATTTAACCTAATTACAAGTCTAGATCTGATTTGGGGATACATTAACCCATATTTCATAACATATTGAGCCTATTAGACGATTGTTGGAATTAATTATTCAAGTTGTGAAATTTAACCATGTGAAACTGATTTTTCCTATACATGATGTAATTTTGGGGGTCAATTGATCCAAATATCATAACAAAATAAATAAAATAGTCTAACAATTCAATCAAGAAGGAAATTAGGGCAAATTTGAGCCCCTTCAACCTAACTAAAATTACATGACATGATTTGGGGAGAAATTAGGTTAAATTCTATCATGAATTGATTTAATTAGTCAATTAGTGTATTCAGGGATGTGATTTGGGAAAAACTAAACCATGTGAACTTGATTTATCAATCAATTGATTATATAGGATACAACATATGGCTTAATCAACCCTAATTTTACTACAAATACAAATATGAAGGTAATTTCGGCCACTCTGAACCCATTGAACCTAATTTATAGTCTGTGAAATGATTCAAGGGGATAAATTAGCTCACGTTTACCTAATTATTCCATTGTTACGATGATTGATGCAAGTTGGATGAAATGATCCTCGAAAGCTTAATTTTGATTATATGGAAGTAATTTTGTGTTCAATTGATCCAAATATCGTAACAAAATAAAGAAAGTCCACTAATTCAATCAAGAAGGAAATTAGGGTTAATTTAAGCCCATTTGACCTAACTAGACAAGATCAAGATGTGATTTAGGGCTAAATTAATCATGAATTGATCTAATTAGTCTATTGATGCAATTAGAGACATGATTTGGGCATAAATTAGTAATAAATTAATCTAATTAGTTAATTGGTATAATTAAACATGTGATTTGGGACAAATTGAGCCTCGTGAACCTAAATTATGGTTCAATTGATTATATAGGAAGCAACATATGGGTAAATCAACCCTAGAATTATATCACAAATGAAAATATGAAGGTAATTGTATATGATTACTTGACATAATAATATTTCATATTTTGGATTGCATGACATAATCATATAACATAATAATATAACCTGGGTTCACACCATGTAATATAATCATATATCATAACAATATGATATATGTTCACATCAACATAATGTATATAACATGTCTGCCTTATAACGTGTATGCATTATAATGCATACATGTTATTGTCTTGATAAACAAGTCTTTGTGCAATGTTTATTATTAGGGTATGTCAAAATTCTAAACCCACAAACATTCTTTGCATTATTATACATTTTCCACAACAAAGACAACATGAATAAAATTGTTCTCTAGGTCCCCCACCATCAAAAGGAATCAAATTGTTCTTCGGGTCCCCACCATCAAAAGGAATCAAATTATTTTTTGTCTAGTCATGGGTGATGGAGCTCATTCAAAGAAGAGGAAGAAGTTAAATCATAAATCACTAGATCAATTAGAAGAGTTGAGATAAAAAATATACAAATGCAATAATTCCATTCAAGATAAGGTGCATAAACTATCCCTAATGAGACAAATGTTGTAGATAATGATAAAAATGACAATAATGAATTGAATAAAGATGATGATTTTTTAATCTAAAAGTCCAAATTATGTTGCAAGTCTACATTCAATGTATAATTTTTATATTTTGTTGATGATTAATCTGTGCATGATGATTTACCCCTATCAATAAAGACAATTTCATGGAAATACATAATGATTAAATTAAAAATGAATAAAATTCCATCCCACAACTAAAAAATGAAACTAACAGTGAAGAAACTAGTAGTCAACATAATGATTTTGAAACACTCTCTCAATAAAAACCACCATTAACAACACCTCCAACGATTGTGCGTATAAAAGACAAGTACTTAATTAATATTTATGAAAATATTTTGAAACCAATGCATAATAAAATGTCTGACCGTCATTCAATAAGACTAGCTGGAAAAAATTGGGATAATTTCTTTGATAAATTAGATTTTAACAGTCAAGAATGTCAATTGTTTGTTTTGTTGATAAAATTTATTAAGATGAGATCTACAATTTACATCCTAGGACTAAGTACATCTAACAAAGATAATTAAAATAATGAAAATTTTGAAAATCTACAAGATGCATATCATATTGTAGGCTAGAAATCATGCAACAAAGATTGTAATGATGCCTAACACGTAATTACAACTAATGCAGTAAGTGGTCAAATAGGGAAAAAATGATTGATTTCAAAAACTAGCCAAACACTGGACATAAACAGAAAAACATTAATAAAAGCAATTAGAAGATGCCAGAGACTTAATGATGCCAATACCATTGATATCTGATTATTCTATGTAGACTTCCGTGAAAGGACAAGTTTATAGTTGATGCTCTCAAATATTTACTTACATAATTTTGGAAAGACAATACAATAGTTTCACCAAATACAAGATATGTAGTTAAACGAAAATTTGGTTCTCATGATCATGAAATGCATCCAAAACATTTCTTGGATATGGACCAAAAAAAGTTGGACTTTAAGTTTTTATAAAAATATCTACAAATTTATATTAGTCAAATATATTTTGAGATGGCCCTACCATTTTCTGTAAAAATAAATCACATATGCACCACTTCTTGTTATAGGCAACATGTTGAATTTTCAATGCATTATGAATATTTTCATGATATATGTTGTAATTTGCATATTGAAACCATTTTTTAGGAGTGTGGCATAGAAGTTCTACCAAAATCAATTAGGAAATTTATTCCAACCATTTTTTGTGAAAGACCAGATGAAAGGTTCTTTATAACAAAATCATGTTTGGATGGGAATTTTAGCATTTGTGGTGTATTTTTAAAATTAAAAAAATAATGCATGAGGAGAGTACAAGTGCAATTGGACAGGAAATAGTTGGTTTGATCAAATACAAATCTATGACTTATTAATTAAAAGATGGTAAAGAATTTAAAATGTGTGAGATTATTACAAAAAATATACCTATTTCAGAATTTGTGGTCAAATTCAAAGAAGAAAATGTTTATGAGTATGCAAGGCTCACACATAAGGCTAGATGGTTGGATGAACATTTCAAGATAAGAAATGACACATTCTAGCTTGGTTATATTGTTTTAATAGTTGACTTTTCTGAGAATTACACTTCAGTCATATTGTTACAACTCAATACAAGTTTCCATATTAGGGCATATAAAATTCATGCAGGTAGTTGATGGTAAGAACAAAATAAAAAAAAATAAGGGAGTACCATTTCTATGCCAATTATGACCAATCACATTGTACATATTATGTGTAAGATTATTTTGAGATGTTTAATGGACAATTAACTGAGTTGAACATCATTTTCAATCAACATGCATTTAGTCAGATAATTGCACATCATAATTCAAGAATACACGTATTTTTTATTGGTTGAGTAGGATGCATATTACCACAAGTGTAGAACATATTTTGAATTTCACTAAGGCTGGCCATGGAAAATGGGAGAATGATGGCATTGAAGAGTGTGTAAAAAGAGATGTTACAAGAGAGGAATTGAAATTTGAAGATGGTGTTGTTCTGACTGATGTAAAAACCATTGTTGAATGGTGTAATTAGAACATGTTCCATGGTGATCAAGAAAATTCTATGACTTATACACATTTTTTGTTGATTGAGAAATAACACTTGGCAAAGTATGAGGATTGTATGATTGTAATGGGATCAAGTGAGCTCCACTCATTTTGTAACTCAATCAGGTTCTTATATTATCCATATGAGACACTTGGCATGTTTATATTATACATGCATGAACTTTATTTGGAATGAGTGTGAGTCATAAGAGTGGGTGGATGACTAGAGATGCAGACCTCTACTTCCAAAAAATACATATTAGGTTCCACCAACATTACAACTTATAGATATGACATTGTCACATGAATTTGACCACGTATCTAATCTAGTGCAACCAAGTAGAAGATTCATAATTATGTACTATTTATTCTTATTATCTTTCTTGATAATGTCATTAAAAACTATTTTTTGCGATACAAGGCATGTTTTTTCTTTTATTGCATACGAGGATAATGAAGAGGGAATAAATTACTACTTATGTTAGTGTGTACAGGAAAATAAAAAATTGACTTCACTAGTCATAGATGGAGAAACCATTGACTATTCTAATGGGTATGTGGTAGTCACTAGAACTTGGATTTAACGATATCCTATCAAAAATGTAGATGGATGGTTGTTTGAAAACTCTGAAAATGCATATGAAGATACTACAATATTTAAATTTGGTTCTTGAAAAAAATATTTAATTTCTCAAATATCATGGAAGGCCATTAAACATAAATCTATGGAAAGTTTGTGAATTATACCATGAAGTTATTCTTCTATCAATATTAGAGCATATCCTAGTGGTTCTTGGATTAAAATTCAAAGCTATGTTGTGATGTAGGTACATCAACTTAGAAAACTCCATCTTGTAAATATTGATCAAATTTAACTATATTTAGTTTTTGATAGTTTTGATAGGTCGTTTTAGGAGTGCGTCAATTTTTAGTCTTTGTAATATTGGACTCTAAATCTTGTTTTGAATTTTTCCACCCAATGTGGTATTTAAAAAAATTGAAATTCATGTAGCCTTTTAGGGGATGTTTTCTTATCTACCAAGGTTTTGTAAAAGGATGATCCTACTTGTAGAGATCCATTAGAGTCTTGGGATGTGTTTTTAATGTTATAAAGTATTAACTTATAATAAACCCTAATTAAACCCACTTAAGGTTAAGTGAAGTGAATCATCAAGTGGTTGTATTTTGGGAGATGTAAGAAATAGTTTTTGCATGAGATAAGTTATAAGTGAAGGAGAGAACATTCAAAGGAGACATGCAAGGGAATAGTTATGCATAATAAAACAAGTTTAAATGATATTTTTAGAAAATGAAAATACATGGGAGACAAAAATATAAGGGAGCAGGAATATATGAATCCCATTAAATCTTCATAAATATACAAAAAGGTAGAAAAGTTCAAGAATTTAGGAAAAAACTCAGTAAAACAGAGTTAGTGAGCAATATTGTAACATTTTTTGGTCATAAGTAATGAAATAAGATTTAAATGGTCGATATGCTTAAAATTTTATTCATTCTCATGTGTAACTGATTATTTTTTTATTTTTATTTTATGTATTATTCATTTTCTTTAGTAGAGGTTTTTGTTGAGGACAAGTTTGTACAATGCATGACAGGGGTTTGTGTAAGTCAAGAAAATGTGCTCTTTCACCTTTTTCAAGATTTATTTCATGTCATAAAAAAGTGTTTGAGATAGAGGAAGGCGTTAGTATTTTCATCCATGCCAAAAAAATCCCTATAATTTGAATTATTCTAAAAATAGAGCTCTCGATCTCATTCAGAAAACTAGGGTTCAACAACCACAAAAACCTTCATATCTTAAAATCTAACCATGAAAATTGGCTATAACTTTTTGGATACATGAATATTGATAATTTTGAATGTTTTAATGTGATTTCAAGGTTTTATTATTCTTTTATCTCAAGATATATTAAAAACTTAGACCTGTAATGCTAAAAAATAAAGCTAATAAACTTGATTTCTAGTTTCTTGAGAAATCCAAGTTTATAGAAGGGTAAAATATACTTTATAGAGTTTGAAAAAACATACATGGATATGATAAGATTTTATATTATTAGTTTATTTATTGAGTTGAAAAACTATTCAATAAGGTTGCAAGACAAGTCAAGAACAAGACCTTCTAGAACCCTGTTTTATGTTTATTGTAGAACAAGACCTTCTAAAACCCCATTTTATGTTTGCTTGTATAGTCAAGCCTAAAGGAGTGTGAAATCCTATTTTTTGGTTAGATAACCCTAATATATATTCAATAACCCATTTTAAATCATAAGTTGTCCCAGTTGATCCAAATAACATGATAATAAGGCTTCAAGCCTGTAAAAGTAAAGAACAAACCTAGTAATAAGTAGGTCTTATTGAGACCTATTTCTATCAAATTGATATCAAGATAGAGAACAAGATATTGGTTCTCATCAATTTTATTATCAAAGTTTGGAATATAATTGAGCATAAAGAAGAGATAAGAGAGGTTTTGGTTGTCAAAAAAAAGTTACATAGAAGGTAACAAGTTATGGAACAGACACTTGCAAGGCAATTTCAGGATGGCATTCAAAAGAAGAGTAAAGATATCATTTAGAGAAAGAGGCAAAGGTAAAATAGGATAACCAGTAGAAGCAATGTTACTAGAATAACTGAGGAATATGAATGCACATTTAGATGAAATGGAGCCTGCATAAAGGAAAGGGGTTATAATACATGAAAATAGTAACAAGGTTTTGACTAAAAAAGAGTTATTGCATTTGTAGCAGGATAAAGAAGAAAAGATGGTTGATATGGAGCTTGTGAAAGTCCATAATGAAAGTGAATAATGTTAAAAACATGCAAGTGAGAAAGATAAGGAAGTTGAGAGGTTCTTGAAAGAATGAGCAGGAGATACATAGGATCCACATGATCAATCCAGGAGAAAGAACCCACAACAAATAACCTGCAAATAATATCAGAGAATAAAATAAATTTCTCATACTTAAAAAATAGGTGATAGTCCTATAAATTCTTTGTATTCTCTCATTAATCTCTAGTTATTTTCTCATAGATTGTAAAGTATTTATAATACAAATAGTTTTTTTTATAACAACAAACTATTTGTTGTGATTACAAAATAGAGAAAACAAACTATTTGTTTTCACATACTAAGAACAAATATATTATTGAGAGATTCTCAACAATAAAACAAATTAACCTTGGTAAATAAAATTAACCCTAGGTAATAAATAACTTACCCTATTAACCTTAGGTAAGCTTAAATATTCATTATTCTAACACCCTCCCTTAAGCGAAACATAGGGAGAATGACAAACAAATATGGGTCTCGGCTACTAGGCTTGAGAAGGTACCCATGTACAAACCAATCAAATATATGAAAAATAAAATAATGAAGGACTTCATGGGAAATCCCCCAAGGACAACTTCCTTCACCCCAAGCATCGCTCGCAACTGAAGATAACGAGGAGAAGCAAAAGATTTAGTGAAGATGTCTGCAATTTGCTCAACTGTAGGCATAAACTCCAAAGAAAGAACTTCATCTTGAATAAGATGTCGAATGAAGCGCATGTGAATCTCAATGTGTTTTGTCCACTGATGCTCAACATGATTACGTGAAATAGCAATCGCACTTTGGTTTTCACACCAAAGAGTAGTAGGACCCTGCTGTGTGAAGCCAAACTCTCCAAGAAATTGTCAAAGCCAAAGTGTCTCCTGACTAGCTTTGATAGCACCTCGATACTCAGCCTCAGTAGAGGACAATGCAATAGCAGTCTACTTTTTGCGTGCCCAGCAACTGGACCTGAACCAAGTGTGAAAGCAAATTTGCAAGTGGACTTGTGAGTGTCAACATCACCAGCCCAATCAGAGTCAGTGTATCCAACAAGCTGTGTAGAACTCTATGGTGTGTAATGTTTACCAAAGTGAGTGGTGCCCCGAATGTAGCATAAAATATGCTTGGCTGCTTGCCAATGATTTTCATGAGGCTCATGTGAGAATCGAGAGACAAGGTTCATAGCAAATGTGATGTCAGGATGGGTATGAGTCAAGTACAACAGACTACCTACAAGTTGCCTATACAAAGTTGGATCAACAAGAGGAGTCATACAAGTGGCAGACAACACAATACCTGACTGATATGGATTGGGGCCAGGCTTACAATCAGCCATGCCAAATCGATGAAGAAGATCCGTCGCATACTTCACATAATGTAGAAGTCCCAGATCTATCATATCAAACCTATCTGCCAACTTGTCTTTGATGTCATGTATCAAGGAATCTGAACTGCTAGTGAGGATGAGATCATCAACATACAAAACTAATATGACAAGCTCCTCACCTTGCTTTAGGATGTATACATTGTGATTTGACTCACAATGAATAAAACCAAAACTCAAAAGAAAACTATCCATCTTCTCATACCAAACTATAGGAGCTTGTTTCAGGCCATAAAGAGAACGATGAAGTCTACAAACCAATGACAAGTCCTACACAAATCCTAGAGGCTCCTCCATATAGATCTCCTCATGGAGATCACCATGCAAGAAAGCACTCTTCACATCCATCTGAAAAACTGACCAAGAATGTGAAGCAGCAAGAGAGAGTACAAGCTGAATAGAATCCATCTTAGCTACAGGGGCAAAGGTCTCAGAGTAATCAACCCCTTCAACCTATGAAAAACCCTTAGCTATTCATCTAGCTTTTTACTTATCTATTGATCCATTTGCAACATATTTGGTCCTATAGACCCATTTACATTTTACAAGTTTTCTTCCCTTAGGAAGAGGGACAAGATCCCAAGTATCATTCTTCATCAATGAAGAATACTCATCATACATAGCAACATCCCACTCAAGTATACCAATGGCCTCAGAAAACAACACTGGATCATCTGTACAAGCTTGTCCCAAACGAGCAACACCAGATGTCTATGAAAGCATGTGATGAGAATTAGATAGATCACCAATGAAAGAACCAGTTGCCTGTAGAGTGCTCTTTGACCACTTGGGCAAAGGTGGTGAAGAAGATGGTTGCGGTGGCTGAACAAGTGCAACATCATCATCATAAACAATAGAAAGCAAATACTCACTATCCTCAATAGGAGGGGGAGAAGAAGAACTAGATGTACACTCCTGTGGAGTGGGTAGCTCATCAACCTGAACATCCCGTTGAAACAACACATCATGTGTAACAGGATCAAAAAGATGGTAGGCTTTTACATCTTCACAATAACCAACAAAAATGAGTGGTTCAATTTTCTTCTCCAATGCTTTACATTTGTCAACAGGAACAAACCGCCATGCTTGACTCCCAAAGATGCGAAAATCTGAAATATCAAGCTTGATCCTAGACCAAGCTTCTTCTGGTGTCATATTTTGCACAGCTTTGTGAGGCATACGGTTTTGAATGTAGTTTGCACAATTTATAGCTTCAGCCCAATATTGTGGAACCAAATTTTTAGAGTGAATCATACAATTAGCCATCTCTTTCAATATTCGTTTCTTCCTCTCTGCTACACCATTTTGTTGAGGAGTGTGTGGTACAGTGAACTGGTGTTGTATCCCATGCTCAATACAAAAATCATAGAAAGCATTACTGTCATATTCCCCCTCATTGTCAGTGCATATCTTCTTAAGAGGAAGAGATGATTGTTTTTCAACAAAAGTTTTGAAAGCCTTAAAAGTCTCAAAAACTTCACTTTTCAACTTGAGAAAATATACCCAAGTTTTACGAGTGAAATCATCAATGAATGTGAGTGCATATTTAGCCCCTGAAAAAAAATGAGTTGGAAAAGTCATCAAATCACTATGAACCAACCCTAAGGGTGCATTCACACATGTGGCCTTACCAATTGGAAATGGATCCTGGTGCTGTTTACCAACTAGACAACCAGGACACACCCCATCAATAAATGAGACCTTAGAAAGGCCTTTTACACGATGTTTTGTACTCATTTGTTGCATATATCCATAACTCAAATGTCCTAATCTCTCATGCCACAATTTGTTGAGATTATTACCATGTGCTATAAGTGAAGAACCAGAAGACATAAAAGACTCAAACTTATCAAAAGTATAGAGTCTTGCAGTATGGTCTGTTGTACTTGTAGCAACTATCTCACTAGGATCATTACATTATCTTATTACAACATCATGTGAAGTAAACTCCACAGTTTTACCAGTACCAAAATTACATATTTGATATACAGAGAGAAGATTAGAAGAGATTTGGGGTACAAGCAATACAATATTAAAACATCCATCTTGTTTGTCAACAGTACCAGATCCCAAAACTTCAATCTGTGAGGAGTTACCCATAACAATATGTGATGTATTGCAATCTATAAGAGAAGACAATAGATCCTTAGAATGTGTAAGATGGTGAGAAGCACCTGAGTCAAAAATCCACTGATCATGACATGAAGATATAGCCCTGGCTGAAAGTGCTTTCCCTTTTCCTGCAGGAGAAGTAGAAGGAGATGGAGACAGAATGGAAATTTTGTGTTGTCTAACCGTTGCCTCTAATGCTTCCATCTTCTTAAAACATATACTTTCATCATGATTATTACCACCACAAAAATTACATGGACCAAATATTTTCTTCTTTTGCTTAAAGGATTTTTTGGTCTTAGTAGATCTAGAATGATGAGGTGTTTGGGTGGTGGAGTTTGGAGGGTTATTTGAAGGTGCTTGCTTTTGTTTAGACTTAGGTGAAGGTTTTCCTTTAGAAGAATTAGCAACTAGAGCATGACTAGGACCAGGTAGAGCATCTAAGGCCATTAATTTTGTTTGCTCCCTAGTCAATCTTTCACAAAAAACTTCAAAGGAAGGCCATTTGAATTCATCACCTAATGTATCCATCATAGTATAAAAAACAAAGGAAAAAACACTATATGGTCCTTTCAACTTTGACAAAATCATGAAAATGCACTCCTGATCACTTTTATCCTTGTCACTAGCTTTCAACTGTGACCTTATAAATTTAAATTTTGCCAAGAATTCATCTATTGAAGGGAAATTTGATGGAGAGAGAGTACTCAATTCTGCATCTAATTGTAAAATTTTAAACTCATTAACTTTGCCAAATAGGTTTTTAAATTTTTTTCATACCTCTTTTGGCGTAGTAGCATCTGCAATGTGAAATTGAAGATTATCTGAGACGTTGAGGCAAATCAATCCAAGAGCCTCATCTTGCTTACAACCATATGCATATTTGTCTTTTTTAGTGGTGAATGTTGTAGGTGTTGTTTCAGAAAAAATTCTCCATAAGCCCTTTGATTGAAGGAGTTGTTGCATTTTTGGCTTCCAAACATGGTAATTTGTAGAATTTATGGGTTCAAACAATGAGGATTCCATTCCCGAGGAAGATGATGAAGTTGACAAGAACAACCTAGACATTCGTTTTTCCTCAAAACACCCCTCCCGTTACAATTTAACATCTCTCGACGAAAAAAAAATTTAGCCTTAGCTTATACAAAAGTTTTTAAAAAAATGGCTTTATGCAAAAAAATGTAGGGGGATTTGACCCCAAGACTTCCTCCCTACAATATTTTAACAAAATACCTCTAGCCACTTTAGCAAAATCAAATTTGTACTTTTAGAGCTAGAGACTTGCATTTAAACCACTAAAATTAAGAAATTAGTAAAAAATAAGCCAAAATGACTCACATGTGTGAGATAAACGTTGAATAATATTTGCATTTATCATAATTAATTTCTTGTTCCATCAAGGTGTGGTGATCAGGAAAATTTCTGAGAAATTTGTAAACACAAGCCAAAGAAAACACCTCTCAGCAAATGCAGAATTGGCTCCACTGGATCTGCCCAAAGGACTGCACGGCCTAGTCCAAATCTATCTTTATCAGCTGGAAATGAAAGCCTAAGAAGTCTGATAACACATAAAATTATCATATTTTGATTTTATGCAGTATAAGACGTTCAAAATGGATGAAATCGTACGGCTATGCTATAGACTAAAAATAGTTTTTTAAATTCCTATTGTAACCTTCCAAAACACTGTATGGCCTGGTTTAAATCCGTACTAATTTATATGGAATGAAAGCTAGCACAGTCAGCTTTCACAAACAGGTTTCAGAATTAGAAAAAGTTGACCGTACGATCTGACACATCAGAAAAATGTACATGCATTATAGTTTGCCAAAAGGAACTAGTCAGCCGGTTTTTGAATAAAAGAGTTGTATGGCTAGCATGAAATGAAAAAATTCTAGTTGAAATGGATTTTTGACTTGATTTTCTATGCTCCTATGAAAAAAAATTCTGATTTTGGAAATCTGTACTGTCATTAATGAGCATAAAGTACAGAATTTTCCAAAAAAACTTGTAAACAAGAACCAGAATTTGAGAGAATAAAAAATATCTGTAACACATCAATAAAATAATGTTTTTGAATGTGTTAATAGATGAAAAATGATGAAAAACTTGCAGGGAAGAGGATCTTTAACTTGAACTCCAAGCTCTGATACCATGAAAGAATGAGCAGGAGATACATAGGATCCACATGATCAATCCAGGAGAAAGAACCCACAACAAATAACTTGCAAATAATATCAGAGAATAAAATAAATTTCTCACACCTAAAAAATAGGTGATAATCCTATAAATTCTCTGTATTCTCTCATTAATCTCTCGTTATTTTCTCATAGATTGTAAAGCATTTATAATACAAATAGTTTGTTTTATGACAACAAACTATTTGTTGTGATTACAAAATAGAGAAAATAAACTATTTGTTTTCACATACTATGAACAAATATATTGTTGAGAGATTCTCAACAATAAAACAAATTAACCTAGGTAAATAAAATTAACCCTAGGTAATAAATAACTTACCCTATTAACCTTAGGTAAGCTTAAATATTCATTATTCTAACAGTTCTCATGTGAAGAACCTAAGACATATTTTGAAGACAACAAGGAGGAAGACAACTTTGAATAGTCCATAGAAGAAAAATAAGTTGAAAGTACATTTCTTGCCAAGCCAAGGATGGTTATTCCAGACTCTAAATCTAGGGTAACTTATTTTCAATTTAAAATTGAATATTTACTAGATGAGTTTGTTAACATATAGAGGATGAGTTACCAAGTAATAGTTTGTCAAAATAAATTACTATGGAAGGAAATAGGAAAGAAATCAGTTGTGAGCAGTCCATAGAAAATAATATAGAGATAAATGCTTGCATGAAGGAGTTGATAAAGATAGTGGCAGAAGATGATAATCATGAAGAGAACAACCATGAGGAATTGCATGTTTCTATTAAAAAAACATGGGAATTATATAAAAATATCATGTTGAAAAGATAAGACTAGAATATCTTATTGTTATATCAGTTGAATAGTTAGTTGGTATGAGAGGAAATCATGGACAACATGCTAAAAGTAAATAAGGGTTGGAGATGCCTCAAAGGCATGATGCAGTGATTGATTATCTTAACATATTTGTCTTATGTGAAGGTATGATGATGAAGAAGATATCCAAAAATAAATATTAAGTGTGTTATAGTTGAATATGTGCACATGTATGAGAAGTTAGTTGGAAAAGTGGAAAAGAGAACATTATTGTTGCAGCAGTTAGAGCAAGAGTTCAATAAATCTTTGAAGTTTGGGAGTTTGATGTCGGTACATCGACTTAGGAGACTCAATATTGTAAATAGTGATAAATTTTAGCTGTGTTTAGGTGTTGATAGTCTTGATAGGTCCTTTTAGGGTGTGTCAATTTTTAGTATCTATAAAATTGGACTCTAGAGCTTTTTTTTTTCCACCAAATTTGTTGTTTCAAAATTTTGAATTTCATGTAGCTTTTTGGGGATGTTTTCTTATCTTCCAAGGTTTTGTAAAAGTATAACCTTACTTATAGGGATCCATTAGAGTCCTAGGAGGTGTTTTTAATGTTTTAAAGTCTTAACTTATTATAAACCCTACTTAAACCCACTTAAGGTTAAGTGGGGTGAGTCATCAAGTGGTTGTACATTGGGAGAAGATGTAGGAGATAGTTTTTACATGAGATAAGTTAGAAGTGAAGGAGAGAACATTTGAAGGAGACATGCAAGGGAATAGTTATGCATGATAAAACAAGTTTGAATGAGCTTCTTGGAAAAGGAAGATATATGGGAGACACAAATAGAAGGGAGGAGTAATGTATGAAGCCTAAGAAACCTTCATGAATACACAAAAAAAATTATATACATTTAATAATTCAGGTAAAAGCTCAGTAAAGCAGAGTTAGTTAGAAATATTGTAACAATTTTTGGTCATAAGTAATGATATAAGTGTTGACCAATTTTTGGTCCTGCAAGCCAAATTGGGCACCCCCCTCCTTTTCCTTGCAAGAGTCTTTCGATCCAGGTTTTAGCTAGTTCATCCCTTAGTTGCCTTTTGCAATTTTTCTCTATCAGGCCATTTTCCATGAAAAAATGAAGGGTTTTCCTCTTTTGCTTGCCAAGTGCTTTTCAAGTCAGACAAGTGACTTTACTTGTAAATTTTTTGTAAGTGAAGCCACTTGCAAACCTCGATTTGGTCTTGGTAGATCAAATTGGGTTTTCTAAATGGCTTTACTCATTTGTATTTTAGGCAAGAGTTGACATGAAACTCAATTTGGTCTAGGATGCTTCACAAGGCCAGTGAATTACTTCGGAAGGCTTTTTATCAGCAAAATGGACCGAGTGGAAAAGTTGAAGGGTCATTTTTAGGATTCTTTAAGGGTATGTACCCTTGCGGAGGGAACTTAGGCGACAAACGAGACCTTTATAATTCTTCCAAAAGGAAACTTTGGAGGCCAAGGAACCCTTACTGGGGGCAAGCAATGAGCAAAGTGGATCTTCTTGAAAAGTTTGAAGGGTAACTTTGGGTTTAGAATACCCTTGTGGAGGGCAACTGGTTGAAGCAAAGGGGCAAGGCAGAAAGCTCGAAAGGAACTAGCCCTTAGAAAAAAGTGATAGGCCAAAAGATAATTCTTTCAGACTTTTTGTCCAAAGGAAAACCAAGGAAGAAAAGTCAAGGAAGAATTATTTTGGACAAAATGTTCGAAGGAATTCCTTCGGACATTTTGTTCGAAAAAAATTGCCAGTCACAAAAAGTCCTAAAAATTTTGAAAGACCAAAAGTTTGAATGGTAGGTGTCTTTGTGGGGGGGCACTTGGATTTGAAAGAGGACCTTTTCAATTTTTTCGAAGGGTCACTTTCCCTTCAGAAAAGTTCATTTTTAAAATGTCGAAACAATTGTCCTAGTGGGTGACAGGCCCATGAATGTCAAATTCAAGGTGATAAGCCAGCCATTAGGAATTAATAAAATGAGAATTCCTTCACAAAAAATGTTTGAAGGAATTCCTTTGGACATTTTGTCTGAAGGAACTCAGAAACGGAAGCTCAAAGGCTCATCTAAGGAAAGTCAGAGGTAACAATCCCAAAGGAGAATTCCTTCAAACAAAAGAGGAGCTCAAGAGGAAATAATAAGCATCAAGAGCCCAAATTGCCAGGAAAAGGGGGAAATAAAGGGGAGAACCAGGTGGTTAACCCAAAATGTAGCCATGCACACATAAGACAAAAGCTCAAAATGCTCCAGGTGGCATACCACATCAAAGCACAGACCCACGGATGAACCAGACCAAGGCAGGTGGCACATGAGTCATCAGTAGGAGAAGTAAATGCACTTAGGTGAAATAGTCTGCACCAAAAACCATTAAAAGGATTGGTTGCAAACATTGAATGGAGTGGCCCATGTTTTCTTATTTTTCCATTAATGAGCAGCAAATTTCACTCAGCATTAAAGAGAGTATTGCCTAGTCAACATAACTTGGGGATGGCCTTGTCGATTGCTAGGAGGAGTAACCCATGCTCTTGCAGGCACAAACAATAAGGGTAGTGACTTAAGCACCTACAACATGGATTTACCATACGTAATTAAGAAGAGATGGCAGTAGCATGGGCTTTTGGTCACTGTAGGAGTGTTTAATACAGCATGGGTTTCATTCCTTTGACTGGTCAATGATCTATTTTCCAAGCTCTCTATATAATTTTAACTTCTGATTTTGAGAATGATCTCTCAGCATTGTATGGTGAAGCCCTAAATAAATTTACCTTGAATCAAAAGAAGAATTTTACCTCCATTTGGCTTGCACTTTTATATGTCTATGGCCTTATCTTATGTTCAGTCATTTCCTTTAATGCTTTCATAATTTTACACCAGCATATCTAGTGTATTGTGAATTCTTCTCTGCAGGTCAACAAAAAGTGTCCAGCTCAGAGTATAGGTGCATTTGAATAGACTATCCAATAGCATGTCTTAGAACACCTTTGGTAGTTTCTTCCTCCATATACCTCCATAGGATCTCCTATTGAAACATTGATGCATGCGAGTTTCTCATTTTAATGGAGTGTCTATTTGCTTCTCTTTGATGTAAAGTGTAGGTAAAAGTTGAGTAGACCAAATATCTTAGTGCATCACCACATTAGTTAGGTTATATTTTCAGTATTTCTCTCTTTTCACCCCCCTCATTGTTAGTAGTAGGAAATCCAGGGCCTCAAGGTGTATCAAGGGGAGCTAGCCCCTAATCCAGAGATTCGTCCCTCAAGTTTGCCACCTACATCAAGAGGAATGTCTCTATTGTGCCACATGGAGGAAGGGAGCTGAGTCTCCTTTCAGAGAGTGCAATCCATAGTGTCAACAATTTTTAGCACACCCAATGGGACGTATTTTTGGGTCCTACAAGTTTCAGGATTGGTGTTGGTTCTGTTATTATAAAAAATCTAAAAGGAGCTATAATCTAGCACCTGGTGACTCCATTCAGGAACCCAGTCTCTAGTTAATGATCAATCTAGCATCCCATGCCTAAGGTCACCACAAGATCTTCTTCTAGGGGTGTCTCTTTTGAATTTATTGTGTTGCCTTTGAACTTAGCAAAAATGATAAGGTTTGCAACTACTCATCCTTATGTAGCAAGCCACTTTTTCAAACTAGCCATAAAATACACCTACTCAAGGAGACATCGATTAAATCCTTTCACATCCATGGCTTTCCCTTTTGTGGCCTTCAATGGTCAGAGTCCCTTGAACCTTCTATAGTATGACCCAATTTCGGGGATAACTCTCAAAAGTGTTCCTCCCTTTAGTGGATAGGGTTAAATCATTGTTGTCGAGCATATCAGATTTAACTTCTGCAACATCTATAATATCACTAAAGAAAATGCAGCCATCAAATTGCTAGCCTTGTCCTTCAAAGGGAAAGTTTTGGACTGGTATGGGACCTTGCCTATGAACTCAGTTAACTCATAGAATGAGTTAGGGACCACTTGACAAATAGGTTTGGGGAAAAAGTGACCATTTGTCTCTAACCGAGCAACTGACCACCATGAAGAGAGCCCCACATGAATTTATGAAATATTTTAACACTAAGTTCCAAAAGGCTTGGGATAGAAACCCAATTCTTATGAGGCTAATCCCAAGCTATGCTTTCCATTACTACATGAAGGCCTTGAATAGTGACATTGTTGTCATGATACAGTCCATGGGTGTACATATTCTACCTGCTGCTTATGAAATATCCATAGCTTCTAAAAATTTCCTTGTTCAAGTAGGAAAGATAGCTCCTAGACCTCATATGCCACTCTTTCTTGATTTATAACCCTCAGTTCAGCATGTTGCGCCCACTCTAGCTCCTCTACCTAATCAAGAGAGACCAACTGGTTCTCCTAAAAAAGATCTCCATGAAGTTAAGAGCATGTTACAGAGTGTTACCAATGAGTTAGTTTCCCTCAAGTGGCAACACGCTCAGAGTTATAGGCCAAATCAAAGCTACTAGCAGTTTGGGCAGACAAATAGACCTCCCTTGGAATTACATAAGTCAAGCCTTATCAGAGCTATAATACAAATGTCCTTTCATCTTCCAAGGCTCTTGTTCCCACTCAAAATAATTTGGCGCAGGAGCAACCCAATTATCCACCCTTGGGGCATGGCTAAGAACAAGTTTATGCCAATGAGCTACCAAATCAAAGCATATCCACACAAGGTGATCAGGCAACCCAATTCTTAAGTTTTGGGATATTAATACAACTTGGGATGGACAACAGATAGACTCAATCTGATTCCACTCATATGAATCACCTGGAAGGAAAATTCTACGTAGTCAACTATTTGGGGAGCACAAGTGACCAGAATGATTGTGTTGCATCCAACACTAGGTCCAAAAGGAGAGCTATGGATAAAGCTCAAGCAACCACTCAAGAACATACAACATCTCCTTTATCATAAGCAAATCACAAGTTCCCCAATTACAAACCATCGATTACAGCTTCAAATCCTCAAGTTACACCACAAGTTACAAATGTCCCTAAGAAGAGCTCCAAAAGGGGAAATCCTTCGATCAATGTAGTGGACCAAATAAAGAAGTGGCACATGAACATCTCATTATGGGATTCTTTATCACTGCCATGGAAAAAGGATATACTCCAAAAATAATTTCACGAGCTAGGTGAGCAAGTTGTCTTAGCTAGAAATGATAATGTGTTGATAGTAAATGGGGCTCCTCCCATGGCATGTCAAGAAAAGAAGGATGAGAAGGTTTCTCCCTTCTATTTGTCCTTGATTATTGGTGATTTCTTGGTCCAAAATTGCATTATTGATAGTGGAGCAAGAACCTAAGCTATGCCCAAATGCATAACTGATAATCTAGGCCTCAAGTATGAGCAAATGACCAAAGGAGTTCTACGATTGGATGGATCATCAGCTAAGACCTTGGGAGTGGTAAGAGGTTTGAATCTGACTCTCTATGCCTATTCGACCTTCTTGATTCCTCATGATGTGGTAGTGATAGATGTTCCTCTTTACTTCTCTCTTTGCTTATCAAGGGATTTCACATCCAAGATAGGTGGATACTTGGTAGCCAATTGATCTTACATGGTTTTTAGGACAAAGTATGGAACTAAGGTGAAGATTGAGTCAGATCCCATCCACAAAGATCACCTAGAGCCATAATCGCCCAAAGCAGTGAATGTGAGCTACGCCATCATTGATGAAGAAGAGCTCCAGGTGGACCAATCTTCATCTTCTTCTCTTGTAGGAGTTGCTGACCTACTCCTAGATGAATGGGGAAATGATAATTTTGAACATGATCCTTACAAGTTCATCAAAGAAGCTAGCCTTGGAGTCTACTGCATGCATGAGAAAGATGCTTTCATGCTGAATTTGATGAAGGTAGACCAAGAGGACTGTGGTTTGTGGCAGTTATTTTTTGATGGATCTAGAAGCAAGTTGGGAGCTAGTGGTGGAACAATGTTGATTTCACCTTCAAAGGAGAAATACTTCTCAACTTTCATTTTTCAATACTCCTGTACTTGAAACGTAGCAGAGTATGAAGCCTTTGTTCATGGTTTAGAATGGGTAAAGAAGAGAGGAATGAAATAATTGCAAGTATTTGGAGACAATGAGTTGATTGTGAACCAAGTGAGGGCTCAAAGCTTAACCAAGAAATCCCTACTCAAGTCTGACAAGCACAAAGTGTGGGACCTTGTGCAGAGCTTCACTACTTTCAATATCACTTCCATCCCAAGAGAGGATAACAAGAATGCAAATAGACTAGCAGCAGTTGATGTTCAGTTTGATATCTCAAAGGGGGTGAGTCAAATCAAGAATCAACACCATTTAAAGGTGATAGTGAGGCCCCCCATACCAGATAATGTCACTAATTGGTAGGTGTTTGAAAGTGACCAAAAAATAACACTTTTCTTGTAGGAGGAAGCTAAGTTTGCTTCAAAAAATCAATCCAAGTTGTAGCAGCAGTTGATGGGCAGATTGTTTAACTAAAGACCAACAGGCTTCCCAAAGGTTTGGTAATTCTGGAGAGCATTTTCAACGAAAATGACCAATTCAAGAGGGACAAAGCAAGCATGTAAACCAAGAAGGAAAATTATGAAAGGGTAGAGATCTATAAGGATAAGTTGCTTGCACCTGGGAAGGTATGTACTAATGAGGAAAATCATGCTTTCATTATGTTATGCCAAGAGTTTGTTGATGTCTTTGCTTGGGAGTATGGTGATTTGAAGGGTTTTGACCCAAGCTTAGCCCAACACACCATTGAGCTGGAGGAGGGTGCCAAACACATCAAGCAAAAGCAAAGGCCAATCAATCCAAAGATCGAGGCTCTCATGAAGAAGGAACTCACCAAACTAATCGAGTCCAGGATCTTCTTCCCTATCAAACACTCTTCTTGGCTAGCCAATTTCATCCTTGTTAGGAAGAAGAATGGAGAAATCAGATTGTGTGTGGATTTCAGGGACCTAAATAGATTCTCACTAAGAGATCACTATCCCCTCCCAAATGTGGAGCAGATTCTTCAAATGGTGACAGGTATTGAAAGATTCTTCCTTCTGGATGGCTATTCTAGATACAATCATATCCTAGTACAAGAATGTGACCAATACAAGATGACCTTCACCACCAAGTGGAGAACATTCACTTACAGGAAGATGCCATTCAGATTATCAAATGTTGGAGCTAAATTTCAATGCACTATGGATATGGCTTTCCAAGGTTTGATAAATGACATTGTGTTGGTTTATCTTGATGATGTGATAGTCTTCTCCAAAGAGGCAAGTGAACATCTAAAACACCTGAGGCAAATCTTTGAGAAGTGTAGAGTTTAGCATCTTTCTCAACCTAAATAAATGCATGTTTGCTATCCACAAAGGCAAACTCCTAGGCCATGTCATTTCAGAGGAAGGCTTGTCCATTGATCCAGAAAGAGTTCACGCCATCTTATTATTGTCCTTGCCTAAGCACAAGAAAGGCCTACAAAGTTTCTTTGGCAAAATAAATTTCATTATGAGATTCATTCCTAAATTTGTTGAATTGGTCGAGCCACTAACTTCCATGCTAAGGAAGGACAAGACGTTCATGTGGATAGCAAGGAGAAGAGAAAGCTTTGAAGGCATCAAGAAAGCTATCACCCAAGCTCCTACCCTGACTATTCCATACTTCTCCAAGGACTTCAATCCATATACCTTTGGAAATGAAGAGGTAATCTCTGTTATGCTCACTCAAGCGAATGGTGAGAATTTAAAATAGCCTCTCGCTTTTTTTAGCCAAGGTTTAGAGGCATACGAGGTTAGATACATGTATGTTAAGAAGCAAGCACTTGCAGTCATATGAAGTCTGAATAAGTTTAGATATATGTTGTCTAATAGCAAGATTCACATCATGGTGCCACATCCTAGTGTAAAAGACTTCTTACTAAGTTGAGACTTGAATGAGAAAAGGGCAGGGTGGATCACCAAAGTAATAGAGTACGATGTAGAGATCAAAACCACCAAGCTAGTAAGGGGAAGAGGGATGTGTAAACACCTCTCTACAGACTACAAAGAGCCGAAGGAGGATGTTTTGGTACTCCATGATGAAGTTGCAGTAAAAATACCTACAATCATGAAGAGCTAGACACAATATATGATTCATTTTCTTCAAACTAGTGAGTGTCCACAAGGTCTTGATAGGACCAAGAGGAGGTATTTTAAACTCCAATCTCTTCCTTATGTCCTAGTTGATGGATACTATTCAGAAAGAAATTTTTAAGGGTACTCTTGAAATGCATTGATTCAGACCAAGTCGATAGGGTACTATCTGAGTTCCATGATGGACTAGTTGGTGGCCACTTTGCTCCCAAGGCCACAACTATAAGGATTATGAGGGCTGGTTACTTTTAGCCCAATTTTTTTAGAGACACTCACGGTTGGGTGAGGAAATGTCAAAAATGTGCTTTCTTTGATGAGAAGCAATGGCTGGTTACCATGCCTCTTCCTCCTATTTAGATGGAACAACCATTCATACAATGGACGTTGGACTTCATATGATTGATCAACCCTCCTAGTGCTAGCCACAAGTGGGTTTTGACTACTACAAATTATTTCATAATATGGGTAGAGGCCGTCGCTTTGAAAGAAGCCAATATGAGAGTGCAGTCCTAGACTTCTATGAAGGCATAGTGATGATATTTGGGGTCCCAGCCAAAATCATCTCAGATAATGTGTTGGCTTTCCTAGGCATAAAGACAAGTGAGTGGACATTAAATTATGGCATCTATCTTGGCACTTCTTCCAATTACTACCCACAAGGGAATGGGTTGGCTGAGTCCACAAATAAGAATCTGATTATGATCATTAAAAGGACAATGGAGGATAATCAAAAGACTTGAAATGACAAGTTGAAGACAACTCTTTAGGTAAATAGGATCACTCCAAAGAGGGTGATTGGGAATTCACCATACACACTTATGTATGGAAGGGAAGCTAGACTTCCTATTTCACTTGAGTTACTGGCCTTGGATCTTGCCCATTAGTTGCAATTGGTTGAAAGCGATAGCCTAGAGGTCAGGTATTGTGAGCTAATAGAGCTTCAAGAAGCAAGAGACCAAGCCATGGATGCAATGACCAACCACCAATAGCAAATAAAGAAGCATCTTGACAAGAGGTCTACACCAAGGAGATTCTTAGAAGGTGACATTGTCTTGAAGTGAGATGAGGAATGAGCCAAGCCTGGGAGACACACAAAGTTTGACACTTTGTGGAGTGGCCCATATATCATCACCCAATTCAAGCAACATAATGCTTTTAAACTCTCCAAATTCGATGGTGAAGAGTTACATATCCCAGTCAATGGGATATATCTTAAGCATTGTCACTAGCTTTCTTTTGTCATGTACATAGTTTCCTTATTTTTCTTTATTTTTCCTAAGTGTTGTTATGTATGTGTGTAGTGCTTTTAGCCTTTGTGTGTGTTTTATTTATCATTTGGGGTAAAATCTTTGTTGTTTCTTAGGTCTTTACAAGGCTATTTCCAACTTTTCAAGCTGCATTCTAACTCCATGCCCAATGGATTTTTAGGCCACCAATCTTCTCAAGCATAGCAAGCATGCTTCCCCTGTGAATCACCAAATATGTTGACCAATTTTTGGTCTTGTAGGTCAAATTGGGTACCCCCCTCCTTTTCCTTGCAAGAGTCTTTCAATCCATGTTCTGGGTAGTTTATTCCTCAGCTGCCTTGTGCAATTTTTCTCTGTCAGGCCATTTTCCATGAAAAAACCAAGGGTTTTCCTCTTTTTCTTGCCAAGTGCTTTTCGGGTCAGACAAGTGACTTTACTTGTAAAAAATTTGTAAGTGAAGCCACTTGCAAACCTCGATTTGGTCTTGGTAGATCAACTTGGGTTTTCTAAATGGCTTTACTCATTTGTCTTATAGGCAAGAGTCGATGTGAAACTCAATTTGGTCTCAGATGCTTCACAAGGCAAGTGAATTACTTCGGAGGGCTTTTTATTGGTAAAATGGACCAAGTGGAAAAACTGAAGGGTCATTTTCAGGATTCTTAAAGGGTATGCACCCTTGTGGAGGGAACTTAGGATGCAAGTGGGACCTTTAAAATTCTTTTGAAAGGCAACTTTGGAGGCCAAGGAGCCCTTGCAGGGCGCAGGTAATGAGCAAAGTGGATCTTCTTCAAAAGTTCGAAGGGTAACTTTGGGCTCAAAATACCCTTGTGGAGGGTAGTTGGTTGAAGCAAAGGGGCAAGGTAGAAAGCCCAAAAGGAACTTGCCCTTCAAAAAAAGTGACAGGCCAAAAGAGAATTCCTTTAGACTTTTTGTCTGAAGGAAAACCAAGGAAGAATTCTTTCAGACAAAATATCTGAAAGAATTCCTTCGGACATTTTGTCTAAAAAAATTTGGTAATCACAAAAAGTCTAAATTTTTTTGGAAGACCAAAAGTCTGAATGGTAGGTGTCTTTGTGGGGGGGTAGTTGGCTTTAAAAGAGGGCCTTTTCAATTTTTTCGAAGGGTCACTTTCCCTTCATAAAAGTTTGTTTTCAAAATGCCGAAGGAATTGTCCTAGTGAGTGACACACCCGCGAACGTCAAATTCAAGGTGATAAGCTATCCGTTGGCATTCAAATGTCTAGTGACAGGCCCAAAAACATCAAATTCAAGGTGATAAGCTAGCCATTGGGAAGTAATCAAAGGAGAATTACTTTGGACAAAATGTTTGAAGGAACTCAGAAATGGAAGCCCGAAGGCTCGTCCAAGGAAAGTCAGAAGGTAACAAGCCTAAAGGAGAATTCCTTTGAATAAAATGTTTGAAGGAATTCCTTTAGACATTTTATCTGAAGGAATTCAAAATCCTGAGAGCCCAAGGAATGAATGAGTGAGCAAGCAAAGAAAGGAGACCGGGAGGAAATAATAAGTGCCAAGAGCTCGAATTGCCAAGAAAAGGGGGGAAATATTAAAGAAGGGGAGAACCAGGTGGGTAACCTAGAATGCAACCATGCACACATAAGATAAAAGCTCAAAATGCTCTAGGTGGTGTAGCAAGTCAAAACATAGACCCAAGGATGAACCAGACCAAGACAGGTGGCATAGGAGTCATTAGCAGGAGAAGTAAATGCACTTAGGTGAAATAGTCTCCATTGAAAACCATTAAAAAGATTGGTTGTGAACATTGAAGGGAGCGGCCTATGTTTTCTTATTTTACCATTAATGAGCAGCCAGTTGTGCTCAGCATTGAAGGGAGCGACCTATGTTTTCTTATTTTACCATTAATGAGAACATAACTTGGAGATGGCCTTATTGGTTGCTAAGAGGAGTAACCCATGCTCTTGCAGGCCCAGATAGCAAGGATAGTGACTTAAGCATCTACAACATGGCTTTCCCATACGCAATTAAGAAGAGATGGTAGAAGCATGGGCTTGTGGTCATTGCAAGAGTGTTTAATACAGTATGGGTTTCATTCCCTTGACTGATCAATGATCTATTTTCCAAGATCTCTATATAATTGTAACTTCTCATTTTGAGAATGATCTCTCAGCATTATATGGCGAAGCCCTGAAGAAATTTACCTTGAATCAAAAGAAGCATTTTACCTCCATTTGAGCTTGCACTTTTGCATATGTCTATGGCCTTATCTTATGTTTATTCATTTCCTTTAATGCTTTCATAAGTTTATACCAGCATATCTAGTGTATTGTGAATTCTTATTTACAGGTCAACAAGAAGTGTCCAACTCAGAGTATAGGCGCATTTGAATAAATTGTCTAATAGTGTGTCTTAGAACACCTCTGGTAGGTTTTTCCTCCCTATACCTCCAAGGATATCCTATTGAAACATTGATGCAGTAAAGTTTCTCATTAAAATAGAGTGTATGTTTGCTTCTCTTTGGTGTAAAGTTAAGGTAAAAGCTGAGTAGACCAACCAGTTTGGTGCATCACCGCATTAGTTATGTTTTGTTTTCAGTGTTTCTCTCTCTTTTCACCCCCCATCATTAGCAGTAGGAAATGTAGGGCATCAAGGTGCATCAAGGGGAGCTATCCCCTAATCTAGAGATTCATCCCTCAAATTTTCCACCGATAGCAAGAAGAATGTCTTCATTGTGTCACATGGAGGAAGGGAGCTGAGTCTACTTTCAGAGGGTGCAATCCACATCATCAACAACAAGATTTTAGTCTTATATATGCTTGAATTTTTATTCAGTTTCATGTATAAGTGATTCTATTTTTTTTATTTTGCTTTGATGTATTATTCTGCTATAGCAGAGGTTTTTGTTGAAGACGGGCTTATACTGTATATGATAGGGGTTTGTGTTAGTCAAGAAAATATGTTATTTCACCCTTTTAAATATTTATTTTGTGTCGTAAGCAAATGTTTAAGATACAAGAATGTGTGAGTATTTTCATCCATGAAAAAAAATAGAAAACAATCCTTAGAATTTGAATTATTCTAAAAAGAGAGCTCTCAACCTCACTCAAAAAATTAGGGTTTAAAAACCATAAAAACTTTCATATCTTAAAATATAACCATTCAAATTGGATGAAACTTTTTGAAAACATGAATATTGATATTTTTAAATTATTTAAGGTGATTTTCAATGTTGTATAATTACTATAACTCAATATATCATAAAAACTTAGACTTGCGACACTAGAAAATAGACCTAATAAACCTTGTTTTCAGTTTCTTGAGAAATCCAAGTCTATAGAAAGGTAAAATACAATTTCCAAAGTTTGAAAACCCTATACGGATATAAAAATACTTTATAAATCTCTTTATTGAGTTGAAAACCCATTCAAGAAAGGTGCAAGACAAGTGAAAAATAAGACCTTCTAAAACCATGTTTTATGTTTGCTTGTAGAGTCAAGCCTAAAGGAGTGTGAAATCATATTTCTTGGGTTAGATAAGCCAAATAGAGAGTCAAGAACCCATTTGAAATCATAAAGAGTCCTAGTTGAATGAAATAAAGGATAAGAAGGATTCAATACTATAAAATATAATAACAAACCTAGTAACAAGTAAGTCTTATTAAGACTTGTTTATATCATATTGATATTAAGATAGAGAACAAGATATTGGTTATCATCATGTTAACTTGTCAAATGTAGATGTAATAAATTTTATCAAATGAATTTCATATTATAATTAGTACATATAAATTTTATTTTTAATTAGTAATAATTTTGTGTATGTTAGTGGTGATAAATAAGCATCTACATTCAAAAGGTCAGCATTATTAGAAAATAATATCATATTCTTGGAGCTAAGAAAATATTAATAAAAGTACTTAATTATTACATATTTAGGGTGATGTTGAGGTCTGAATGGGAAGTGGGTTTCTCAATCGAGTGTGATGGGAGGCCAAGTACCTGGCCATTGATGTTATCCACCACCCTAAACATGTTGATAGTGTCAGTTTCCTTCCATGAAGTACTAGGGGTAGAGTTATACAACTACCACTTTAACTTTGAAAACATTTGTTGTCAGTGTTTCTAAACTTTTGAATAGTTATGAAAACATGTATCCATATGGATTTGGATGTTTTGGTCATGGGATCACATTTCATTTGCCTATATAGACATGTATGGAGTGATATATTTTAACCTAGAGGTCCCAAAGGCATAAATACTAGTTATACCTTAAGAACTTGTCTCTTCACTTTAAAAAGTTACATTTTAGGACCCGTTACTACAACTTGTACCACATATTGGTCTTGACGGTTCCATCGATATGATTGTTGACTATTTTCACCACAAGTCAAAATAAGCCAACCCCCTATAGTCCGAAACTTGATTAGTGCTATATTATAGTGTTATGGAGTATGTCATGGTCAATTTGATGTAATTTAAATGCCTTAAGCCTTGGTCATAGTTAAATCTAGTCCTACGTCATTCTATGTCACTTAGGGTCACTTTAAGGGTCATAAATTAAGGTGGTATGATTTTAATTGGTATACAAGTGTTATAAACTCTCTTCTAATGTCCAATATTTCATATTAATTGTCAAGAATGTCAGTCCTATTTGAAACTTGTAAGTTCCTAACTGAAATCAAGAAAATAAGTGAAAAAAGAGGTTTTGGCAGTTGTATGACTTATAGAGGAGTGTGGCATGTGTGAAAATATCTTTTAGTGATCCTTTATCTTCCTTGAATTCATTTACATGTTTTATCTACTTTTAAATTCTCAAAAATGGTTAAAATCCATTCTACTTCTCTATCGCTCCACTAGACATGCAAAACTAGTCAACAGGTCTTCTGATGGTATGGCCAGTAAGAGAGGTTTCAAGTAAAATGATCTTGGTGGTGGATATTAAAATTGGTATGATTAATTTTCATGGTAGGAGTTCATATAATGGTTTCCTATGCTTTATGAACCATTCTTAATAAGTTGACTATTTTATTTTGCTTGTCAATCCCCACACCATTCAGATTTGCTTATTGCATGAGATTGTTTGTATAATCTAGTTGGAGAAATTGATTTAAAAGGATATGAACATCCTTATTTCATGGTTTCCATTATTTTTTTCATGTTTTTAAGTGATTTTATGATCTCAAACATCTTAAGTTGCAAGTTGAACATACTAGTTCAGTTGCAAGCGTGATCTTTAACTACATAGGTTGCCATTTTCTTTAGTGGTCTCAAATTAATGTGATATGATGTTACATGACTCTCAAATTTCATAATGATATCCCTCTTTACAAATCTTAGTTTCAAAGGATAGCATTAATTAAGTGGTAGTCATATATGGAATACAATCAAACTTATCTGCATATATTCACTTACAGTCATGGTGAATGAGGTGTGTCAAGATCTGATCATGGTCATGAAAGTATAATGAAGAGTTTTAAGGTGTTGAACATATTCTTGAAACATGATCCAACAAGCCAAGCACTTCAAATACCATATGATGGATTGTGATAATCAATTCAAGCTATATACAAAGGCCTGCAACATTAATACATACCTACAGGTGCCCTCAAGGAGCTCAATCATGTGGAAACAAAGCATTTGTCTAGTTTCAAGTCCTTTATGGTTAAAGGGATTAATTTGAATAATTTTAAAAGGTCCAAGATGAACCATAATACCATACACCATGTAATTCTTCATGTCTTACCTTCACTGCCTTGTCTATAACTATGTGCACACCTAAAGGTGGCTCTCACATAAGCCTAAGGATGTTTCATAGGGAGTTTAAATGTGTTTTGAGACATCCATAGAAGATTGATAATGTTGAATAGACCATGTCAATCAATGGCAAAGTTTTTGAGTGATAGGTAGACTTAAGGGTCATATACATTTGTAAAGAATGAGTTTTAGGTACAAGTTTCCTTAAAAACTCCAAAACAAAGCCCTAGCTACTTTTGACACTATTATATAATGAGAAAAAGAGGTCTAAAAAAGGTTAAGTGATTCCATCATGTATCCCTCATATAGGGTAGAATCTTTCAAAGGAGATTAAGTGGTTTGACCAATATAATATCATGCTAAAAGGCTTCAAATCCATACATTTGTTCACTGTAGAAGGTTAGTGTTCTCTGCAGTATATTCAACTTCAAGTGACCTTACACTCTAAGGTAGTATTATAGGGAAATTTTTCCATGGAAAATGACCTAATTAAGGTAAAGATGGTACTCGTGGCTTAGAGGACATCAAATAAAGTTGAAGTATAAGGTAGTGATCTGCGTCACCACTTATAGGTGTGCCTTGCCCTCAAAAAGCTTACCTACAATTGACTATAGACACCTACAGTATCATGACATGGACCTAGACATGAAAACATGAAAGAAAGAAAACCTACATATGAGTTGGTTCCAAGACATCAAAATGGTCATAGGATGTGAAACACAAGTTTATAAGAGATGAAATTCAACCTACATGTGTCTTTTGCTCTTAAAATGACCACCTATAATCAACTTTAGGATGGCAATGCTCTAAGTATGATGATTAAAGTGTTGGCCTAGATTATACATGAAGTGAGCAATTCCAAATGAAGTTTAATTGACGTTTAGGACTTTAATAAGGTTTTTAGGCAATACAAAAATACCTAACCCTATAGTGCACACCTACAGGCACCTCACATAGTTAGTCACTTGTGTCAAGTCAAGTGGAGGGTATGCAATAAAGAGTTTGGCAAGGTTTTAAAGTGTTGATGTGTATAAGAGAACCTTGGAAATGATAGTATCCATTTCATGAAACTCTCATATAATTAAAATAGGTCAAAGAAGGTTCCTAACCTGCAATCTATAGTCAACACACAAAACCCTGCAGTCAGTGATCACACCGTAGTCTATCTTAGGTTTTGAGATGTTTGGGTGACCTATTAACATGACTAAGCTTTGAAAATTTGTATAGATGGTACATAAGACCTATTAATTCCTATTAAAACCTTGGAATGCTTGAGATAATAGGGGAGATGCCCTCTATTCTATCTCAGATAGAGGGCACTCCTAGAAGGTTATATCCTACAGGTTTAGCATGAAAAGGATACAAATATGAGTTTTAGACTATGTAGCCTTGAAATTAGGTATAATTAGATGTGTTAGACATGAAAAAATTGAATAAGGCCTTTCAACCTTGGGAAACCACTTAGAGGTGGTTGTGAGCAAAAAGACACAATCAAGTCCATTAGGCCTAATGCTTAAAAGGGGTGTAATATCATTTCTAACAACAAGAAAACATTGAAAATCATTGGAACATTCTTGTATGGAGATATAAGATGTTTTTGAGCCTTTTATTTACAAATAAATCCATTAATGAGCCATTTCTTGGCTTAGAAGTATGACTGGGTATACAAAGAATAGATTAAGTCAACTTTGGGAGCTCACACCTATACAGAGGATTAGCATGGAAACCTGAGGAGATAGGATATGTTGGAGAGGGTATTGAACAAGTTTTTAGTGAAATTTTTTTAGGGTTTAGATGTGATAATATTAGGAATAATCCTTAAAGGGTAAAACTGCCTAAAACCCTCCAAAACCCTGGATAATGCCCTGATGGAGAAAAAAAAGAAGGAAAGGCATCCAAATGAGATAGAATGACTTGAGAGATGATTTTAAATTGAATAGGACTATCTAGGGCTCCTTCCCATCAATTTGAGTTATACCCTACTTATACGGACATGGTGGAAAAATGTTTTTCTTGACATTTTTGGTGTTTTGTAGGTACAAAAAGATTTCAAAGGATGCAATTCACTTTTCTAGTTAATATGGGGCATAATATAATCTATAATACTCATTTTTTTATTCATAAAATCTCAAAATTACCTATTTTATCACCTTCATATCAGCCAGTCCAAACTGACATAGTGAACAAGGAGTGATCACCAAGCGAGAAGATGAAAACTCCAATTGGGAGGATTTTTAAGGTATACCTAATAGATCTAAGGGCATGAGAGATCTTGAAAAGTGTTATACACTCCATTTTATTGATTATATTTAAAAATTGAAGACCATCTTGGTGCCAAGTGTGAAGGGTGAGTGAAAGAAAAGTGATTAAGACTACAAATAGTGATAACACTTGGTCAGGAGAATGTTGATGATTAGGGACACATCTAATGCATGTTAGATCAAGTTGATAACCCCTCCCTCACAATGAAATTATATCACCTATCCCTAGTATGCTATGGAGTGCTCATAGAAGGCCAAATGATGAAGGCAACTTTCAAACATGCAGTGAAAAAGTCTTATGCCAAAATTGAGGAGTTTCATGTATTTGAGGGACATTTATCCAAATACACCTTAAATGGTCTATCTCATAATTCATTCTCCTGAAGATTTAACTCCTTCTCTCAAATTGACAAGTGTTTTTGTACCTCTTAGACTTCATTCTCCTCTATCCTCTCTCAAATTCTATAAGTACTAGCCAATTTAGCTCTTGTCTTATAATTCCACACCATGTATGGCAAAGGCCCTATTAGTTTGATGTTGTATTTTGCCTTTGAACAATATATAAAACTTGTTTTGAGTTTATATATCATCTTTTCAAAGTGTGTGAAGATAAGTATAGTGAATAGCTAAGTGATATTCATCTATCTTTACTTTCTTTCAATCCTTCCATGTTGATGCAAGTTGTTCCACTCTAGTAGGTCATATGAAGTGTTATCAAGTTTATGGGTCTATTTTAAAGTGTAAAAGTAGCCTTAGTGTCTAAAACTGATCTATGGTTCACTTACCTTTGGATATTCCTCCTACATGTTACCTCCATTTTGAAATACTTATGTTAGAGCATTCCATAACTTTGAAGCTAGTATTGTAGGTCTTGTCTCTTAGTAAAATAAGTATGATGGTCTTGTGGAAATACTTATGGTGTATCACCCACTTAGATTAGTTTAATTTCATGCATATTTCCACCCTTTTTCCCATAAACAAATATTTATTTTAGGTGATAAGCACATCAAGGTACATTCAGGGAGCTAGCCCTTAAACCTAGAGGTCTACTTCTACTATAGATAAACCCATATACCTATTAGTATTTACATGTTGCCTAAATATTAGATTAGGCTTAAACAACATCTTATACCTTGAAATATTTGGTGACAAAAGCTCTCTAGGATGAAATTAGAGGGAATCAACATGCATGTGAGGGTTCTTTCATTTCATCCAAATGACTTACAATTTTTATTTTACATGCATCTAAAGTCAGGTTTAAAAATGCATTTATCTTATATTGGGAAGGATGTTCTTGAGACTAGAATGGGTGGTGGGTCTCTCTACCGAGCATGATCAGATTTTAATAACTTGGTCAAGATGTCATATGCCATCCTATACATGTTGGCATGCCATTTTATAACCACAAAGCACTAAAATCAGAGTTCTCTAACTACCACTTCAACTTTGACAACATTTGTTATCAGTATTTTTGTGCTCCTGAACAATAGTGAAATCATGATTATGGATGGATTTAGATGTCTATGTCATGGTAACACATGTAATTTTACTATCTGTATGTTCTTGAAGTGATGTATTTTCATTTAGAGGTCCTGAAGACATAAATGTCACTCGAAGCTCAAGAACTTATATTTTCACTACAAAACGTTGCATTTTAGGACTCATTACTATAACTTATGCCATGGATTAGTATTGAATGTTCCATCAATGTAATCTAGGGTAAAAAAAATTGTGTGTGTGTTAATCGAATGTACGATGAGAAGATAATAAATAGCCAAGTTGAATATAGTGGAGAGGGAGAGAACAACATTTATGAAATAAAACAAAAGAGATGTAACCACCAAAATATTCTAAGGCCTCATGAGACATGATAATTACAATATTACACTAATTCAAAGGGCCAAAGAAGAGTCTTTAAAATAAGGGCAATAACTCTATGGATAAGAGATAACACAACATCACTTAATGATTAAAGGGGTGAATGCAAGTCAACTCCAAATAGATGAAAAACTTTTAATAAAATTAGAAGCATCAAATGAGAATTCAAAGCATCTCTAAAGAGAGAATATCTATAACATCCGTACTAGAATCTACCTAGAAATATGTGATTTTTTAATTTATTTAGACATATATACCATAAATAGATTACATCATGAGAATCTAACCAGTGATCATATAAAATACTCTAAGTGAGATAATTGTAAATAAAGTAAATCACATCATACATTTATGATCACTATCGTCATAAAAAACACATCATAATATAAATATATAAAGTAATTATAGTAAACCATCCATGGTTGATATATGCCTATAGCCACTGTTATGAATGTATAATAAATAACTATATCCCTTCATAATAATATTTCAATAATAAGTACAATATAATACAATGTACATATATAAGATACATGGCTTCCCTGAGCATAGTTTCTCAAAACTCTAGTATCTATGATAATCTCAAGTGTCATCTCAAACATAGTACTGTTGTGGGGAGGGAGAGCATCATTCGAGCACTTTTCTACACCAACCAAAAATCAACAATCCCCCATACTAATCCCAACAGGGAATCGCCCTCCCTTCATGGATGAGTAGACAGTGATGGCATGGGAATCCAGAGAGACATGCTAGTACCCATGTGTTGTATAATTTGTCACACTAAACATGTGATGTATCATAAAAATCCATTCTATTTCAAAATATCATACAAACATGTACATTATACTCATGAAATGACAATATCTCCCTAAACATTACTTTGGCCAAATTTTTCAAATAATAAATAATAGTGATCTATAAACCAATCAAATTTTATACACACCACTTGATTGGATTGCCTTCATCTAACATTGTCATACTAGTAAGTTAGTAAAGTCTATCTCACTACTTCTTCAGTATCATTAATGTGATATTAGTTAACATAATATAACTAAAAGATTAATACAATTTACATTTTACTAGCAATCTTATCACATAATATGCTAAGAATAAGAGTAATAAAAATATATATATTCATTCCATCAAATGTATAAATAAATATCATATTATTATCTATCCCATACTAAAAATAATGACTATAGTTTATACCACTCAAATAAAATATACATTTAATTGTAGTTTTCTAAATATCACAAGTAGTTTCCAGATAAATTATACCTTATGATAACCCATATCATCATAGTCTAGTGTTCCTATGCATAACTACTAAATACCACATTCAACCTAAATTAAGTAGTCATAAATCTATGCAACATAAGTTTTTATTCAAGCAGTTAGTCATAGAAAATAGCAAATAATATATTCCATTCTAGCATTTGCTATACTCTCAGGGGTTGTAAGCTTGCATACACAAGATTCTATTATACATAATATAGGTTTAAACCACCAATTAAATTATAATTAGAAAAACACACCCCTACGTTCAAGTATATGTTAATAAGCACATATATACATATTTTCATATTAAGCATATCGTTGTTTAATTCATAAATATGTAACTTATTATAATGTTACATCCACACCTCGTGTTTTGATTCAAAATCTATATATGATAAGTAAACTCATGCATATCATAATGAAGCTTACGTTGAGCTCTTTATGCTTCACATGCCTCATTAAAATAATTGTAGGAATCTCGATATACTAACCACATATATACACCTATAGTTATTACTATTCCTAAATAAGATTTTTATGAGATTTTTCAGCAATCATAATACCAAATAAATTGATGATCATTTATAAGTCTAAACAATTATCCTTAGTCAATTTTGAGGTATATATATATATTTTCTCTGTCAAATCATCATTTAGTTATGACTATCGGTTATGTATATTTACTTTAGTCTTATTACAAGATCAATTCCATCTTGACCATTATTACAAAACTCTATTCTGTTAGTTGAATATTTTGTCGATCAACGTCCTGATAAATAAAATAGGTCTGATCAGCCAAAGTAGGAAGATTGGTTGTCCAAATGTGTAGGTTTACCTCATCAAAAGGGGACTAATCTCTCCTCTCATCAAGGGGAGGTTCCCTATATATATATATATATATATATATATATATATATATATATATATATATATATATATATATATATATAAACAGAAAATAATACTCAAGGGTAGGATAAACCATCCATCTCTCTTTTTTCAGAGATGATGCGTGCGGATCAAAAGAGAAATCTCAAGAGAAATGACAGAATTCACTCATCTTCTTTCAAAAGTATTATTTAGCAAACCACAAGAATACTCCAGGTAGTAATTGCAAAATATAACCAAAGATGTAGTAATCAGCAAATTGAGATGTAGCACAAAGTCTCCCCCTGAATTGCCCAAGAGTGAGATACGAAGGACAATGAGGGCACAAAGTCATCTCAAGGTCCTTTACACAGAAATAAAAAGAAAACACACTAAAGACAATTATGGGGGCACAAAGTCTCTCCACATTTGACTTCAGGACACCTTCCTGACTATTTTCACTAATCTTGCTTATTGAATTAAAGGGACATAAAATATATTAAGGAAAAAGACATAAGAACAGTTTCCTCAACAACAAAGATATCACAGTACAAAGTCTAAAAAATCACTTGCTTTCTTATTCCAATAACAAAATATGATCAACAATCTGAGCTCAAAGTCTCAGTAATGCCTTTCAATTTGGGCAAAGTTTCATTTCTAATTGTTAGAGAGAGATCTATTTACAATAAAAGAGAGTACCTTATATAGCCTCTTCAAGAAGGACTCGGGAACAGTAACACAACATGTTGCATTGAAATTTGTTAAGAAGACAGGCTGGAATTTAGGGGCATCTACCCATTTGTTTTTCTCAATGCAGAGAAACAAGTCATGCTATTGAAAGTTTGCAACTTTCAATGTTTACCTGGCAATCTGATCCTTCTTCATCATTCCTCCTTTTTTGGTTAATTGAATTGGGTCCTTGATTCAATCTGATACTCTGTTCCTTAATTGGTCCCTGTTGATCTTAGCCTTAAAGCCTTTAAATGCATTTGGGACCATAGATTTAAATCTACAAGGATCAATGGCTATTTTATTGTCACATCTTTGACATCCGCGGGCACGTCACTTCATTTTCAATGGCTAGTTCACTATTCTTGAATTTGACATCTTCAGGCGCGTCACCCCTTGGTCCTTCTTCAGCTTTCCTGTTTGAGATTTTTTGGAGGGAACTTACCCTTCAGGCCTTAAGAAATGATCCGCTTTGAGTCCGAAAGAGCCCCCTGCAAGGGTATCTGCCCTTCAGGCAGTCTTCGAATGGCCTTCAGGCTTCTTTATTCTAGCAAGGTCGCTAAGTTCTTCCTTCTAATTTCTTATTTTACATCTTCCCAAAGGGAGGGTGACCCTTCGGCTTCGGGGAAGTGTCCTTCAAGTTGGCAGTTGAGAGTCCCCCGCAAGGGCACTTTCCCTTTGGGGTCCTTCGGCGGCCTCTTCTTTGGAGTCTTTCGGAACAATTCTCGTGGACAAAAAGTTTGTGGATAATTCCCATGGACAAAAAGTCCACAGACATTTCCCGCGGACAAAAAATCTACAGATATTATTGCTTTGGCTTTGAGAAACTCTTTCGGGCTTTCCTCCCGCAGTCTTTCTGAATTCCTTCAGACAAAAATTCTGAAGGAATTATGCCTTAGTCTTTTTCGACTACCTTAAACAAAAATCCGAAAGAATTTACCTTTTGAGGCTTCTTTAAAAATGACCCTTCCGAAGAGTGCTTTTGTCGACCAAGTGCCCTCCGCAAGGGCACTTGTCCTTCGAGAGGCTCTCTTGAACTTTTGCATTAAACCACTCTTTTGAACCAACCGTTGAACCAAGCTTTGAACCATGCTTTGAACCAAGCTTTGAACCAAGCCGATGATCCCTTTGATTGAACCAAGCTGATGAACCAAGTTTTGAACCAAGCGGATGAACCAAGCTTTGAACCAACTGAATGAACCAAAGCATTGAACCAACCGTTGAACCAAGCTTTGGTTCAATGGTTCAATGGTTCATTCCCTTTGATTTGGCTAAGTCCTTTTGATCTTCATTGAACCAAACACATTGAACCTTGAACCCGTTGAACCCTTGTCGATGACGTTGAACCTTTGAACTTGTTGAACCCGTTGAACCAAAATGGTTCAAGGTTCAACGGTTCAATCCTTGCTTAGATGCTTGCTGATGGAGATTTTTGATTGAACCAAGGCACTGAACCAATCCCAAAAATGACTAAGTGTTGAAAACTGATTTTTTTGATTGAACCCCCCTTCAGAAGGCTTTGAACCTATAGAAATGAACCTACCTGTAGAGTCTGTAGAAACCAAGTCTGTAGTTTTCTCTAACCTTGAAAGAGTCTATAGAAATCAACTTGTGAAGCCTGTTGAACTTGGCCTGCAGAGTCCATAGATTTTCTTTGCCTACAGAGTCTTTAGATTCAAGCCTACATAGTCTATAGATTCAAGCCTACAAAGTCCGTAGATTTAAGCCTGCAGAGTCTGTAGATTCAAGCCTGCAGAGTCCATAGATTTCTGAGAAGCTTGAAAAATGAGGAATTTAAATGCCTATGACAAATTTCAGAAAAGGGAAGAGACAATTTTGGTCTATAGGACCAAAATAGTTCAAATTTTGTCCCAAAAATGAGTGATATTTTTTGGGGAACAACAGCTGGCTCCAGTTGGGAAACTTCTATCAATTATAAAAAGAATTGAAAGGAGTAAAATTCAGAATCTCCAGTGTCTTCATGTGTACCATTGGGCTACAAAGTCATGCTACCCAGAAATGAAAGGCATAAAAAAAGGAAACAAACAAAGCAAAATAGAATTTAAAACTATACAAATATACATATATACAGATGCAATAATCTAATACTTCAAGAGTTGAAGTGTTTCAGATATTGCTTCTTGAGAGGTAGTGAAAATAGTGTGCCATCTTGGTAAACTAGTAGGAAACCATTTTGCCCCCAGAAACAGTGACGGGCAAATGCAACTCTCCACCAAAAAACCAATTTTTTGCATCTTCCTCTTGGTCTTTTCTTCTTCTTGCTCCATGGCAGGACGTGGTCTTCAAACTAAAAACCATAACTCCTTGCTCTCCCTATGAAGAGTTCTTTTTGCTAACTTTGAAATACAGCAGTATGGGCCACCACCATAGCTTGTTGTTCTGCTGGTCCAGTCCAGCACATGCTTTGATTGTCAGCATCAAACTCTTGACAAGCCATCAGCTCAACATCTCCTTTGATGTGAAGGAGTTTGACCTCTTCACCCTGAGCAGTTTTCAATCCGATCAACAGAGATCAACATCCAGTTGTGAAAGAATTACTGCCATCAAATTCCAGGATCCAAGCATCTTCAGAAGCTAATCTTCTATCAGATTTCTCTTCATGGGAGATGGAAGATCCTTCTTGATTTGTACTACACCCTACCAATTTTTTTGATGCCTTGTTTGGATGAAATCCTGGATTTCTCTTCATGGGAGATGGAAGATCCTTCTTGATTTGTACTTTCATCAGCTGAGACATGAGCATTCTCTGTGGTTAAGAAGTAATTACCCTTGCTTGAAGGCTCAAACAAAATTTGAACTGCAGGGGCTGACGTTTGGGTGACCACAATTTTTGCCTTAGACAGGTCCACACTTAGTTCTCCACCAATGTTTAATTACTCAGGATTGGCTTGCAGGGATTCAAACTTAGTCATCTAAATTTTGGATTTCTTGACATGATCAATCATGGCAAATGACTGAGATGGACTTGGAAGAGAGGATGGGAGTTCATCCTTTTGGTTTTTGGGAGGGGGAGGACTGATCTGCGAATTTGAAGTAGAAGGTGCAGAGATGTTCGATGTACTTACTTTTTTGGCAATCACCGGGTCCTTTGATTGAAAAGGAAGAGGGGTTCTCTGCTTAGTAATTGAAATTATTGGTTGAGGATGCTTCTCTGTCTTCCCTTCATCAGCTTGCTAGACTGATTGGTTTTTGGACCTGATAAACACTGCATATGATCCATCAAAAGATTCTCCTTCGCTTCTGGGTTTATCTTGGTAATTCAGGAAACCAATGTGAGAGTCACCAGCTGATTTTTCTAGATCCTTTCTGAAGAGATCAACATCATTTTCTTGCTCGAACTCAGGTTGGAAATAGGAAATATTTTTTGTTTTCAGATATCTAACTACTGAGTTGGTTGGAGATGCTTCAAGGGCAAGATTCCTCTGTGGGGAGGAAGATAATTTAGTTGCCCTTGAATTTTGACATTGTTGCCTTGATATGGCTGATTAGGGAATGTTCTCCTTGGTATATCTTTATATAGAGGAGCAAAAGACATAACTTGTGCCATTTACTTTTTCAAGGCTAGAAATTTATTTGCTAGCTTTTGTACCATTGAGTCAGTGGTGATTATGGGTGAATATTCAGAAGATGAAGAGGGTTTACCTCTGTTTGGGTCTTTTCTTATCTTCCCTGCTAAGATGAGATCATCTTTTACCTCAGTGGCCAAAATTTGAGCTGCAACAAGATCTATATGACTAGCTTGTCTCAGCAGAAAACTCACTTCAGGCAATTGTGAATTGATGAAGAAGCATTTGAGGCTCTGAGGTGTCAGCTGGGCAACCATGGGAATCCTGTGCCTCAGCTTGTCGAACCTAGCAATGAAATTTCTCATAGGCTCATGAGGTTCCTTCTTCATCTGAGTGAGTTGGGCCAGCAAAGCATGTGCATCCTCTGCAGGCTTGAATCTGGCTTCAAATTTGACTTTGAATGTATCCCAGTCAGTCACTGATTCAGCCTGCAGGTGGTAGAATCAATCTGCAGCAGCACCTTGTAGTGTCTCCACAAAAATTCTAATTGCCACGTCTTCAAATTCCACCCCTATAACACCATAGGCTATGCTAAAGGCTGCAATGTGTTCATCAGGGTGAACTATCCTATCATCAAAGAATTTGGGAAAATTCTTTCTTGAACTACGTGGGAGTTCATGCAGAGGTGGAGTCAAGTTGAGTGGGCTAAAAGAGTTACCCCAGGGGCCTCGAACTGCCATGATTTAATTAAGAAAAATAGATATAACCAATCTAGATGGAGTGGCCAAATTACAGAACAAAAATGGAAAAGGACTGGCTCAGCTTCAGCTTGAGGCTTTAAACTGTGCACTCTTTCCTAGCAGCTCTGGTTTTTGCAGACCAGATAAAATAACGGAGGTGGAGGAAGATGGTAAGGCTATAATTAATAATGGGTAAGACATGAAATGGAGTCGCCAGAGTCTGTAATAGATAAGGGTTATAATGATAATGGGTTATATCCCCAACAGAGTCACCAAAAACTGTTGGTTGAATATTTTATTGATCAGCGTACTGATAAACAAAATAGGTCTGATCAGCCAAAGTAGGAAGATTGATCATCCAAATGTGTAAGTTTACCACATCAAAAAGGGACTAATCTCTCCTCTCATCAAGGGGAGGTTCCCTATAGATAGGCTATATATATATAAAATAATACTCAAGGGTAGGATAAACCATCCATCTCTCTTTTTTCAGAGATGATGCGTGCAGATCAAAGGAGAAATCTCAAAAGAAATGACAAAAAGCACTCATCTTCTTTCAAAAGTACTATTTAGCAAACCACAAGAATACTCCAGGTAGTAATTGCAAAATGTAACCAAGGATGTAGTAACCAACAAATTGAGATGTAGCACAAAGTCTCCACCTGAATTGCCCAAGAGTGAGATACGAAGGACAATGAGGGCACAAAGTCTCTCCACATTTGACTTTAGGACACCTTCCTGACTATTTTCACTAATCCTGCTTGTTGAATTAAAGGAACATAAAATATATTAAGGAAAAAGACATAAGAACAGTTTCCCCAACAACAAAGATATCACAACACAAAGTCTGAAAAATCACTTGCTTTCTTATTCCAATAACAAAATATGATCAACAATCTGAGCTCAAAGTCTTAGTAATGCCTTTCAATTTGGGCAGAGTTTCGTTTTTGATTGTCAGAGAGAGATCTATTTACAATAAAAGAGAGTCCCTTATATAGCCTCTTCAAGAAGGACTCGAGAACAGTAGCATATCATGTTGCATTGAAATTTGTTAAGAAGACAGGCTAAAATTTAGGGGCATCTACCCATTTGTTTTTCTCAATGCAGAGAAACAAGTCACGCTATTGAAATTTTGCAACTTTCAATGTCGACCTGGCGATCTGATCTTTTTTCATCGTTCCTCCTTTTTTGGTTAATTGAATCGGGTCTTTGATTCAATCTAATACTTTGTTCCTTAATCACTTCTTGCTGATCTCATCCTTAAAGCCTTTGAATGCATTCAAGACCATAGATTTAAATCTACAAGGATCAACGGCTATTTTACTGTTGCAACTTTGACGTCTGTGGGCACGTCACTTCGTTTTCAACAGTTAGTTCACTGTTCTTGAATTTGACGTCTTCGGGCGCGTCACCCCTTGGTCCTTCTTTGACTTTCCTGTTTGAGCTTTCTCGGAGGGAACCTGCCCTTCGAGCCTTAAGAAATGATCCACTTTGGGTCGGGAAGAGCCCCCCGCAAGGGTATCTGCCCTTCGAGCGGTCTTCAAATGGCCTTCGGGCTTCTTTATTCTGGCGGGTTACTAAGTTCTTCCTTCTAATTTCTTGTTTGACATCTTCCCGAAGGGAGGGTGACCCTTCGGCTTCAAGGAAGTGTCCTTCAAGTTGCAGTCAAGAGTCCTGCGCAAGGGCACCTGCCCTTCGGGGTCCTTCGATAGCCTCTTTTTTGGAGTCTTTTAAAATAATTCCCACAGACAAAAAGTTCGCGGACATTACCTGCAGACAAAATCTGTGGATATTATTGCTTTGGCTTTGAGAAACTCTTTCGGGCTTTCCTCCCGTAGTCTTTCCGAATTCCTTCAGACTTTTTGTTTGAAGGAATTCCTTCGGACAAAAAGTCTGAAGGAATTATGCCTTAGTCTTTTTTGACTGCTTTAAACAAAAATCCAAAAGAATTTCCCTTTTGAGGCTTCTTTGAAAATGACCCTTCCGAAGGGTGCTTTTGTCGACCAAGTGCCCTCCGCAAGGGCACTTGTCCTTCGAGAGTGTCTCTTGAACTTTTGCATTGAACCGCTCATTTGAACCAACCGTTGAACCAAGCTTTGAACCACGCTTTGAACCAAGCCGATGATCCCTTTGATTGAACCAAGCCGATGAACCAAGTTTTGAACCAAGCGGATGAACCAAGCTTTGAACCAACTGAATGAACCGACTGAATGAACCAAAGCATTGAACCAACTGTTGAACCAAGCTTTGGTTCAACGGTTCAATGGTTCATTCCCTTTGATTTGGCTAAGTCTTTTTGATCCTCACTGAACCAAACACGTTAAACCTGTTGAACCTTGAACCCGTTGAACCCTTGCCGATGACGTTGAACCTTTGAACTTGTTGAACCCGTTGAACCAAAATGGTTCAAGGTTCAACGGTTCAATGGTTGGATCCTTGCTTAAATGCTTGCCGATGGAGATTTTTGATTGAACCAAGGCACTGAACCAATCCCGAAAATGACTAAGTGTTGGAAACTGATTCTTTTGATTGAACCCGCCTACACAAGGCTTTAAACCTGTAGAAATGAACCTGCCTGCAGAGTCCGTAGAAACCAAGTCCGTAGTTTTCTCTAACCTTGAAAGAGTCTGTAGAAATCAACCTGTGAAGCCCGTTGAACTTGGCCTGCAGAGTCCGTAGATTTTCTTTTCCTGCAGAGCCCGTTGATTTCTGAGAAGTTTGAAAAAGAGGAATTTGAATGCCCAGGACAAATTTCGGAAAGGGAAGAGACAATTTTGGTCTGTAGGACCAAAATAGTTCAAATGTTGTCCCAAAAATAAGTGATATTTTTTAGGGGACAACATATTCAAAATTTAAATTTCATACATATAGACCCTCATGTATAAGAACTCCCAGCTTATTGTTATTGACAAAATTGGCCATTATTTGGGTTCAATAAACAATGAAAGAGTAAGTCAACTCATTTGATATAAAATCATGCTTTTAATCTTCTAAAAACTTTTCATGATTACCCTACTTATATGATAATTTAATATATAAATAGTCCCTATGTATAAACTCACAGGAATTAAGACAGCAAGGATTTTGTCATTCATTTGCTAAGTCATGAAGTCATTGCTAAATCACTCCAAATATATTTCCTAAAAAAAGAAATATAATCACTAAATAAGGGACGTCGACTCAGCTATAAGTTGTAACAAATTGATTAATCCTTTGTTTAAACATTGTGACCCTTACCTTTCTAGTTTCTAATGCTTATAAAACTTTATCTTTATAAGACCTTATGGAAAGTTTTAAAATAATAAAGCATTTACTTCTATAATCTGTATACATATAACCATGATTTCAGCTGTTATATATATATATATATATATAGTCATGAATTTCCAATCCCCGGTGTGTCAAATACAAGGTGTATAAACAATGACCATAATTAACTTAATAAATACAAATTTAACAATATCTCTACTAATATATAACTTGTGATCCCCTAATGGAATGCCTCTCACAGGTAAACCGCTATTTTATTTCAATGTTGATATATATGACGATGGGGATTTTAACATAACTCCAAAATTTTATGCCTTTATGTCCATGCAACTCAATAAAATTCGATCTAATAATATAAGTAAAATCAATATACAGAGATATTATGATAATAAAGAATTGGTCATATGTCAAGTATGCAGATAGATGCCTTTGTAGTATATATACATAGTTTACTCAAACTATTTATATAGTATTCAGATATAAAGTATACAAATGTATTTTATAGTATACAAATGTGAAAATAGTTTATAAATCTATTGGATTTACAGACACACCAATCGATATACAGATATATATTGTTGTATGGATATGTTTTATATTTTGGTGAATATACAACCTGCGTAAGTTGATTCATCAACACTTCCTATATATACAAATATATCTATATTTAATTTGTTTGCAGATCTATTAAATATAAGCAGGTAGAGCGTAGATCGATGCCTAAGTATGGCTGAAATTTTTTTAGCATATACTCCATTTTACTTGGGATGTCTAGTTCAAATATTCTCTGCCAAATTAATTCCATAAAAAATAGTTATCACACAGAAATTAAGATTTTTGGCATAAAATAAAGTGCCTACTTGGCAGTCTGTATAATTTCTCTTTGTTACTTGTTTTACTTCTTCTCCTTCTCTTCCAAATACGTTTTCTCTTATGTGTGTGATGCCCTCCTTCTGCTCCTTGGAATATATCCCTATGATCTTCTTTTCATAATCTATATTAAGATGAAATAGGACATAGTCTTTTTTTTTAACATATTTTTCTCCTTTTTTATTTTATTTTTCTTTGTTTTTGTTATTATTTTACGCATTTTTTTCTTTTAACTTTTTCTTAAATTTAGACCTTTCTCTTTTTATTTATTTATTTATTATTTATTATTTTCTTTTTCTTTTTCTTTTTCTTTTTGTCATTTTTTACTTTCAAATGGTAATTTCTAAATTTTATTTATTTTAACTTTAATTATAAAAATTAATAATTTCACTAATTTAATTAGCATCTCCAAATGCCATAACAATTTAATGATAAATTTATAAATTAATAATCCAAATTTAAATATAATTAGTCTAATTTCAAAAATATTAATACACAAATGCCATGCAAGATGAATTTCTAAATAACCATTTAAGCTATGTTAAAAAATTATGAACAAACAACTATTTAATGCAAGCAAAAATTAACACATTGAGCTAGCCATTTTATTACTCATTTAATATGTGCTAGATAATGTGGTGTGTGCATTGTTCTAGTTAGGTTCTCTGTCATTCTCTGACATCTCGATATACATAACTCTCTATGATGATGTTCTCTCTCTGTCACGCTTTGAGGGATGAGTTCTTATGTGTCAACCTCACAACAAGTAGGTAGTTAGATCATACCATCATGATATACATACATCATAAATTATGGTTGAAATAATAAATTAATATGATCGTAATATAAACATATACACTACAACTAACTCATAACAACATAATCATATAACCTAAGCAATATCCCACTGCCCCATAATAGTATATATCTCAAAACTTAGTCAAAATTAACCAAATCAAATATATCAAATATAAATATCAATCGATAATCAAATAGTTTGCTTAGCGAAGAATTGAAATGTAACAATATCCCAAAGAAGGAGGTAGAACATAACCACTTCATCAAACTTGCATAAATAAATTGTATAAGGGCATCTGAAGAAGGTATGAAAGAGACAAGTATTTCATTGTTTATTTTAATAATACTTATAATAGAAATGTGGTATGTATATAAATTTAATGAATACAAAACGTGAATATCAAGTCCTAAATGATATTAAACTAGTGTATAAAGGGTATCCACATTATGATAGTGATAAATGATGTAGCCCAAATGGTGTAATCTAATCATGAGAGGCACTTCATAGTAATATATGACTCTATCTCAAAAATTATACTATTTTCTTTCATCTAATTTTATTTACAACATATATTGAAAGATTGTAAGTTAGTTTTAATAAATTACACAAAGGAAATATAAAAAATGATCATATCTAAATATGGTCATACAAACATCAACTTTAGTTTTGAAATAATAAAGTGGACCAAATTTTATGTATAAAGATGGTCACCATAAAATGTGAACACACACACACACACACACACACACACACACACACACACATATAATCTATAAAGGCATACAAAATAAGAGCATAATAGAATTTAAAGTGAATTCCATATAGGTATATGATACCAATAATGCATACATTACCATATAAACATACAAAAAATAACATCATCTAGCAACATAATATAATGTCGGATGAATGCCATATGTGCATATAATGCCAAAAACATGTACATTTTCATATAGGCATACAAAAAAGTACATCATTTAAGACATCTTACTCATCAAACAATCTCCATCTCTTTGCCTTGAAGAAAACTCTCCCTGGAATACCCTGCTCATAGATAGAGATGCCTTAGATTCCTTCAAGGTCCAACTGTGGGTCCCTCTATGCTCATAGCTTGTCTTCAGCTGAATCTGTTCAAATATAAATATTATTAGAAAATTTACATATTATACATGCAACTAAGTTCATAAATTAATTTTAACTTAAATACAAAAATAAATTAAACATGCATTTAATGCAATCTCATGGTCATGCTCAATCTACATCTGACACTCAACATCATTGATAGGTCTATGTACATGAATAGGCATGTGAAATGGGGATAAAACATGAGAAGGTGCCCTATTAGTCATATGAATAGGACTATCAGATGTCTTCAGATAACTATGCATACACAATACATTCACATAAGTTATATTTGCTCAACTATATAGTAAATTAGTAAAACAAATCATATTTATAATTTAAAATTATAAGTTAACATGTACATCAGTGAGTCTGTATGTAAATGACATTAAAGCAACAATGCCTGTGTCTATCTTAGCTTGTAGAGATGGAGGAGGCTCCACTGTGGTCATCAATTGAATAAACAACCTCACTTAGTTTTCTAAAAAATATTGAAGAAATATGACAAATTTTATCTCCTTTATTAACCCTGGAATCAATTAAAATAAATTTTAAAACCCATTTCTCTATATAAAATTAGAAATCAGTAAGCAATTTAGCTAAAAAATAATTCATGTTGATGTAAGACCTAATACTTATATGAATTTTCACTTGCATAATCAAATAAAAATGATCCAATTTGAGGAATTGAAATAATAATTTTCCCTAGCCATTTCAATTCAAGGCTTATACTTAAATTTGTACCACTCTTAACCTCTAAAACTCTACTCACTTTCATGATGTATTATGTATCCTATATGCATGCATTGGGCACTTGTGTGTTTCTAAAATTATCTATATCAAGTTAGAACCCTATTGGAATTGAAGTAGACACACAAAGAATAAAAACATGAAAATGAGAAAGATAAAATCAAGGGGAAAATGGTCAAAGTGACCTAGGAGTAAAATATACTAAGAGCATACTATTTAATATCAGTGTACTTAAAGTTTGAGATTTTTGATAGATAAATTTAACTTAAGTTATTTCAACGCATGCATGATCACATAAAGGAAATAACTTAAGGATCTGGAAGATAAGAAGTGGTACAATAGGTAAAAATGAAAATATTGAGTACTTAAGAAACACTATGAAGAAGAGACGAAAATCAAGAAACATGTGAAACATTGAAATAAATTTGAGAAGGTAGAGGAACACCAACAATATGAAATTAGAAGAAATAGGAGGAAGAATATATTTTGAAAAAATTGGGAGAAAGACATCATTAGACATTGAAAGAGACTCTCTATAAGTTTTATCATTATTAAAATCATTCAAATATCCATTATTCACCCTATAAGTTTTATATTCAATTAAGAATTCTTAGCTTAAGGATTTTCTCTCTTTATATTTCAACTAAACTCACGCGTATAATTTGCTTTCACATCACTATCATTCAAATTTTAGTTTGAACATGTATGATTGATAGTCAAGAGCATATATCTATAAAAATAAAAACATGTACATAAAGTATAATATTAACTTAAAATTACCTTTGAATATGTGAACATTGTTCTAGTAATATCAACAAATGTAGTGGTAGATGGCCCACATATTTGAAGTGCATATCTAAACATTAGTTGGCCCAAAAATTTAATAGTGGACCGTGAAGATGATGGCACCATCTCCTCCTAAAACATACAAAATATTACATATATATTATTCAGTTTATATGTAAATTAATTTTTAGATTTTAAATACAAATATAACTAAATTTTAACATTTCAAATATAAACGATAACTCCATGTGTAGTGACTGACATGTACTCACCAAATATATGAGTCAAAAACTCATCAATCAAAAGTATATCATCTAAGCCTTTAGAAGCACCACCATCATCACATGAAGGTCTAATGTATATAACACCATGGCATTTATAATTGTGAGGTAATGTATGCACATTGGGTGGAGTATCTCTATCATCAGTCTCATAAAGCCTATTCATCTGTTGAACCAGTGTGTTAGTAAGTGTACTAAGTGCATGAAAAGTATTAATATCCATGACCTCCTTCACCATAGAGTGGATCTTGGGCTGAATTGATTTTTGGGTAGGGACCCTTGTAAGATTATTAGATGCACAACATGCACTTGATCTATTCTACACAGAGCCTTTCCCTCAGCCCTAAAACTCTAAGTAGTCAAAATAGTTGGGAATATCATTGAGGACAAACTCACAATAGAGTTTCTTCAAAAAATACAATGGCACTTTGTGGTTGTTACATGGTGGATAATCAAACACCATCCACCATCAGTGAAAAGGGTGCATTATTTTTTTGGGTCAATGAATAAGGCATAATTATGTATTTTGATATTTATTTATCTTTTACCTTACATGCTAACAATTTGTTATCATAATAAGCCCTAAATCTATCCCTATATGATGTCTATCTATCAATTTGACCCATCATCAAGTCACTTGACCTAATACTAACTCTAGGGTATTGGCCAAATAGTTGTTATGGGTGTTGGTCAAAGTGAGTTCCATCATTCTCCTAGTTTTTTGTTTAGTTTTTATATTTTTTCCACTATGTGTGTAGCCAAATTCTCTTGACTATTTGGGGGGTCTTGTGGAACTATAATAGGGATAGGAGGGATAGGAGGGTTAGAAGGCTTAGGTAGAGGGTTAGGAGGAGGGTTATAAAAATTTTCTCTTGAAGTTGAATGAATTATTAAAAAAAAAATTAATAATAAAATAATGCAAATAAAAAAATTGCTAAAATCTAGTGTTAATAGGTTTGATTTTTGATTGCTTACCTCTCCTTTGTGGTAGTATTGTTGATTCCTCAAGCTAATGGGTGATCATTAGTTTGATTATTATTTGTGGCCCTCTTGGCACTATCTAACCTATTTATGAAAGTTTGTGAATAGTATTCAATGGTTGATGGGATAATCCCTCTTATTTTATGACCACTAAAGTGATATAGGGCATGAGTTATAGGGATGTGGTGTTACAATGATGCTAGAATACAAGATATAAAAACATAAAATTTGAAGCAAGGTTAGGGAAATAAACAATATTTTTTTATATTTCACAATGAGATAATTTAGATAAAGAAAAGCACCATATGAGATTCACTACAAGTTAAACTAATGTCTGTTAAGTATATTATTCACTCATACTTTTACAAACATAACAGAGAGTCTATATAATTATTGATTGTGAACAAATCCCCACAACATAAACATTCTTAGATAATTTACCATAGTGAATTACAAAAAAACACATTCATATATAACATTTAAATAAAACCAGATACTAGCTATGAAAATGGTTTAATTAGTTAGTAAATTAATTCAACCAATTCACAATATAGAAATTAAGTCTCATATAGTTGTCACCATAAGCTAAAGCATATATAATACTGATATTATAAATTTTGAGAAATAATAAACATAGTAGACCCAAAAAACATCCATAAAGAGTTCACAAGCATACTAAGTCTCCAAATTCCTCTTCTCTAATGAAAGGTCTCATGATTATATTTAAAACAAAGAGATGGGCACTGCCACATAAATAAAAAAAATCTACATGAAATTGAAATTATATCTATAAATAAGTTAAAGATAAAACTAAATTTAGTTTTCAAATAAATCGCATCTACTTTAAAACAAATATCTAAAAATAGACTTTTACTTTTCCAAGTACCTATAGATTTATCATTTTCTCAATCATTCATCAGGTGGTTATTTGATTCCCCTTGTACAGTTGCATGCACAACTGGAAATATTTGCCAATTCTAGAGATGTCTATAATTGGCCTTCCAAAGAGCAATTCGCCCTTTGCTATGAGCAATACAATCCAATGCACAGGGCCTCCAAGAAAATCTTAGATTTTTTTAGCCTTTTCCACTTTTTCTGATGCAAGGTTAACGAAATCAAAAACTTGTTGACTACCTCTTGTATTGGCTTGGGCCACTTTTTTATTAAATGAGGCTATAAAATTATGGATAAAAATAATAAATTAGAGAGGATTATAAAATTATTATTTGGTGTGAACAACCCTGGTGTATGAGCCTCTCTGAATATCTCCATATTAGGTTCATTGTAACTAGTGAGTGGTGTCATTGTAGCACTCACATTCACTGAGGTTTCTTCCAAATAAGTATAGGTATTAACTATGAAACGTTAGAAAAACTTAAAATTTGTCATCAATATAATATTAGAGAGCATGCCTCTCCTAACTGCATGATAAATTATATTAACCTTCTTCAAAATCATGAAAATATCTACAAATATGTTTGAATATTGTTTAATAGAAGTTTATTCTTCATCTTAGCCTCCTAGATCTTCGTTAGAGAATTGAAAAGTGATTTCAATGCAATCTCAACCTTAATTATTATAGTCTTTGAGACCTTAATTCGTACTTCTAATTCCAATATTCTAACTTTATTTTCCAATCTCTTGACCATTTTCTCTATGATTTCATTAGTAGACATTACTACATATTTAGGGTCTTCGTGGAACTCTTTGTCACTTTCATAATAATCAAGAGTTCTAGCCACATTTTTAGTTAGTCTCTTTGTTTTCTTGGTCAAAGATAATAATTCCTCTTATTTTTCACAATGAGTGAGAGTACCATGCTAAGTAAATTTACTTTTTATTATTCTCTTTAATTATCCAATAACTTTCTCTAATTTTAATATGACTTTAGGTTCATCTTGAATAATTATCTGACTTATGGGTTTTCACCAGCTACATATTATGACTCCAATCATCTTAAGGAACTTATCCTTACTAAATGATTACCAAGAGTGTAAGCGATGAAAGCAAAGTTTCGGAAATGGATGGATTAGCGGTGACCATAAGAGAACTTATTATCAATGGTAATTAAGTGGTAATAGTAGGTGATAAAATGGGGGATGAAATTGGATTGATGGTAGGGGTTTCTACTAATTTTAAAGTGGGTGTTAGGTATGTTAATGAAATATTTTATTACAGTATGCACAAGGATATCCAATGGTGATGAAATAGCAGCCATGGGATTTAAACGACTCAATTCTATAAAGACCATAATAGGAAAAACAAGAGCAAAGGAAGTAGTTATAAATAAATATTTACCAATTTTTAATATTGGGGTATGAGAGGAAACAATATAATTATATAATTGTGATTAAACCATTGTAAACTATGAAGCAGTTTGATAAACTATTTTTTGAAATAAATGGATCCTGTGTAACCGTGGTAACACTAGAAAATGGAATGGTCACATGACACTTATGGGAACCACTAGTACTGATTGATTCTCTTTAGATGTAATAAAGATCTGAGACATTTGTGTCATTGTTTTAGATGCAGACCCTATAGTTTGAGCACCTAGGATAGCCTAAGAAATAGTGGATTGTCTAATATATACATATGACTGAATCCTAGTGGAGAATTGAGATAGGTATAAACAAGGGGCATGACTTGAATTTTTGCACTAGTATAAGAAGAATTAGACAATGTATTTAGATCTAAATCAATGAAAATTGTAGGAGTAACTAAAAATGTCACAAATGCATATGAAACAAGAGGAAACAAAGTTTCCTAAACAATTTGATCTTGTGTAGCTAATGATGAGAGTGAGGGTGTCTCCTACAACACTTTTTTTTTGAAATGCACTTTAGCTCCTTTTAGTTTCTCTTTCACTAGTAACAACTGAGCATCTGACCTATCTTCAATTCCTTGTGTCCTCTGAAGTTGAGGTCATGTTGTCAAAATAATTAGACCCACTATTGTTAACTTAGATTTTACTTCCTCTATATTCTCTAGATTAAGATAGTATTTATTAGTTGTGTGTGAAACATAACAGTAGGTCACATTAACCTTCACTTATTAGTGTATGTAAATGCCTGGAAACATTCCCTATGGGGTACCAATGCCTCAAATCATGGTCATTCAATTTGAAATACCCTTTGTGGAATAATAGCACATGAATAAGATGATAATTTTTATATCCACCTATTTTCAATGGAAAAAGTGGCTAAGAATTATGTTGTCTAAGTTTAAAAACTATGGAAACTCGAGTAACATATTGATATGTGATTTCTTGTGCAAACAAATCTATATAAAACATAATATGGGAGTTTAAGAGGGGGAACCAATATCCATTTAATTTTGATCATGGTAAAGAATTGATAGAACCAGTATGCTCCAATTTCTTTAATTGATTGTATCATTTCATTAGATAACCTATGCATGGGGTAATCATTGATTTATTGATACATATGTGGGTAAAAATAATCATAGATTTATTCAATGCACTCCTAATAGCGATAAAACATAGAGTTTTTGATACACCACTTGGTAAAATGAGCATGGTTAAGTTTTACTGTAACATAACAAGCATAAAATAAGACATCATTTAAAATCTTTATCTTTTATTAAGCCCTTGAAGTTTTTGTTTTAAGTTAAAGGAAATGATCTCCCCCAAAGTTGGTTTCTTCCTTTCATTTACGAAAATATAAATTAGAGGGACCCAATTTTTATTTCCATGAATGACATATGAGGCCTTCTATAATTTATTCATGAAGGCCATGACTACCCTAACTCATTTTTTGAAAGTCCTAACAATATATTCATCAACATCTCCCTTATTCAACCAATGTTCTAAGTCTTCAGCCTAATCTTTCAAAACTTATATGAGATAATTTTCTGTAGCAATTTGAGGAATACCTCTTGATTGTAAGTGAAATTAGGTTATGGTAGTTTATAATAACTCTTTAAAGAAACCACATAAATAAAACCTACCATATTATTTAGGTTTGGATAATGAATTTTATAATCTCTTAGAATACATTATATGAATACACTATACAAGAGTTTAGTAAATTAAAATATCTCTAGTTTGGCAAGCACTTGATGAAGACCACCTTTGTGTAAAGCCACCAAATCATACTGGTATTCAACATCATCCTAGGATACACCCTCATCCTCTGATAGGGAACAAACCTCATATATTAATATAAACATATCATTTTAATGATCATATATGATTTACTCAACATCTTTAATTCCCTTTCAGAAAATATAAAACCATCCCACATAATCAACCAGATCAGAGCAGATGCCAGATGCCTCCACTCAACTGAGTATATGATCTCACACATCTTCTAAGAGGAAAAAATGATGGTTGACACACTTGAAAATATGGGCATGCTCAACTCATGAATCTCAACATGGATCAATCCCCTCAATATCTCATCTCGTATCTACCCCTTGATCAATAATGATTTACAATTTCAAGCCTCTCAAGCTTGCGAGGGTGACACACATGATGAAAATAATCATGCATTAGCAAAGGTTAAAACATAATTTGTGTTATAATAATGAAACCAAATTTGAATCCAATGGTGAAACACATCACACCAAAAAATATCCTATCAATGGCTATGGGATAAAATCAAATAATAAAAATTCAAACTACTAGTTGGTCCATGCAACTTTCAGCATTTAAGTAAAAATAAGATCAATAGCTTGGGGGAGATCAGGACAGATGCAAGCCCATTTCTTCTGTAGAAGTCCAATAAAACTAAAAAGTGTGGATAAAGTTTAGAAAGGGTGGACTCATGGATTTTATGCTCTGGATATGATGAAATACTGGCTACGGATTTTATAGTGGGCTAGAAACAGTGCTATGTTGTCTTCAAAATAGTCAAAGTGAAAGACATGGAAGAGCTCATCGGGGACATCACTAGCATATATTTTGAAGTCACTAAGGTCTTTGAATACAAGAGGAAAAAATAGGATCTCATGCAAGCCTTCTTTGATAGTATTAGGAGACTAAGGGGTCAGTATTAGGAGCATCACTCATGGAAACAAGATGATTGCAAGTTTTTGTTTATTTAAAGTGAATAAGGGGTCAGTAAACTTGTTTAATATTTTTTGGTAGCATTATGAGAATAAACATGTAAATGGAATGATTTCCAAGTGATTAAAAGTGTCTAGGAAGCTTAGAACTTCAAAATGGAGTTTTCCAACCATTTTGGCAAATTTGAAAATTTGAATGTTTTAGCTTAAAAAAGGTGTTGTAGGAGGCTACCAAGGGGTCATTAAGTTTTCAAATGAATAGAAAGTGTTAATTAAAGACACTTTAGTTTATATTCTTAGTTATGGGTCACACTTGTATGGAACAATCATCCTTGATATTTGTGTCAAGGGAAAACATTCTTCCAAGTGACTGATAGGAGGTAGTTAGGGTAGTTAGGTTTGGTATAAAATATGTAATTTTGGTTTTTGATTCAATTAAAATGTTGTATTTGAGTATAATGGGCTCTAGTCCTAAGGAAACATTGAAATAAGAATTTTGAATTTTGAATTTTGATGAAAGCCCTGTAACCCTATAGTCTTGAATAAATATTGGAAAATGATTGAGTTTTGAATTATCAAGGAAGAGAGGTTTGATAATGATGTGTTTTGGTGCTAAGCCTAGATTGGTGAGTTCACATTATATTTTATAGGAGTATTTATGCATTCCTTTATTTTTGATTCACATCATTTTACATATAAACCTATATAATCCTATTGAGTATTTGTAAGCACAAACAGTCATCACAGAGTACTGTGAAGTGGTATAAATAAGGTGTCAAAGAGTATTGTAAATGATTCTTATAGGGGTTTATAGCTAATTAAAAACCTAAAAAATCTCATTCTAAGTTTAGGAATTCTTGGTGAAAGGTATAAAACCCAATCTTGCTCACAAGGCATCTACAGACTTAACTACATAGATAGAGGAACTAAGAAGGTGAGTAAACAGAGTCTGGTAAATAATTTAGCAAAGGAATAATAGCGAGTGTTTCTTGATTATAAGAGGTGAATCAAAATGTTTTATACACCCTTCAACCATGCGCACATTTTGGTTAACTTTTTTTATTAAAAGTCTTAAGACAACATTGCACAACCTTTAAATGTGACTATGTGCATACAAAGAGACCAAAATGTGGTGAAAATGTTGACTAGAGTATCTATTGTGCATAAATAACAATTGGATAAGGTAATTTTAGGTGTCAAAGAGCCCAAATAATAATTACCAAGCCTTGAAACCCTTTTTAGAGTGTATAAGATCAAATTGTGTGCTCTTAGGTCCTGCAGACCCATATGCAACCTAAAACTAGGGTTTTAGACTTCAAATGAATTCTCCCAGAGATTCAACCAATGAAATTGCCCAAAAATTTATATTATTATTGGTTTCCATGCATATGAAAATACTTTGGTGTTTTTGGTTCTAATTTGTATTAGTACATACACTGAGAAAAAATTGTTTGTGATCTTATGTTGAATAGACCTAAATAGGCTTAATAGAGAACAAAGACAAACTAGGAAAGTGTCTTTTACTTGGAGATAGCCTTTGAAACTTCATACATAGGCCAAGGAGGATAGAGGATATTTTAAAATGCCTAGGTTTTTTAGAAACTTGATGGTATGAAACTGTGCATGCAAATTTCGCCGTAAAAAAGGATGCTAGAGTGGACTGTGTAAAAGGGGAAAGTTCCAAAGTCTTGAAATAGGTGGTGAAGTGTGTTGCTAATGGCATAAGAGGTATAAAGAGACCATAAGGAGCATGATTATTATGCTAAGAACCGATAACTCATCTAAGGAATCCTAGAACTAGAGAGTGCCTAATGAACTAGATAGACTATTGTGGAGAGAGTGAACATCAAACAACAAGAAAAATGTGAGAAGTTGATCATCCACTACATTATTTTGGTATCAGATCAAGTTTGCTCTTGGTGGTGGGTGACTTGTGATTGGTGCAAATAGATAATACTTTATAAGGCAAAAGGAAATTGGACACTATGTGTTTAGAACTTAACTACAAGATATGAAACCAAGAATAAAGACCCATGGAACAAAGGGTAGATAGAGGTAGTAGAGATCAAGATAGCATAGTGGAGAATTTGATGGGTCAGATGACATAGTTAATTTCACTTTGATTGTGAGAATGGAAGATATTGATAATGCTCTTAAGGAAAGAGTACAAAGTTCAGAGATAGCAAATGTGGAAGGAAATGGAAGACAACAAGGTCAGGAGGAACCCTTGTAATGAAGGTTAGTTGGAGAAGAGGATGGAGAAGTAATCCAAGAGTCCATAAGGCCACAAAATCATTTAACAATAGTTCAGGAATTCATGAGGCCACAATATCATGCATATGAGGTAAGGCGATTTGCATTTGATAGAGTAAGAATAAATTATAGTTTATTAAAAAATAGATAAAGACTAGTTTTTCAAGGACAATGTTGGCATTGCAATAAAGAAGGACACAAAGTAATGGAATGTCTCTCATACATTGGTAGGGATGATCAATAAAATGCAAGAGGACCAAATGAAGAAAGGAGGCAGGTGAGATGAGAATCTTTTCTCATGAAAAGAGTATTGTTGTAGTAGAAAGGACAAGTGCATAAATCAGTTCAAAGGAGAAGTTTGTTTAGGAGTAGGTATAAAATAAAGGGAAAATGTTGTAATGTGGTTATTGATGGAGGAAATACAAACAATATAGTGTCTTTAGATATGGTACAAAATTTAAGATTGAAGAGGATTCCATAGCCACGTCATTATAAGGTAACATGGGTTCAAGAAGGATACTAGATCATGGTAAGTGAACAAAGTTGAGTTGAATTTCATATAGGCAGCTATAAGGACAAAGTTTTATGTGATATAATACCTATGGATGTTTACCATTTTTTGCTACATAGGCCATGGAAATTTGATAGGAAGGATGTTCATGATGGGCAAGTATATAATTACACTGTAGAGAAAGAGGGGTTGACACATATCCTTTTACCCTTTAAAGGTGATGCAGATAGTTAGGAACAAAGAGGGATGTTGATGGCAACCAAATAATATTTTGGTAAAGTTATTGAGAGTATGAGTTTGAATAAAGCCCCTAAGAAGGAAGTGAAGACAGGTTGTCTTAAGATGGTGAGTATGGATAGATATGAGTCCACAAAGTTGGACATGGAGGATATCCAATAAGAGACTAGATTGTTGGACAAGGTCACTAAGTTGAATAGGAAAAGTGATCTTTGTGAGAAGGTATTGGTGTCAATCATAAAATGCAAGTGTGAAGGGTTCAAAAACCAAGAAGGTAGTGAATGTACTAGAATTAAAGGGGAAAAAACTACAATTGATATGAATGAGAATTGTCTTGAGAATGACACCTAACAAGAGGAGTTGGACATTGAGGTGTCAAATAAGGAAGCACAAGAGAGAGCCATGAGGGATCCAAATTTTAATTCTAACAATATGTTTTGTGATGTGAATACAGGTAATAAAGAAGTGGCCACCAAGCAAGTCTTGGACGCAAAGAAGCTAGAGGTGTTTGTGGTTAAAAAAGATAAGGTTGATCCTATATAGCCTAAGACTCATCAATAAATGAAGAATAAGGAGAGATAATCCTTCCTATATAGTCAAAAGAGAATAAAGGAACAAGGTGAGAGAGAAGATGCAGTATGTTTGGATATCTTTAACTTACAGTTGAAGACAAATATTAAAGACAAGGTAGAGACAAAAATGCAAGCTCAATAATTGCTACAACTCCATGTGAAGAAGGAAGATCAAGATTATGATAAGGAGAACCTCAATGAAGGTGAAAATAAACATGACAGTTCAATTATAACATTGCAATCAAAAGGAGTAGTTAGGAGCATAATAAGTGAAGAAAATCCATACAATATCAAGGATCAAGTAAATGTTGAGTGGGAAAAGGTATGTAGAAATAAAATAGGAGTAAATCTGATTGCAGACTTTATAATCTTATGTGTGGGTGAGAATGATATTGTAAATGAGGAGTGTCAAGAGTCTAGGAAACCAAATCAAGAAGGTAGGCAAAATGAATAATATCAATACAAATCCATGAAGATAAGAAGAGGTCATGAAAGGATTGTCAAAGGACTAAACATGCATATGAAAGAAGAAGATGAAAAAGGTACATTTATGGAAGCTTTTTAAGTTCACACTTTTTGTGTTGATTCTTTGCGTGGTGGTAGATCTTCAGAATACAAAGGTGATATGTGTAGAAGTCATAATGAAGCTAGACATTCAGATTTGCAAGGATATGATAATGAATTTTAGGTTGATCAAGTTTTAGAGGGTGATAAGGCAATCATGTCCAAGCAATACAAATGGGATATTGATGGTGAAAAAATAAGAAGAGTGTTTCATGTTTACTTTTCAAGACAAGACATTCAAATTGAAGTATGCGATAAGACACTATTTGTTGTTTGAAGAAGCAATATCTAGATAAGATGGCATAAGTCAAGCTCAAATTAGTTTAAATAAACCTTATATGTTGGAGGAGCTAATGAAGAAAGAATAATTCAATCATCATAGAGTTCATATGATGGAACACTTACCCATAGTTGAGGCAAAATAGTTGGGTTACATTATGGAGTGGAACATAGACTTCATTTGGGGAAAGTACATCATCAAAGGTATAATGACACCTTCATATGTTTTTTCAAAGCATGATTGTGATTTTATAAGTGTCTAGAATAAGTAGGTACAATAGATGAATGAAGGAAGGAGTACCTTGTAGTTTCATGTTCAAAACATACTCATATAAGTGGAGTCACAAACTGAAGCATTGGAGAAAATATGTAAGGTTGTAACAGTTCTTCAAAGGAGAGGAGTAGTGTGGATGCTAGAAACATGGAGAGGTCATGGGGAACATAGCAAGAAGCATATCGATAGCAAGACCTTGACAAGTATGCTAATCCTTTCCAAATATGAAGAAGTAAGTCATTCTAAACAAGGTGCTAGTTTTTTTTGTTCTATATTACCCTTGGAAGGTTTGTATGAGATTGAAAGAGAACAACCAATGACAAAGAGAGAAATAGGACCAGTCAACATAATAGAGCATAAAAATAATTATTGGAATTAGAGGAAAAAGAAGAAATAACAATCAGATCATGTCAAGTTAGGAGTTCAATTCCTTAGTCCTAGTCATACATATGAGTAAGAGTTGCACAATGGTGTAGGTATGTCAATCATTTTCAGTGTTTTAGAAGAATTAATAAGTGTAAAGACAAAAAATAAAGTGGCTACAATATGTTCAAGTTGGGCAAATTAGTTGCCTCAAATGAATTAAGTTAAGATAGAATGCATATTAGACAAACAAGAGGATAAAGGACTTGGAACCAGCAGCATGTCAAGTGTGAGGGACCAAAATTCATGGAAGACACTACAAGGAAGAAATATATTTAAAACAAAGATACAAGCATATTCTAGAAAGATTCATACAAATCAACCTCTGAGTTTTTTTCCTTTTCCCCTTGGGAGTATGATGCATGGGCATCATTCATGGAAACAAGATGATTACAAGTTTATGTTTAGTTCAAGTGAATAAGCGGCCAGTAAACTTCTTTAGGATGTTTGGTATTATTAGGAGACTAAATTCATTCCTTAGAATGCTTTCCAAGTGATTAGAAGTGTCTAGGACGCTTCAAAATTCAAAATGGAGTTTTCCCACCATTTTGGCAAATTTGAAATTTTGAATGTTTTAGCATAGAAAAGGTGTTGTAGGAGGTTGTCAAGGGGTCATTAAGTTTTCAAATGAATTTATAGTGATAATTAAATACAACTTAGTCTATATGCTTAGTCATGGGTCACATTTGTACAAAAAAATCATCCTTGATATTTGTGTCAAGGGAAAACGTTCTTCCAAGTGACTGCTAGGAGGTAGTTAGGGTAGTTAGGTTTGGTATAAAATATGTAATTTTGGTTTCTGATTCAGTTTACATGTTGTATTTAGGGAGAATTGGCTCTATTCCTCATAAAAACATTGAAAGAAGAATCTTGAATTTTGATGAAAGACCTGTAACCTTATAGTCTTGAATAAAGATTGGAGAATGATTGAGTTTTGAATGATCAAGGAAGAGAGGTTTGATAATGTTATGTTTTGGTGCTAAACCCAGATTGATGAGTTCACACTATATTTGATAAGTGTATTTGTGCATTCCCTTATTTTTTATTGACATCATTTTACATATAAACCTATATATTCTTGTTGAGTATTTGTAAGCATAGACTGCTAGCACATAATACTATGAAGTGGCATAACAAAGGTGTCAAAGGGTCTTGTAAAGGATTATCTAGGGGTGTATAACTAATGCAAAGCCTAAAAAATCTCATACTAAGTTTAGGAATTCTTTTTGAAAGGTATAAAACCCAATCTTGCTCACAAGTCATCAACAGACTTGATTGCATAGACAGAGGAACTAAGAAGGTGAGTAAACAGAGTATAGTAAAGAATTTAGCAAAGGATTAATAGCAAGTGTTTCTTGATTCTAATAGGTGAATTAGAAGTTTTTGTACACCCTTAAATTGTGTGCAAATTTTGGTGAACTCCTTTTGTGATTCAAAGTCTAAAGGCAACACTGCACAGCTTATAACTGTGACTATGTGTATACAAAGAGACCAAATGTGGTGAAAAGGTTGATTAGAGTAGCTATTATACAAAAATAATGGTTGTATAAGGTGATTATAGGTGCCATAGATCCCAAAAAATAACTATAGAGACTTGAAACCCTTTTTGGAGTGTATAAAAGCAAATTATGTGCTCTCATGTCCTACAAACCCTTGTGAAACCTAAAACTAGGGTTTCAGACTTCAAATGCATTTACCCAAAGTTTTAATTGATGAATTTCCCAAAACTTTGTAGTATTATCGATTTCCATGCAAGTGAAAATATTATGGTGTTTTTGGTTCTAATCCGTACTAGTACATATGCTGAGAGAAGACTATTTGTGATCCTATGTTGAACAGACCCAAATAGGTCTAATAGAGACCAAAGACAAACTAGAAAAGTATCTTTTACTTTGAGATAGCCTTTGAAACTTCATACACATGGCAAGGAGGATAGAGGGTATTTAAAAATTCCTAGGGTTTTGACAAACTCGATGGTACAGAATCATACATGTAGATTTAGCCTAAAAAAAGGCTACTAGAGTGGACTGTGTAAAAGGGGAAGTTGTAAAGTCTTGAAATACGTGGTGAAGTGTGTTGCTTATAGGATAAGAGGTCTCAAGAGACCATAAGGAGCATGTTTATGATGCCAATAACCTAGAACTCATCTAATGAATCCTAGAACCAGAGATTGCCTAATGAACCAGATAGACTATGGTGGAGAGATTGAACATCAAACAACAAGAAAAGTGTGAGAAGTTGATCATCCTCTGCATCAAATATGCAACTATCTTGTGTTCTATGTGGCATTCCATTACTTCATGTAAAGAGCAGGTTGCTCCCAATATATTAGGTGAGTTCCCTTGAATGCTTCTTAATTTTAAAAAAAACCCTCGGATATGTGATTTTTTATCAATGGTAACCCCTTGTAATTTACCTAGGTCATATTAACTTTGCATGCCTTAACTTTGTAATCTAAATCTTTAAAAATCCACTTTTGTCTCATCATTCCAACTTCACAATAGACAAATTAATGGTAAACATTGATATTTATTAATTTGTTTTCATAAATTCCATTTTTTTATTTTATTTCTTGAATTGCATGGTTAAATTTCAAATGGGCCATCTAAGTCATCTGTGGTCATCGAGTACATAGGTTGAATTTTCTCACCATGTTGCCTTGTGTAGATTCATTGAGTTATTAATTTTTCTTTATATCCTATGCAAACCATAGCTTGAACATCTTTTCCTTTATTTTATTTAATTAGAATAAGACATGTGTCATTCTTAGATTGAGTACGAGTCACAAAGTGCTCTTGGAGCCTCTAAGTTGATATCATAAATTTTGCTTAATTCTCATAACCTTTATTTTGATATTTACAAGTGTCTATTACTTAGTTCTTCATATTAAAAAATAAACAAGTGTCACTAGAGAAGTGTGTGGATACGTTGAATTGTTAAATTCACATCTAAATGCATGGAGCCCACACATCTTCTTACAATCAATTAATAAAGTATAAGTAACATTTGCATTAAAATTATATCAAATAAACGTTTAATATCATTAGAGGTGAACATGTGGCATTAATCAAATGGAGATAAAGTGTACAAAATTCCCTGAATAACATAGTGTTCATGTGTGACTATGCAAATACATTGGACTTTACAATCTAGTGTGAAACAATCAAGTTATAATTATCTCCACAATTTAATGATTATATATAATAATATAAGTGACACAAATAAAAATGTGTTTCATCAATCCTATGGTTATGCATTCACGTGGTCATAGGATAGAAAGTGATCATAATGGAGTCTATGGATGCATTCAAACTATCATATCCTCTTGATATTCCCACAAGTCCATTCACTACATAATATAGAGGCTAACCCATCATCACATCTTTTAAATAAAATACTAATACCTATGGCCATCAAATAAATATTAACAAAATTTAGACACATGGCCTTCCATGGAGTTCACGTAATTCAAAAGTGTAAATAATCCATAAAGTGTCCTCATGGATGTGTTAAACTATTAAATTGTGATTATAAAAATATAACATAGTACGTATAACATCAAAAAAGTTGACTACAGACTTTGGATTTTAGGAAAAATATTTCAAATTTGCCACTAAGCGTCATTGAAAAGGTTCACAAAGATATATAAGAGACTAAGTATTGAGATCAAGATTAATTGATACTAAATCTCAAATAGACCAAAGAAACCTCATGTAACTTATTAAATGGAATTTTATTTTTCCTAAAAATGGGGTCCTCATTTCTTGAAAAGGAATGGGGCATGTTGGTCACAACACCAATGGGTATATTTTGTGAGAAATGTATGTCATTAATGTCAACAAATCTATCACCAAATTATTTGTCTCTTTAATTATTTTTAGAGTCACATGATAAGGTTGTGACCATAAAAAATCAATAAATTCATTTTTGTTGGAGACACGCCATAAGGTATAGACATTGTGAATTTATGAAACCATTTCATGAATAACTCAGTCATACATGTATGCATGAGGTTGTGCTACCATGCAAGTACTTGGCTAATAACCTGCAATGTATTTTTTAATTGCTTCTTCGCCTTGAAAATATAGAAATTGGGAATGCTTTGTCTAGTATCATTCTAACAATACAATCCATTCCCTACTCTTTAGGATGGTGTATGGGATACTTTTGTTTCCCTTTAAAACAAGTGCTCTTATGGGTGTCTTTCTTTGAAACCCTCCCACCATGACTTACGAGATATACCATCTGTGAATGGGATGGACCTAATTTTACATATTTGAGTGACCCATTATAAATAATCAATGAAATGGTGTGATGAAGTTTTTTCATCCAAATTACCAATTCTAAAATTTCATCGAAGGTGAGTGCTCAAAGGAGTCATGGTAATGAATTATTTCTCATATTTATAATGTAGTCATAGTTATGGTTCTTGATTAAGAGATTCCTTAGACCACAACCCTCAGAATAAATAGAGAAAATACAATGAAATGAATCAATAAAACTAATATATTTATTGTATTCAACCACAATAATTAAAACATAGAAATAAATAACAACAATAATCTTAGAATGATATGCATTAAATATCTAGATCTATAGATTACTACTTGTTAATTCATAGTCTTTGAAACTTTAACTTTCTCTCAAGACAATCACTTAGAAATATTCTCTATTCACCCGACAACCATCCAACTATCAACTAGCCCCCATGCACAAGTGTAGGGGCATTTTCATAAAGGTGTAAGACCTACATACTTATATTTAATGCTCTAAAACCCACTAACAACATTACACACACCTTAGTGCACCACAAATATTAAATTTTAATACAATTCCAAGACATCATAGCATGTTACAACTTAACACATCATAAAATACCACATCACATAAAATATTAAATGAATCCTTGGTAGCTTCCCATGATCTAAGGGATTAATTTAAATGGCTCCATCCCTTAACACATCACAAGAGTATATGTGATTAAACCAAATTTTGCATGAGAAAATTCACATGAAAGTTTCAAAACCTTGCAAGTAACAAATACATCCAAAAAAACCTTTCATGATGACCTTCATATCATTCAACACTATTACCACACATTACTGCAAGATCTCTAAATGACTTAAAAATCATCACAATACTTACGCAGTGAAGAACCAACTCATCTAAGAATTCTCACCAACCCTTATACTTTTATATAAAATAACCAACCTAAGTGGTGACACAAATGAAAGCTTTGATGTTATAAAATATGTCATAAAATTATGAAACTACTTTACATATCTACAAAATATTGTGCTTACATAAAATACCAACACCAACTATTGCATAGAGCTTTATAATATTATTCAAATGAACAACAATGAAAATGTTGCATGATAATATATGTATGTAATAACAAATAATAAACATATATGCACTCGTAAGTTGCACAAAACTACACAAAGACAATTGTACACAATAATACTTGTGCAAAATAAAGAACAAAGTTGATGTGCAATCAAAAACTTGCATAATAATACACTTAAATTATTTTTCTAAATTATCATATTTTTTTATGCATGATTTCACATGAACTCAAATGTTCATGAATCATACACCTTTGGAAAAAAACTAAATATGATATTCTATTCATGCACTTACTAGGAGCTCTGTTAATGGTATTCCTTGTTTTTTACCTTCTGATACACTTATCCTTGTCACATTTTCAATTCCTTAGCTTTTCTACTTTACCAAATATTATGTATATTTCTCTATGTGTAGTCCTTCTAATTCGCATGTCAATCACTTATTCCACTTCATCACACTATTTCTTTGGCATATGCATTATCCAATCCATTTATTTAGAATATATGTTTGCACCTTCACTACTCTATCCACAATAATATGGATGCAAATCAGCCACATTGAAACTAGAAGATATATCAATCCCTTTAGGAAAATCTACCTCATATGCATTCCTTACAAACTTTACAACACTCTACATGGCCCAATGTTTTTCCATTTTAGCTTATCATAAGTGCCTTTTGGAAATATTTATTTACACAAGTGTGCTAAGAAAAAATCTTATACCTGACATTCCATTTCACTTCTCTTCACATTTACATATAATATTTACTATGTGCTACTTTTCTCCAACTATTTGTGCACTTTTTTATGCACTTCTCACATATGCTTTGAAAAATCCTCTGATTCAACACTTTTCTCTCTCCTCACTTTTGATATCGCGTAGCTTTGCAACTCTTCTTGGAATTGACCCATAAACAATCTAAATTTTTTTCTTCCCTATAATCCAATTCTCTAAATTATTATATGAAAACTCAACTTGTGCCAGAATATTATCCCATGTTCATGTCTTTCCTTCAACTGAACATCTCAACATATTACCCAAACTCTTGTTGACTATCTTCATTTGTCCATTTTTTTAAGGATGGTATGTTGAATTGAAATGTAATTTAGTATTCAAATTCTTACATAATGTCCTCCAAAAATGTCCAATAAATTTCACATCTTTATCTAATATTATGTTGTGTGATAAACCATGCAACCTCACAATCTCCCTAAAAAACAAGATAAAAATGTTTGTTGCATCACTAGTCTTCTTATAAGCAACAAAATGTGAGATCCTAGAAAATACATCCACAATTTAAAAAATATGGAATCATTTCCTCTTTATTTTTTAGGAAAACATAAAACAAAATGCATACTTACATCCTCCCATGGTCTCTTTGGAATAGGCAATAGTTGAAACAAACCTATATTTTGACTTCTCCCTTTCACTAGTTGGAAATATTTACACTCTCAAACATACTTGCATACATTCACACTCATTCGTGGTGAAAAATAATTATTTGCTATTTATGCTAATATTTTTTCAAAATCAAAATGACCTTTCAAACCTTCACTACATTTTTCCTTAATAAAATTCTTGCACATTGAACCTCTCGATATACACAATTGGCTCCTTACAACAACAATTCATCTAAAAAATAATATTCTAAAAGAATTCCCCCCTCACTAGTTATGCACATGATTTCCATGCATCTTTGAAATATTCATGTTTTTCATATATATATATATATATATATATATATATATATATATATATATATATATATATATATATATATATATATAAGATCAAATCCTATGACTTTCATCAATTAATTCATTTAATAAAAAACTCTTTTACTCAACATATCTACAACTCTATTTGACCGTTCACTCCTATGCTTCAACAAAAATGAATAGCTCTATAAAAATTCAACCCACTTCATATGTCTCTGATTCAACTTACCCTCACCTATTAATTAATTACAATGCTTGATGGTTTTTTTATAATACAAAATCCTTAGGTAAAAAAATAATGTCTCCATTTTTTTAGTATTTGCACAATTGTGCAGAAATCTTGATTATATACTATATGTTTTCACTTCGCATCATTTAACTTATCACTAAAATATGTGATAGGTCTTCTTTCCTAACTCATTAATGCTCCTATTTTTATGCCACTTACATTATAATATACCTAAAATACCTCACTAAAATCTAGTAATGCCAACATTGGTTTTTAAGTTATCTATTTCTTTCAACTACTAGAAATTATATTCTGCTTCCTCTATCCACACAAAATCTCTTCTATCTGTGTATCACATCAGTAATCATTATGCAAGACCCACTAAAATTTATAATTAACTTCCTATAAAACTTTCAAATCCATGAAAATTATGCCTCAAATATACTTTAAAGTGATAACCAATCTAGTATAGCTTACAGTTTCTCTAGATCCATATTTAAACCTTCTTAAAAAATCAAAAATCCCAAGTATAAAAATTATTTTTGCATACAACTACATTTCTTCAAATTCATGAACAAATTTTAATCTCATAACTTCTCTAGAACTTGGCACAAATTTCATAAGTGTTCTTCCTTTATTCTACTAAAAATCAATGTATCATCCATATATTAATGACTAACTTACCCATAAATGGTTTCAACATTTCATTCATTAGTATCATGAATGTACTTATTGAATTACTTATTCCAAATGGCATGATTAACCACTCATACAATCCATTTTACATTTTAAATGTTGTTTTCCATTCATCACCTTATCATATGAAAATATGGTGATATCAACTCTTCAATGCAATCTTCATGAAGTATCTCACTCCACTCAATAAATATATCAAATCATCCATACACAGAAATAGAAACATATATTTTTTGGTTATCCTATTAATTTCTCTATAATGTGTGCACATTATCCATCCTTCATTATTCTTAGGTGCTAATGCTACTAGCACTATGCATGATATCAAACTTTATCTTATCAACCCTTTATCCAACAATTCTTGAACTTGTCTTTGTACCCCTACATTCTCCTTCAAAGTCAACCTATGTGTCACTTTTATAGTAAAACTAGTTCCTAAAATCAAATCCATGTGATGACTTATACTTATCATGGGTGGTGACCCATCTGACAGATCATTAGACATAATCTCTTCAAACTCACTTAATATCTCCTTCACTTCACGTGGAAGTATTTATTTTATCATTACACTTATGTTGGATTATAAATTAACATAAAACATGTACTCTACCATTTTACCACTATCAAGAACTTATTTATCAAAATTATTAAAGTATTTTTCACTTCTCGACACTTATCCTTCAATGGAATTAGTGTATGTGTTAGTCCATATTTCACCAACATGTAGGTGTTTTCATAACCATCATGCTATGCTTTGTGATCAAAATACCAAGGCCTTATAATAACAATATGACCAACATCCATAGGCATTATGCCCCATAGAACCTCATCCTTATGTGTACTAATTTAAAAGCTTACTAGAAATATTTCATATGTTAGAATTTGATGTCCTTTCAACAACCACAAAACCTTATATGGATTTAGATGTAAAATTATCTTCAAACCAAGCTTATCTATCATTTATTTTGAAATAATATTATTTGTACTACCACTATCATTAATTAATTTTAGAACTCACCTCTAGAGTTACAAATGGTTCTAAACAAATTCTTTCTATACATAAGACTATTCTCCTCTTTTGTAGGTTTTAACAATGCCCTATTCATCATGAAATATCTTATAGTTTCAGTTTCATCTATGTTATGAATATACACAATACTTGTGTCTGTGATATGCACATTTGCATCAATTATCCTACTTCCTTCAGTATGCACATGTGGACACTCAAATACTCTATGACCAATCTCACCATTGCTAAAACATTTACCATTGAATCCATAACCTCTACCTCATCCATAGGTTCCTCTACCTCTAAAATTTACTCTACCTATTTGATCATTAGAATCATTACATTGTGAAGTACTCACATTTCCATCCTGCATAGAATAACCTATAATACTACCACTTCCTTTACTATGTCCATATGTGAATTTTCCTTTTCCTCATGTTACTCCTTGTTGTTTGTGTGATAACTTCTCTTCTACCTTCAACATAAAATGATAGGCTCTTTCAACATATCATAATTTGATCATTCCAAATTTATCTTGAATTTCAACAATGCACAATCCATTTACATATCTTGATGTCTTCTCAACATAATCTTCAACATGACCCACTCTAATGGCAAGTCTATGAAACTCTTTAGAGTAATATTTCACACTCATCTCCCTTTATCTCAAGTTGTAAAGCTTGTTGAACAATCTCATTTTATAATCCACATGAATGAAGTTAGCCTTTAGCTTTAGAATGAATCTATTCCTAGTCTTAATTTTATCTTTGCCTTTGGGCAATATTTTAGTTTGAACATGTTCCCACCATAATAATGCATGACCATTTAGCATTTCACCAAAAAACTTAACTCATTTGGGATCTTTTATACTCAACTGATCAAAGTATTTTTCCAACTCAATGATATATTCAATGAGCTCTTTAGGACTCAAACTTCTAGAATAACTTTTAGAGTCCAACTTTGGCTTACTATTTATTCTTATAATAGCTCTAAGGCTCGATATTCTAGTTCATAAACCTTTTATTCCCTATCCTAATCCTCAAGCAATTATTCAATGAATGTAATATCACTTTCATCATCTACTACTTAAACACCTTGATGTTTTACTATCTCCATAGCCTTTAATCAAGCTTACATCTCATCAATCCTGTCAAATTTACAAGTCTTGGATCTCTAACCAATCTTTGCCTTCTAGTATTCAAACCACCATTTTTTCCATTTCCTTAAAATCAAAATCAACTCCTACACACCTTCTACCCAAAAATCTCATTATAAGATGTTTGCAATTACTTTCTACCAACACTCGTAAATGAAAAAATCCAAAATAACCAACATAGATTACAAATACTAAAAATTTCCTTTAATACCAAATGATGTAATTGCAGTTAGGGTTCTCAGTTAAAATATGCATTAGACCATACAACCCTCATAATACACATTGAAACATGCAATGAAATTCATTAACATAAGTTAGATTTTTATTGATTTTGATCATACGAATTAAAACATAGAAACAAGGAATAACAAAAACAATATCACAATGAGATGTGTTGCAACATTAGTTCCATATAGATCTACTTGTTAAATCAAAGTCTTTGAAATTTTAGCTTACACTTAAGACAATCATTCAAATTATTGTCTAATCACCTGACATCCATCCAACCATCAATTATCCCCCTTACACAAGTATAGGGGCATGTTTCCAAATGTGCAAGACCCGCCTGATTACATTTAATGCTTGTCAACCTATTAACATCATCAAACACATCTTAATACACCACAGATACTAAATTCCTAATACAATTTTAAGACACCATAACACATTATATATTAATATATCATGACATATTACATCACATGTAATATTAAATGGATCCTTAACAACTTCCCATGATCTAAGCAATTAAATGCAATGGATCCTTCCAATAACATGTCACAAGGATATATGTGCCCAAACCAAGTTGCACACAATACAAGTCACACAAAAATCACAAGTCATCGTAACTAACAAATGTGATATCAAAAACCTTGTCCTGTGATCTGAATATCTGTCAATAACGTTACCACATATTATTGAAAGCTTTCCAAATGAATCTCAAATAATCACAATACTTGTGTAGTGAAGAAATAACTCCTCCAAGAAAACTCACCAACCTTGTTTATTCTATGAAAAAGAACCAACCTATGTAATGACCTAAATTAAAATCTCATATGTTCTATAAAATGTCACAGACTTATTAAAATACTATGCATATCTCTACAAGACTACACATGCATAAAATATTGACACCACTTCTTTTATAAATCATCACAAGCTTATTCAGATGAATAATAATTACAATGACGTGTGAAACAATGAATAATAAACATATGCACACTCATAGGCTACACAAATACAATTGCACACAACAAAAATTGCACAAAATAAATGACAAAGTTGATGTGCAATCATAAAATTGCATAATTCTACACCTAGACTAACATATTTTTGGTTGATGCATGATTATGCATGGACCTGGATGCTCTTGTATCAATCGGGCCCAACACAATCACCCTTAGAAACCACGCAACCAATAATCATAGGTAACTAACAATTGAATTGAGTTACATATGGGAATTTTAATTTTTGGTGAAACTAAATTAATGTATTTTCAACTTTTTTTAGATATACAGATATAATGGGCCCTTTAAATTGGCATTTATTCTCATTTTAATTTTACAGAGCTCTTTGACTAGTTAATCTTTTTCTATCTAGTTAATTTTGTATCTTTTATGATTTTAGGTTCTTCAATAAGGTGGTGTTCTAATCACAATGTCCAACATCATTAGAAATTTAAGTGTATGCAATGACATTTCAATATTTTTGGTAAATGACACCCTCTAATGCTAGTTTTAGTATGTTTATCAACAAATCAATTCCTCCTCAAAAGTTTGTGTTTCTCTTATAATTCAATCCATGAAGGGTCTAAAATGTTACTTTGAAACATTTACTTTTATCTTGACATCCATTTTTATATCATTTGCAGATAAGTAGATAAAAAATAAATTTAGATATCTTAAATAATGTGGCATCACTAACCTCATTTAAGGAAATGATAGAAACCTTAAATGTGATTGTTATATTTATCTTGGTCAATTATGTTAGTTTTACTTATATTTTAGATAATTTGTCATATTTAAATGCTATATTAATTGGAATTCAAGTAATAGTGTGTTATACTCATGGGAATCACATACTTTTATTAGAAACATAAGAACATTCACATTATAGGTAATGCATATATTTATCTTGGTCAATTATGTTAGTTCTACTTATATTTTAGATAATTTGTCATATTTAAATGCTATATTAATTGGACTTCAAGTAATAGTGTGTTATACTCATGGGAATCACATAATTTTATTAGAAACACAAGAACATTCACATTATAGGTAATGCATTCATTTTACTATAGTGAACAAGAAATTAAACCATGCGCAAAACAAGAATTGAGAGAACAATTCACCACTCGATATACACTTAACTTTAAAAAAAGAGTCATTTTCCATTACATAAGCGAAATAGATGTCCATATAAAAATATATTTAGGTCAATCATAATTGAAACATATTGACATTGATATAAGTACATGTCAAGAACATCCTTGATCCATATAACTATTAAAAGACAAATTATTTATGTTCTAGAATCAAAAGGCATATCAAGCCTTGTCAATAACTTGCTTGGACAATACAACTATCAAAAACAATTTTTTGTTATTCTAGAATCAAAAGGTGCATCAAGCCTTACAAAAAGATTAATACTCTATGATCTCTACCGCAGAAATCACGGAAGGGCAGCAATGAATCTACAAAATTGGGGTTACTGCATGTTGTTAGTTGCTTACTCATGTTGGCATCCCACACATGTAATGTTTTGAACTTAGATAATCATTTACCCCAAATGAAACATTATTCATTGACACATATTTGGGACAATGTATGGCCAACATATCCCTCAACAATGGGTGTTGTTCTAGGAAAATATTAAGTGGAGTACTAGGTATCCTTTGCCTTTCCAACTCTCTTTTTGCTTTCTCAAAATATTTATTTATTCTTTACTTGTCCCTTTGGGTCTTTGCTTTATTCATTATTTTGTTCCTTTTATTACCTTTGCATCATATTTTAGTGTTATTTTTCTTGCCTTTTGAATTTTTTTTCAATATTTTCTTGCTTCTTTCGTTCCCTTCCAAAAATTCTCTCTATAACTCTTTCTTTTGTTCCTTTTTATTTGCTTCAATTATTTAATTTCTTTCTTCCTTTTCTCTTTATCCATGAGAAAATACATGTAATGATAAACAATGATGAGTTTAAATTACCTATTCAATATCATTTTGGAGTCATAATTTGACCTTGATGACTCCTTGACCATTTACAATAGGAGTTTTAATAATTTAGAAATTGTTATTTGTCTTTGATTCCCTCGAAATTTTTATTAGATGCCATTATAACCTCTACGACTAGAACTCTATTATTGCATCATTTTCTTCCTCAACATGAGTGTTCACATAGTAGTGGACCAAATCTAACTAATTAAGTAGTGGTAGTTGTGAGGGAATAGAGAGGTTGACTTCCTCATCATTGTATCTCAAGTGGACATCAAGATTAATGACAACTTATTTCATCCAAACAAGAGAGCTATCTTGGGTGGGCATAGCTAATGGCCCATCAAATTAACTTATTCCAACTTGAGCTATTTATTTTTGATAAATAGAGTCACTAATGTTTTTTTTGTTGAGCATCAAAATATTGACTTGCTTGTGTGTTAAGAACCATCTCAACATATTCTCTATGTTTCTCACTAATTGGCACCTCCAAATCAACTCTAGCTAATTGTAGCATGTTTATTATTGTATATGATTCATATTATACATATGTGTCAAATATTTTTCTAGGTTCCATGTCTTCATCCAAGTATCTTGGATTAAAAATCCATATACATGTCCTCTCAAAACCTAATTTAATGTTTTCAAGTAAAAGAGCCCTTTGAAATGCCTTACTTCTCAATGTAATTAATTATTCATTATTGACATTTATCCCCCATTTTTAAAATATACATTTGTGCCTCTCTTCTTTTAAGTAAGTTTTGAATGGATAAAATACACTCACATGTAATGACTATAGTTTTTGAGAAGTGTGTGTCGATAATGTCAACAAATATATCCCTAAACTCTTTACCCCTTGAATTGTTCCTAGAGCCACATGAAAAGGTCATGACCATAAAAATTATTAAATGCTTATTGGTTGGATACATAACATCAAGTATAGATGTTTTAAAGGATGAAACCATTTCATGAATAAATCCTTACGCATCCATGCATGATATTGTGTTATCACGAAAACACTAGGATCACAATCTGTAATGTAACATTTTAATTAATTCTTCCCTTTGAAAAGAAAGAAACTAGGAACTCTTTGTCCAGTAGAATTCAAACAACACAATATGGTAGTTCATTCCCTACTATTGGAATTATATATGGGATGCCTTTATTTCCCCTTTTAGTAAGCATTCTCATACCAAAATTCCTTCCTTGTGTAATTCAATTTCAATACATTTCCATATTCTACATAGGCCATATGGGTTAGCCTCATAAACATTGGAAAAATTTAAGTAGAAATAAATGAAAATTGATGGCCTTAGACATGTTGATATATCCATATTAAGGCCTTGTGTTATATTCAATGTTAATTATAGGTGTATTTTTTAAAACTAGCCCATCATGACTCACCAGACATACCATCTATGAATGGGGTGGACATAATTTCACATATTTGATTTGCATATGCCTTAAGGATATATGATTCCTAACTCATGATTCATGTCAACTATTTCATGACACCATTACACCAAATCAATCACTTCCTTTTTGTTAAGAATTATGGGTCATCAATTCCTCTTGGTGCTAGTGATACTCTTCAGCCAAAAATCAAGTGTGCTCAGTGATAAACCCCACTTTGTTTCAGTTATATTTTTAGAGGATCTATTTTCTTCAACATCTTTCATGGAATTATCCATATTGGATTCATTGAAATATCCTTGTATTCTGACTTTTTTGATTGAAGCCCATCTCATATTATGAGTTTTTTGGTTAAATCCCCTCTTGTAACTTGGATAATTAGATCTTAAGGTGCTAGGATATTAATGGCATCTTCTTCTTTGCTAGCTTCAATTAGTAGAAAATTTGCTCACCTTATTTTGTCACAAGTATGCCTTTCTATCTTAAGTGATTATTTTCTCCTCATAATGTAATTAACACATACAAATCTATAAGAAGAAAGGAATTGAACTAATGAGACTTGTAGAAATGACATTAGAAAATATTTCGGTTAACACAAAGTAGGGAAACTTAAATTTTAAACATATTCAACCATATATTGAGTTTGAATTTCACTCTATTTGAAAGTGCAACCATTTGATGTCAATGTACATGCTCCATTCAACACTTCAAATATAAGAGGTGTAAACTGATAATCAAGAGGAAGGTTATAGATGCATATTATTTTCCAAGATCTTAGCTGTCAATATATATACATACACACACACATTTACATACATACATACATACATACTTTCTTACTTACTTACACACACACACACACACACACACACACACATATACATATATAAAATTAAAGAAATGATTATCTTGTTTAATGGTGTTAATATATCATATAAGAAAATGAACGCAATAAAACTAAAAATACTTACAATTATGAGCACCATTCACCTAAATACAATCATTCAAAGGTTTAATGTATACTTTGCAAGCCTAAGATTCCAATCCTAAGGAACATACATTTGCATGGAACAATCATAAGACACTTGCATTAAGAAACTTTTCATATTTTTCTTCGACATCCATTATCACACAAAGATAATGTCATTCAATTTTTAATGGTGAATGGCACCAATTTCACTTTACATAAAACCAAATGTCTAAAAAAGAGAAAAAATCTCTTATAGATCATAATAAAGTTATTTTTATTTTGTTATTCCCATGAAGCTATCATCATCTAAACCACTACCCCTAAACAACCCAAATACTCTCTCATGAAGAAATTACTTATACTTTAAACATATTATCAATTTCCCACTTCAAAATTCCTAATGATCATTGTGCGAGGGTTGGGAAAAATAGTCAATAAATTCCAAAAAAATTCATGACTACTAAGGTTCATAATAAGAATATACCATTATTAGATAAAAATATTTTCAAAAAATTGACATGAACCTTAGTATTCATTAACACTTTAGGTCTCATTCAATCAAATAAAATGTGTTCAATAAATGTTAGTATACATATATGAAGTAGGTTTAATTGGAGGATGTTAGTATATATATTTAAAAAAGTAGAAACATTTCATTATTTTGATCAAAGATATTGATTTATTGTAGGAGAAAATAAATACAATATTAAAAACACTTATAATATAAGCACGAAATAAATTATTAACTCACTTAGAGATGTTGACATATCATATTAGAAAATGAATAAAGTATTAAAAATACTTGAAAATTTACAATATTTAGTTTAACAACACTAGCAATATTCAAAGTAACAATAATGACAAGAACTTTGATTCAATAAATATAATGGAAATTCATGACGCAAATTTATAAGAAATATTAAAGTGTTGTTGGTGCTTAATCATTATACTTGCTTCTAATTGATTGAAATAGGTAATTTTAGATTGAGAGTTACGAGATTTTTATTCCATAGATAAATTTGAATGTGTTTGATTCTCCCTCAAATGCATTGTATATTCATGTTTTTTAAGCATTATATTGTTATGTATTTTGTGCAAACATGCAATTATTTTATTTATGAGAGTAGTTGAGATGCGATGTGATGGCATAGTGGATGTTTTATTGGATGTGCATGTTTGTTAAAAAAATTATTAATCCTCAAAATCTAATTTTGATAAGAGTAACCTCTAAAGCAAGTGTAATTTGCAAGTTGTAAAGTGGATTTTCACTTTTAATAAAGTTGTCAATGATTTAAATGATGATGATATTTTATTTTTATATTTACATTGAATATATGTAATTTTTAAATATGTATTATTTAGTATTTATGTTATTTAATTTATTTTTAAAAAAATATGATACTGAGTATTTTTTAAATATTGAATACTTATAATTACAATTATGTGAACTATTCACCTAAACACAATTATTCAAAGGATTAATGTATTCTTTACAAACCTAAGATTACAATCCTAGGCCCAATACATTTGCATAGAATAAATCATAAGATACTTACATTACAAAACTTTCTATATTTTACTTTGACTTTCATTATCACACATAAAGATATGCCATTCAATTTTTAACGATGAATGAGAAATTTTTACTTTACATAAACTAAATATCCAAAACAGATAAAAAAAATCTTTATAGATCATAATAAAGCTATTTTTGTTTCATTATTCCCATCAAGCTATCATCATCTTAACCACTACCCCTAAAAAACCCAAATATTCTCTCTTGAAGAAAAAATAATGACTTCAAATTTAAAGATATTATCTATTTCTCACTTCAAATTACCTAATGATCATTTTATAAGGGTTGGGAAAATTGTCAATAAACTCAAAAAATACTCATAACTACTATGGTTCATAACAAGAATATATCTCCTCTAATAACAATACCACTACTAGATAAAAAAATTGTTTAGAACCTTCATATTCATTAACACTTTTAGATCTCATTCAATCAAATAAATTATGCTCAATAAATGTTAGTATACATATACAAAATAGGGTTAATTCGAGATTGTTAGTATGAATATTCAAACAAGAAGAAACATTTCATTGTCTTTGATCAATGATTTCATTATCTTTGATTAATGATATTGATATATTGTAGGAGAAAATAAATAAAATATTTAAAATATAAACCCAAAAAAAATCATTATCTCATTTAGAGATTTTGATATGTCATATTAAAAAATGAGTAAAGTATTAAAAATACATAGAAATTTACAATATTCAATTTAACAACACTAACAATATTTAGTTTAACAACTTTGAGAAGAACTTTTATTTAATAAATATAATAAAAATTGATGAAGTAAATTTATAAGAAAAATTAAAATGTTGTTGATGTTTAATCATTATATTTGTTTGTGATTGGTTGAAATGGATAATTATGAATTGAGAGTTATTTATTCCAAAGGATAAATTTGAATTTGAATTTGGATTTGTTTGATTCACTTGTAAATGCATTGTATATTCATGTTTTTTTAAGCCATATAATGTTATGTATTTTGTGCAACTATGCAATTATTTTGTTTATGAGAGTAGTTGAGATGTGAGGCGATAGCATAGTGGATGCTTTATTGGATGTGCATAACTATTATAAAAAATATTAATATTACATTGTATTAGATTTTGATTCTAATTTTGAAATGAGTAACCTCTAAAGCAAGTGTATTTCAATAAAATTATTTGATGCTTTGCAAGTTGTAAAGTGGATTTCCACTTTTAATAAAGTTGTCAATGATTTAAATGATGATGACATTCTATTTTTATATTTTCATTGAATATATATATATATATATATATATATATATATATATATATATATATAAAATTTAGTATTTATGTTATTAAAAATTGTTTTTTTTTTCAAATATGATATCGAGTATCTTTTAAATATTGATTACTTACAATTACAATTATGTGCACTATTCACCTAAACACAATTATTCAAAGGTTTAATGTATACTTTACAAACATAATATTACAATACTAGGGCCATACATTTGCATGAAATAAATCATAAGACACTTTCATTACAAAATTTTGTATATTTTACTTCGACTTTCATTATCACACATAAAGATATGTCATTCAATTTTTAATGGTGAATGGCACAAATTTTAATATACATAAACTAAGTATCCAAAATAGATTAAAAAAATATTTTACAAAATTTAATAAAACTATTTTTGTTTTGTTATTCCCATCAAGTTATCATCATTTAAACCACTACCCCTAAACAACCCAAATATTCTCTTATGAAGAAAATTTAATTACTTCAACTTTAAATGTATTATCAATTTCCCACTTCAAAATTCCTAATGATCATTATGCAAGGGTTGGGAAAAAATGTCAATAAACTCCAAACATACTCATAACTACTATGGTTCATAACAATAATATATTTTCTCTAATAACAATATCATTAATAGATAAAAAAATTGTTCCAAAAACTAACATGAACCTTTGTTCCTTTGTTCCTCTTTCTTTTGCAGAGCAACTATCCATGGCTTTAGTTCATCATGGATAGTGATGTTGAATAACTTTGTAATTGCCCAAGGATGATGTATAGTAGGGATCTTTTTCAATATTCCATATACAAACCATTCAGGGATGATCGGGCCCTGGATTGGGTTTTCTTCACTGAATAGGTTGACCTCACCCAAAGGATAAGTGAATATCAACTTCACCTCTTGCTTCCTACTGGGACAAGTGCGAGCTCAGCTTTTCTCTTTAGGGTATCCACTAGAATTAGGTCCAAGGCTAATTCCTTCCCCTTTTATTTCTCTATCTCTTCAGCTTGATCCTCTTCTTCATCAAATCCATAGGCATTGGCTAGTACCTTTAGAGCATCTTCCACGTCTCCTTATGGTCCAATCCTATTATGTCAATTCCTTCAACCTATGATCTTGGTTCTTCAAGCTAAGTTGAGGATGATGTTATATCCTCAGGTCTCCTTTCCTCTAGTTTTTGCGTAATTGGTTCCTTAGGTTAAGGCTCTGTTGTTTGTGGTTGAGTGGGAGGATGTCTAGAAGGTATATTATCTATCAAGTGATATTGTCTTGGCCCTAGCTGCAATATATCATCACTTGGTTGTTAGGGTGTGGAGCTAAAAGCTTCACCAAGGAGCACACTTTGACAGTTTTGGGTCTACACAGTCACCGGCGTCGGTCAGGACCGTCCGATGTCGGTCAGATGCAGTTGAAGAGACGCCAGCGTCGGCAGTGGATCGGCTGACATCGATCACAGGCAAGCAAGCAGGAATCGACGTCGGTTTCTTGTGCGTCCAGAATGCTATTTTTGTGGACAGAACCGAGTGTTTACATGATGAGTTTAAGTTTTAGTCTTAAGTTCGCATCTCTATTATTAGTAAGACTATTTTTAGAGCCCTTGTTCAAGAGGCTTAACTGTTGGTTGTAAGTGCATGCTCAAGTCTCCTAATTCTATATTAGGATAGATCTTCTTAGCTTATAATGGTAATGTAATGTAGTAGACATTGTTGAATGTTGAAGAACAGTACAGAATTGAATCAATCCAGGTTGTTGGAGTTGATTGTTCTTGAGAGAGAGAGCTCTTGAGGGATAGAGATCTAGTGAGAGATCTTGTACATCTGAGAGAGGTGTGGAAGAAAGAAGTTTCTTGAATTGTATTCTTTTTGTAAAGAGTTTAATACAAGTTTTCAGGGTGGTTTCTTATATCTCTTGTTCTTGCTATTATCTGATTCTAGTTACTTGTCTATCTGATTTAATTTTGCGTTTATTGCTTTCATAAGTGTAATCTATTGTTGGTTGATCCCCAACAAGTGGTATCAGAGCCTGGTTGTAGGTTCAATAGCTGATACCAACAAGTGGTATCAGAGCCAGGTTCACTAACAGGTAGTTTAAATCTGTGTAGTGTGTATTGACTACAGGTTCTCACAGGGGTTTCTGCAGGGATTTTTGTTTGAGTGGGAGAAGCAATGGCAGATGAAAGTAAACTGAGAATGAAGAAGTTTAATGGCAAAAATTATCAACATTGGAGAATGCAGATAGAGGATTATCTGTATCATAAAGATCTCTACTTACCGTTAGGTGGGGTTGCAAAGAAGTCCAAAGACATGGAGGATGAAGAATGGGAAGTTCTTGATAGAAAGGCTCTGGGGTCTATAAAACTGAGTCTAGCATCCACTGTGATATCTAAGTTATCACAGGCAAATTCTACGGTAGAGTTGATGACTACGTTAGCAAATTTGTATGAAAAACCCTCAGCTTCTAATAATGTATATCTTATGAAGCAGTTATTTAATTTGCATATGAATGAAGGTGGATCTGTTTCTACTCATCTGAATGATTTCAATGGAATTGTGAATCAACTAAGTTCAGTCAATATAGTGTTTGATGATGAAATAAAAGCTTTTTTAATATTATGTTATTTGCCTGAAAGCTGGCATGGCTTAGTAATGGCAGTTAGTAATACTGCATCTGCATCAAATATTTTGAAAGTAGAGGATGTTGTTAGTGTTATCTTGAATGAGGAAATACTCAAGAAAAGCACAGAAGAGACATCTGGGAATGCTTTAAGTTTTGAGAGCAGGGGGAGGCAGAAAGATAAGAGCAAGAGGAGATCAAGATCTAAGTCTAAGGTGAGAGGAAGATCTAAATCCTGAAATGGCAGGAAGCCACAATGCTCGAATTGTGAAAAGATTGGGCACATAAGCAGAGATTGCTGGTCAAAGCCTAAGGAAGACAATCAGCATGAAAGAAAGGAAGAAGCCAAGGTTGCAGGTATTGCACAAGATGCTTTAATATTCTCTCTGCATAATAATATAGAATCTTGGGTGTTAGATTCTAGTGCATCTTTTCATGCTACCCTTAATAGGGAATATTTTAGTGACTATATCCATGGAGATTTTGGAATAGTGTATGTAGGGGATGATGAGCCTTGTAAAATAATTGGCAAAGGTAAAGTGCAGCTGAAGATGCAGAATGGCAACACATGGGTGTTGAGAAACATGATGCATGTTCCTAGCTTGAAGAGAAATTTAATTTCTGCAAGAAAGTTAGGGGATGAGGGTTGTACAATAAATCTCATAGCAGAATCTTAGAAGGTGACCAAGGGTGCACTTGTTATGGCCAGAGGTAAGAGAGAAGGTACTCTCTATTTATGTAATTGTGTTACTAACAATTCTCCTTCTGTATTATCTACCTCAGATGTGGATGCTAAATTGTGGCACTCAAGGCTTGGCCATATGAGTGAGAAGGGGATGTCAATTCTTAAGTCCAAAGGTATGCTTTCAGATTTAAAAAGTATAGATCTAGAGTTTTGTGAGCACTGTGTATTTGGAAAACAGAAAAAAGTTAGTTTTCTCAAGACTGGGTCTACTAAGAAGAAGCATAAGTTGTAGCTTGTTCACACAGACATGTGGGGACCAGCTCAGGTTGCTTCCATTGGAGGATCACAGTACTATGTATCTTTCATAGATGATGCTATAAAGAAGGTATGGATCTATTGTATTAAGAGAAAATCTGATGTATTTGAGACTTTTAAGATTTAGAAAGCTATGGTTGAGAATGAAACAGGTAAAAGATTGAAGTGCCTGAGATCTGACAATGGTGGTGAGTTCTGCAATTATAAGTTCAGAGATTATTGTTATATGCATGGAATTCGCAGGCAAAAGACGGTTCCAAGGACACCTCAATAGAATAGAATTGCTGAAAGGATGAATAGGACAATAATAGAGCGTACAAGATGTATGAGATTGCATGCTAGTTTGCCCTTATAGTTTTGGGCACAAGCTGTTGACACTGCAGTGTACCTAATTAACAAAGGACCCTCTACAGCTCTAGATGGTGGTATTCCAGAAGAGGCATGGACAGGTAAAAAGGTAGATCTCTCATATCTCAAAGTTTTTGGTTGTGAAGCCTTTGTGCACGTAGATAAAAAAAATAGAAAGAAGCTAGATGTTAAGTCTATGAGGTGCACATTTATTGGCTATGGCTCAGATGATTTTGGTTACAGATTGTGGAATTTGGAAACTAACAAGGTAATTAGGAGCCGTGATGTTGTTTTCAATGAAAGAGTGATGTATTGTGATCAGCTGAGGAAGTTGAATCAATCTGGGTAGAGCAATGGTGAATTGGACGAGGTGAAGGTCCAATATGAGCTCGCAGGAAAAATAAATAATCACTTGCAAGAAAACACAGAGACTGACGTTAGCAGGTTAGGAACCGACGCCGGCAAAACAAAAATTGATGTCGATCATACAGAGACCGACGTCGGTAGGACAGGCACCGACGTCGATCAGGCAGAACCGACGTCGGCCAGTAAAAGGCCTGGAAGTGACCGAGGTCGGTCACTGTCAGAGAATTTGGGTGGACAACGTGTTGTGGACGAGTCTCAGACACCCATCAGGAGGTCAGAAAGGGTAAGCAAGCCTCTAATTAGATATTCTCCTTCTTTATTTTATTTATTACTAACTGATGGTGGAGAACCAGAGAGTTTTAAAGAAGCAATACAGGTGGAGTCCAAGAGTCAGTGGGAGCGTGGCATGGTTGAGGAGATGGAGTCCTTAAGAGAGAACCAAACATGGGATTTGGTTGAGTTGCCAGTTGGTAAGAGGACACTGAAAAATAGATGGACCTACAGGTTGAAAGAAAGTGAGAATGGACATATGAGATATAAAGCCAGATTGGTAGTGAAAAGATTTGCATAAAAGCCAAGCATTGACTTTGGTGAGATTTTTTCTTCTGTTGTTAAAATGACTTCTATATGGGTTGTATTGTCTTTGGTTGCTTTTGAGGATTTGCATCTTGAGCAGCTAGATGTTAAGACAGCTTTTCTTCATGGAGATTTGGATGAAAAAATTTATATGGAACAACTGGAAAGATTTAAGGTCAAGGGTAAAGAGAAGTTTGTGTGCAGATTGAAGAAAAGCTTGTGTGGCCTCAAGCAAGCTCTTAGGCAATGGTATTTAAAATTTGACAGGTTTATGACTGAGCATTGCTACAGTAGGTGTCAATCTGACCATTGTGTGTATTTCAAGAGATTTGATAATGGTAGATATATTATTCTATTGTTGTATGTAGATGATATGCTGGTTGCAGGATCACACATGCAGGATATCTCTGAGCTTAAGGTAAAATTAGCTCAAACGTTTGCTATGAAGGATTTGGGAGCAGCAAAGAAAATCCTTGGCATGAGCATTAAGAGAGACAGGAAAAATCACAGGTTGATATTGTCTCAAGAAGATTATTTGAACAAGGTGTTGAAGAGGTTTAATATGCAAGATGCAAAATCGATAAGTACACCTATGGCTGGACATTTTAAGTTAAGTAAAGAACAATGTCCTAATTCACATGATGAGGTAGAGTACATGAGTAGAGTTCCATATTTTTCTGCAGTAGGGAGTTTGATGTATGCAATTGTGTGTACTAGACCGGATATTGCCCAAGCAGTGGGAGTGGTAAGTAAATATATGGCCAATCCAGGTAAGGAACATTGGAAAGAAGTTCAGTGGATCCTTAGATATCTGAGAGGAACCAGCAGTAAGCATTTGTGCTATGGAGGTTCATATACTTCTCTACATGGTTATGTAGATTCAGATATGGCAGGTGATTTGGATGGCAGGAGGAGCACTACAGGTTATGTTTTCACTGTAGGTGGAACAGCGGTTAGCTGGATATCTAAGTTACAGAAGGTTGTTGCCTTGTCAACTACAAAAGCAGAGTATATTGCAGTCACAGAGGCTAGCAAAGAGATGATATGGATGACACGGTTCATGGATGAGCTTGGTAGGGAGCATGAGAGTTGCAGATTGTATAGTGACAGTTAGAGTGCAATCCATTTGGCTAAGAATTCAGCCTTTCATTCAAGAACAAAGCACATACAGCTAAGGTACCACTTCATACGACAGGTATTGGAAGATGGTGAGTTGAAGCTGGAGAAGATCCATACAGATAGGAATCCCGTAGATATGTTAACCAAGCTGGTTACAAAGGAGAAGTTGAATCTTCATTCAACTTCTGTTGGTCTTCATGATTGAGTTGAAAATGGAGGAGCTAGAAGATGTTGATGTACAGGTACTGGTGCAGCTGTTTATCTCCAAGTGGGAGATTGTTAGGGTGTGGAGCTAAAAGCTTCACTAAGGAGCACACTTTGACAGTTTCTGGTCTACACAGTCACCGACATCGGTCAGGAGCGATCGACATCGGTCAGGTGCAGTTGAAGAGACGCCAGCATCGACAGTGGATCGGCCGATGTCGGTCACAGGCAAGTAGGCAAGAATCGACGTCGGTTTCTTGTACATCCAGAATGCTATTTCCGTGGACAGAATCGAGTGTTTGCATGATGAGTTTAAGTCTTAGTCTTAAGTTCGCATCTCTATTATTAGTAAGACTATTTTTAGAGCCCTTGTTCAAGAGGCTTAACTGTTGGTTGTAAGTGCATGCTCAAGTCTCCTAATTCTATATTAGGATAGATCTTCTTAGCTTATAATGGCAATGTAATGTAGTAGACATTGTTGAATGTTGAAGAACAGTACAGAATTGAATCAATCTAGGTTGTTGGAGTTGATTGTTCTTGAGAGAGAGAGAGCTCTTGAGGGATAGAGATCTAGTGAGAGATCTTGTACATCTGAGAGAGGTGTGGAAGAAAGAAGTTTCTTGAATTGTATTCTTTTTGTAAAGAGTTTAATACAAGTTTTCAGGGTGGTTTTTTGTATCTCTTGTTCTTGCTATTATCTGATTCTAGTTACTTGTCTATCTGATTTAATTTTGCATTTATTGCTTTCATAAGTGTAATCTATTGTTGGTTGATCCCCAACAAGTGGTATCAGAGCCTGGTTGTAGGTTCAATAGCTGATACCAACATTGGCTTCTACTCTCTCTACAATATAGCCTCTGGCTTGATGTTATGTTTCTTCAATCTTGTCAAGACCTCAGTGAATGGAGAAACTTTGGTGTACATCAGTTCATAAGGTCAAGGCTGGTGATCATAGGTCATATTGATCCCCTTTACCTTCAAGTGTTTCTCAATCCTTCCAGATGGATCCCACTACCTTAGTTCATTATGTTGCAATCTAAAAGAGATCCTATGTTTAGAGGCTGCCTTAACATTTTCCCATTTTTTGAATATGGTCCTCCCAATAGTTATTGGGAGGGAATGGAAGGGGCCTTTCTTCTTATTTTTGCACAAACCATCAATGTCATGGAATAGTTGGTATGCCACGTCTTGCTCTGCTAATTTATTGGGCACATGAATAGGTAATTTGAGAGGTTAGTCCAGAGTTATTTTAATTTTAATTATAGTGCAATCTAGATATAGCCATATATCTCCTATGGCTTCAATATATTTTTTGATCAGTGGGATCACTCTTACCATCAAGATCCCTATGATGGCCTCAACTAAGGCTAGGTAAACACAATCATAAATGAATTAGATGTGGTTCATGTATTTAAAAATATGCAACTTTGAATAGTACTAGGAGATTGTCTATTTCCCATCAAGCAACCATTCTCTAAGGCCTGGGATTTTGGTGGTGGCAAGCAAGGCATCCAGCAAGTAAGACATCATATAGAATTAGTTCACAGTTTTCTTCTTAATTGTAGAGGACTACCTCAAAAAAATGTTAATCAACTCTCTTAGAGGAGGGGTGAGTTCTTTCTCAACCATGAAATAAACAAAGGGGACCCATAGTTTATCCATGTATGTGGTGGAGGGGTTCCCACATAATCTATTCATTAATGTCATGATCATCCTAATCCCAAGCCTAAATTGGCTAAGTGGGATGTTGTCACTGAAGTCAGAGGATACTTGATTCTCATAATATAGCCATGGGGTGAGGATGGTCTTTAGGCCATTCTTCTTGGCCCACTCATTGATTTTGGTTACCTCTGCTCAAGGTTTGGGTAATTTATAGTAGTTTTCTAAGGTAATAAGAGAAATATGGGCAATTTTCCTAAAGCTATGCTCATGAACTATCATGCCCTAATCAATTTTAACATCTTTGAATACGGGAGAAAGAACATCAATGCATTGCAGTACCTCTAGTTTTGTCATGGCATAATTAAGGCCTATCATCTGAATGGAAACCATGTCATAGTACCTCCTCTTGACTAATACATTCCTCTCATCTTCCCTATAAATGATTGACTATTCTTCAATGGCCCAGAAAAGTTTGGACCAATTGTTGTTTCTTGTGTTTAAAGACATGGCATCAAACTTTGTGTCCTTAAAAATCCTCCCTTTTTTATCTGAAGTCAAAAAGAACTATATATCTTCCATGGCTTGTTTTCAAGCTACCATGACTGTCAAGTTGACCAAATTGCTCGCTAGTGGACTGCTCTTCATCTCTAGATTAAATTGTTCTTGTTTTGATGATAATTCACTCTCATGGGCTTGACTTGTGATCAATATAGGGTTGCATTAGGGATTTTATGTGAACTAGGGTTTTTCTACAAGTCCTCTTAGAGCTTTAATGACAGCAACTTGTCAAGCTTGTATGAACTTCATTTCCTAGATTTGATTTGGATCTTCGCATTTATACATTTGCCTTTATGTACCCACAAGATATTTAGATTTGTATTTTTTTGCTTATGTGTCATCACTTTGGTATTCTTGTGGCATTTTCATGGCACTTGATCATTAATTTTCAAAAAGTGACCTTTGCCCTTTGAAATCTCTATGTTGATATCACGTCGCCCAATATTTCTGTATGAATCAATGTCATTTATTGATCTTGATCTTGATAATTTAATGCCATTAGATGCCTCTCTAATATTCCCTATGGTTGTGATATTTTTCACTGTCATGTTCATCATGGCTATGTTGAAAATTCCACTTTGATCATGCACCATTAAATCCTCTGAGTACAAATCAATGCACTTTATTGATCTTTAAAAGGTGCTTGATAGTTAACTTATGGCTTATGGTATCTCGCACTCTCGGATCATGTTTGGGTGAACAATCATGTACCATCAATCTTAGGAAGATGATTGAGCTTTAATTTATGGCTTGCATTTATCCCATGTGGCATTTTTGTGTTCACCCTTAGCTTCATTGAAAATTCAAGGTTGAACTCCTGCCATTGGATTATCTAGGTCTAGATCAATGCACTCCATTAGATCATCAATCTGATGGGTCGACTGCAATTGGCTAGTCTATGCTCTATTGCTATAATCATGACATATGTCACCTTATCACCGACCCCAAAGCTCCATTGAAACTTTGACTTCGAACACACTGTTAGATCAATCTTGTCCGAGCAAACATGCATCATTGATTGCTAGAAGATGTTCAAACTTTAACGTAAGACCCAGTCTTTAATTTTAATCACACACCATTAGATTTTCCATTCGAGTAAATGCACACCATCAGATTATGATCTGGGTAGTTGAATGTGATTTTTTCTTACAGACAATAAGAAATATTAAAGTTAGAGCATGGGAATAATATAAGGCTTAGGCTAAAGTTTTAGACCAAAGTTTTTATTCGTATTAATAAACATGAATTAAATATTTTAATCTAAAGTCCTAAGCTAAGTTTTGATACATGTTAAAGGGGATCCCAAAAATAAAAGACCTAGCCTAAAGTCTTAACCTAAGGTTCATATTAATAAATATGATAAACCTTAGGGTAAGGCTTTAAGATAATCTTTATAACAAAGGGACCATGCATTAGTTTAGACCATGCCAATAATAAAATAGACTATGAGGTCACAGGACATAGAGGGACCAAGGATAATATTTTTAGCCTACGGTTTAATTGTGTTAAAAAATATGACTAAGCCTTAGGCTAAAAATTGAACTAAGTCCATGTCATAATTGAAATGTTCCCACGTAAAATGTTCTCACCAAATTTTAATTTTAATTCAAAGGGCATGAGCTAGGGTAATTGGAGTTAGGGTTTTGAATTGATCAGACATGAATTTAACTTGATTTCAACATATGAAAGGCTAGTAAAATATCAAGTCATTATTAAATCATAAAACCTAGACATTGCTTATTCCAAATGGACTCTATTGGATTTGCAACCTGAAACACAAAGATCCAATATTAGCAATAAGATCAAACCAGAGCCATGAATAAATAAGCTAACCAGACTAGGTATGGATGATATTCATATAAAAAAAGTGTATAAACATGTTGATGATACTCTTGATCAAATGAAAATTTAAATTTGGGATACAAATTTGCACAATTTGACATAAGGGTTCCCATTTTTCAGAAATGGGGGTATATTGACCTCAACAAATGGTGAATTCTAAGAAAAACATAGCAATATGTTAGAATCTAAAGACTTTGGTTCAGACTAATGACCAATTTATTTATTTTATTTGATCAAGTACCATTATTGAGATCAATTCATAGTTGAAATAATTATTGCACATGAATAATTGGGATCAAACATTAGGGCCTAGTCATGTTGTGTATGTGTTTTGATTCCACTTACTATTTGGCATGGGATTTAGGGGACAACTTCTAGATTCATGACCTTGATCATCAACATTGACTTATAGCATATTTAGATGTTCATTAAGAACTATGCTTTAGCTCAAGGAAGGATTGGGCATTGATCTACTACCATCTAGGCATCTATAGCCCTGACAGAGATACCTTTGGCTCTACTCAAGGCCTTGTTCCCCTGCCATCCATGTGGCCATAGCCCCAGTGGAGATTACTAGAATCACCTTTTCTAAAAAAGCTATTGAATTTTGTAATAAGCTTTTTATTTTTTATCCTTTTCAAGTCATTTTGACTTTCTAACAAAGGTTGGGAACCAAGTTAGCCAGGTTTAAAGATTTGGTCAAGTGTTTGGTCTTCAGACAATCATTCTTGGTTGTAAACTTTGTTTCAGGCAATTAATATTTTTTAAGTGCAAGCATGATTGTTTCTTAATAATCTAGTCTTTCACCCTATATATACAATCCTTTTTAGAACCAAACTCATATCAGAACAAGGTTTATAATCTCAAGGATTAATTAACATATTCATTATTCTTTACTAGTTTATCTAAACTATAACATTAATCTCATATTTCAATAATCCATTATCAATCAATGTTAAGAGAACATACCTGCATTCCTAAATGGTGAGGTTTTTTTGATCAATCATGTGAGACTTGAGTTGAGGGTTTATCTAAAAGGACTTATTGGGAGAAAGGAACAAAGCAAAGGAAGCAAACAAATATAAAGTAGGGAAATAAACAAACAAATATATATAAACATATGCACAAACAAGGGACAGGAAGAAAAGAATAGAAAGGAACTAATCTAACCTACCTACACTATCTTTAACTAGTCTTATAGCCATTCCATGAAGACCCTAGGTGGGATAGTAGAGAATTAATGCATGAGGTATTGCCCATTGGTGGGCAGTGTGAACTCTGTTTCTTGTAAGTCTTTCAGCTTGAAGGTGTTATCTCCAAATCTCTTGGCTATCTAGTAGGGACCTATCCATAGAGATGTGAATTTCCCATGTTTACTCTTAGACTCAAATGCCTTGTCCCAAAGAAAAAATAAGTCTCCTTTCTTAAACACCTTTATTTTGAATGTTTATCAAACCACCTCTTGACTGTGGTTTGGTGTCTACTAAAATTGGCAAAAGCCTCTTCTCTCACATCTTCCATCTGTATGATGTCTAACAACCTTGATCTTTCAAATTCTTGGTCTTCTCCATGTACTCTTGAATGAACCTATATGTTGAAAACTTGAGGGTGATGGGGAAGATGGGTTATTGACCATAAAAAACCAAGAATGGTGATGCTTTGAGAGCTTGTTTGATTATAGTTCTATCTACCCAAAGGGCATACTTAATCAACTTATGTCATGCTCGAGGTTTATCAGCTACAGACTTCTTTATGGACTTCATCAAGTTCTTATTTGTTGATTCAAATACTCCATTTCCTTGAGGATAATGGTTTGATGAGAACTTGAGGAGAATGATATTATCATGTTCTCATTCTATCATTTATATGGATATAAAATCATATCCATTATCATAACATAGAGATATAGGTGTCCCAAACCTAGTGCATATGTTTTTTCTAAAAATTTAATCACCTCTTTGGTCTTACACTGTTTAGTGGCCACTAATTTAGTCCATCTAGTGCAGTAGTTGATAGCAATCAAAATGTCCTTATGACCATCAAAGGAATTGGGGTTAATGACCCCCATAAAATCCAGCCCCCATTGGGCAAAGGGTTTATCAATTATTACTAGTCTTAATGGTAAGGCTACCTTAGGCTCTTTGGTATTGAAGACTTGACGTGAGTGGCACTCTCTCACATGTTTTTGAGCATCCTTGAAGATTGTAGGCTACTAATAACCAACCCTTAATATTTTGTTTATTGTAGTCCTTCCAGATGGATTTTCACTTCTCAGTCTTTCATGAAAGGTACTCATGCTCTCAACTGCTTCACTCTTGGAGACACATCTCAAGTAAATGCCTTCAAAGGTATTCATGTAAAACAGTCCATCCTTGATCAAAAAGTGAGTTTTTTTTAGCCTTAAATCTCTCATTTATTCTTTACTTAACCTTGAAGGACAATAACCATTGATTAGTAAGTAAATAATGGGATCATACCAATCATTAGGTCTGAAACTTTGTTGCTCTACCTACATAACACTTAGTTTGGGGTTAGTATTAGAAATCAATTGAATTAAACCTTAACACCTTACCAATTTGGTAGTCTTCATCTAAATGTCATACTTTTGGAGTATAAACATCCACTTACCTCTTCTTTCTCCTACTTCATTTTGACTTAGCATGAGCTTGGTGACAGGGTTTGGTAGAATGGCATGCACCTTATTTCTAAGGATATAATGCTTTAAAAGTCTTACTACCTTGACCAAAGCACATGCCTATTTGTTAATCAGAGAGTAGTTTAACTCAACATTTTTAAGGTTAGTGCTCATAAAAGCTATTGGATTTTCACATCCATCCGTCTTTTGAGTTAGAACTATAGCTATTATATGATTTGAAGCAAAGGAGTAAAGATAAAGATCTTTAGTGGAATTTGGGCTTATCAATACAGGGGTTTGTCTAATTACCTCCTTGATGTCCTTAAACGCCTTATTTGTCTCTTCATTCAAAGTGATCTTAGCTTCTTTATTCAACATGTCATTCAAAGGTTTCACTATTTCTGCAAAACCAAAAATAAACTTTCTTACAAAATTTATTTTACTAAATAATGACTTTAATTCTTTCCTACTATTAGGGGGCTCTATATTAGATATTGTATTTACTCTATCAGGGTCTATAGAGATTCATTCCTTAGTGATAACATGTCCTAATAGTTTTCCCTTAGTAACATAGAAAACACTTTTTTTGGGGTCGAGAGAAATCTCATACCTTCTTCATCTTTCAAATACCTATTGTAAGTGCATAATATGATCCTCCCTGTTCTTAGAAAAGATAGTTAGATCATCCATGTATATAATAATGTACTTACATAAAATACCTAGGAAAGCCTGATTTATATCCCTTTGAAAGGGGGCTCCTACATTTATCAATCCAAAAGTCATTATCTTGTAGGCAAAGGTGACCCACTTGGTAGTAAATGCAGTTTTCATCTTGTCTTAATGATTCACCATCACCTAGTTATACCTTGAAAAATTATAAAGAAGGGACTTCATGACATAACCAGAAACAATCTGTATTCCTTGGTTAAGAGAAGGTAGGGGTAATTATCTTTCTCAGATGCTCTATTTAGATTTATAAAATCAATGCACAGTCTGATTTCACCATTTTTCTTCCTAACTACGACTAAATTAGCAACCCAAGTGGAATGCCTAATGGGAAACACAATCTTGGCATCTAAGATCTTATTAACCTCTCTGTATATCAGTGGCTCTAAGATCAGGGTGACATGGCTTTGATTTTGTCTTAAAGGTTTAAAATTTTATTTTAAAGGTATGGTATGAGTTATAACCTTTAAATCAAATATCTTTAGGTCATCATAGGAGCATGCTACGATATATTTATATTTGGTCAGCATTTATTTGGCCTTTTGGACTCAATACTTGTACAGGCTATACCAATACTAACCAACTGAGGCTGACCTTGAAATCCAAGGGCAACTATGTTATAATCCTTCATACTTTGGGAATATTGGTAGCCTTGGCTAGTCTATCAAAATCAAAGAGTCTTTCTAAGGCTATCATGCCTTTAGGGATCTTATTGTCATTCAACTGAATGACCTTGTCATCAATTTTAATTTCAATATTCTCACCATCAAGGAGACTATCTTCATCAATAATATGACCTTCAAACACTCCTAAACTAGTCATGAAGTCTATGATTGACTGATCATCACTTAATACCTACAAGTAGTTGATGCTATCTGGAACTGAGGGATATGAGATCAATTCAATTGTAAGGTTTTGTAACTTAGAATTTTGATTGGGTATAAGGTTGGTTGATCCATAAACTACATTGATATACTCAAAGTGAAGTTTTAAATATGAATACTGAATTTCTTAAAACTTAACAAATTCTCAAAAAACTCAAAAGAACTTGCACAATGTTTTGGCATAAAATGTTCTCAGTTGTTGAACCAATTTTTTTAATAACATTGTGTTATAATTGTCAAAATTAAAATTACTTGCATGAGTTAATTTACTAATTAATACCAAATCAGCAAACTGAAACAAATTCATGCATCAAATGACAATTACCAAAAAATAAAAATGTGATAACGGAGTTTGGCTCAATAACTGATTCTTACATCTCTAGGTTCTCCAAAGGAGTGGACCATTTCCATTAAGGGCACTTCGAACACCTGGAAATAATAAACAACTTTCCTGTAAGCTGATCTCTCAATGCAAAAATTCACCTTCACTGTAACTAATAATCAAGCCCGATACCTTTGAATTCTGCGAGCCTTCACACTTGTAAAGTTGCTTTCAAAGTCCTAAAAATCTCCAAAATGGGCTTAAATATACTCCTCCAATATGCAAATCGGATAAAAGATATTAATACTGTGTATTATGGCCAAAAAATGGATAAAAATCCATTACATAAGCTTTCCCAAAGCTTTTACAAAGTCTCAGCGTTTTCAGTCCAAAATTTGATAACTTCAAGTAGAACTTTGTGTCTTTAATAGCACTTAAACCTCCACAGCTCAAGCGGTCAAAGCCTATCCCTTTTGGGCGGTAGGCCAGAGGTTCAAAACTGGGCACCCTCCTTTCTAGGTGCGCTTTGCATGAAGTTTGAATTTTCCTCCTTGTTGGGCACGCTCAGGCTCTCCTTTCTAGGCGCTTTGAAAACTTCTTGGGCGCATTTGTCCCACATGGCTGCGCTTTAGAGATGGGGAAGGTTTGAAAAGTCCTTTGGCCGCCCACTTGTCACATGGCTTCAGTCACACGGTTCCTTGGACATGGCCAGACCTATGGATTCGCCTAAAATCTCAGCCTCTTAACTTAGTCTTTCCCATGAATCGTTCTCCCTTGCTCGCACCACCTTGCTCGCCACCTTGGTCAAAGAGCTTATCTCATGCTGACATGTGGCATGTGACATGTCATCAAATGAATTTTTTTTGCAAACATAGTTTTTGCCAAGTGTCAACCTCCGATAGGTCCAAATGTCGAAACCACCTCAAAACACGTGCCAAATGTCTTAAGTGACATTTTTTGACAAATCTTCAAATGGCCATAACTTTTGCATACGGTGTCCGTTTTGCAAACCACAAAAAGCGTCAGAAAGCTCTCGATGAGATCTACAATGTGCCACCACTAAAACCCAAACTCGAAACTATTATCAGAACTCAATTTTTGATCATTGGCTATAGCTAATGCAAATTCATCGACAACCTTATTTTCTTCCCTAAGGATTGACATAATGTTGAAAGCATCAAAACATTCGATTAAGTCCCACACTCTAAATTTATACTTCTTAAGATATGACAAATTGCATTGATATTTACTCTTGACCTGATTGACCACTAGTTCAAAATCACCAGCAACTAATAGTTCCTTGGCCTCATGCTTGATTACAAATTATAATCCAAGAATAAGTGATTCATACTCAGCCAAATTATTGGTACATGAGAACTAAAGTTTGTAGGAGGCATTGTATTCTTTCCTAATGGGATTGATTACACAACTCCTACTCCAAAACTTGATTTACATCTAACACCATCAAAATAAAGTTTCCATAATCCAGGTAAAGCATGAGAAGTTTTAGAGTTACATACCTTTGTGGTTTCAAGAGTGTAAACACCAAGATTTGACTTAACCATGTTGACCCTCTCATTGATTACATTATACTCAATGATCATATGCTTCATTTTAGGTTCCCTTTCTATCTTGATTTGGTTAGGGACTCCCTTCCAAGGCAACCACACATGTGAATAATCTGTTGACATATAACCATTCAAGATCTTAGTCCAGTCTCTACTCAATAGCATCCCATAAGCATCAAGGATGTCCACCACTTGGATATCAATGAATTATTGGATCCTTGGCTTTGAGGCAATTTGCATGTGAACATTCAACAATTCACCAATTACTTTGACTCTTGATTTATCAAATTGAGTTATAACTCCATAAAATTTAATGGGAATCAAAACTAATCTAGCAGATTCTTACCAAAGATCTTAACTATAAGTAAGAAAGGAGGAAAATTTGCCTTATTTTTGTGTAATACAACATTAGCATACACAGACTTTTGAGACTTACCAAGCTTTTTAGATAAATATTCCAACAATAGATCCCTATGTTAAGTAATATATGTTAAATCATGCAAGATAATGTTCACTTTGATCTTTTACATGTCCTGTATTATGTTATACCAAGTCTTATCAGAAGAATTATATGTATCAGCATTGGGTTTAGAATTAATTCCCTTATGAGGCTCTAGATTATTATCTAAGGTAGTATCAGGAGGGGTCTCAAAGTTATTTGGAGGAGTTGAAGTGGTCATTGATTGCTTTTGCTCCTAGTTTCTCAGAGGATAATCCTTCTTCAAAAATTATTGAAAAACATGAATCTCTTAAGGAATATCCTTAGGGTTGTTGTCCTCTTGGAAAGGGAACTCAAATATCTCCACCATGAGAGTTAAATCAATAGATCTAGATGACCTTGAGGAACCAAATGTACCTGCATCACAATCTTTATTAGGGCAACTTCAAAAGTATCTAGTTCTTCTTGGAAGACTTCAAAAGCATTACAAAATTCAAATCAGTCTATTTCCCCATTCTTATAAGTGCAATGAACTCTAAAATAGTCAAGTCAAACAACATTAGTAAGATTTATATTAGGCACATTCTTGCTAGCAAATGGCTCATTATTCTTATTATTGTGGTAATTATCATTCTAAAATCTGTTAATTGGCCTATTGAACCTGTTGGCCAATTTTGGCCCACATACGAAACTACCTAGATGTAGTGTAGTCTCTAAGAGGTCTTAATGTAGATAAAGAATCAGAGTTCCTAATTGGTCAAATTATCAAACAGCTTGAGCAAACTTTTGGATGGAATGAGTGGACTAAAAAGATCATGTGACTTACAAAACTTTTGAAACACTTTAAGTTAACTTAAAGTGTAAATTGTCAATTTCTAAATGATAGGTTTAGAGTTTTAGATACCCTATGGGATGTCAAATGTGTTTGGAATGAGTATGGAAGTCTATGTTATTCATCTAGTTCTTCATTGTGTTCATCTAGACATTTTGGGTCTAGTGGCATAAATTTTGAGTAGGTTGTTTGATGATGTCATCATTACCACATGTGGATGAGTCAGGGAGAATTGGTCATATGGTTTTGATCACATTAGTCCCAGTTTTCTATGTTCTAAATTTTAGGACATGCATCTAATCAAAGCAAAATTTATTGAGGTCTAAAGTTGGCCTCTCAAATTAAATTTGCTAATTTTCCATACTCAGCCAATTTGCAAAGGAGCTCTAATAGATTTGTGTAGGCAATTTGATGATGCTATATCTCACATGTGTGGTAGACTCAAGAGAAAATGATCATATGGGTCTATTCAACTTTGTACCAAGTTGATATGCACTAAGTTTTAGGTCATATGATGAAGCATAATAAAATAAATACATGTGAAAATTTGGGCTCCCAAGTAGTTTGATAGTGTTTTCCCATACTTAGCCAAATGAACTAGACCGTCATCAAGGCGTCATATAGAATTGCACAGGTGAGCTCACTTGAACATTTTGTAAATATACTTATAAAAATCCCAAAATTAGTAGATCAAGTGAGCACAATCCTTTTAATATCAAGAACATCTCCAACAAATTTGGTCCCGTCATGATTTTTGTGCTTCAAGATATAAAACTTCAAATTTTGTCAACTAATAGGATACGTTCAAGCAAACATCAACTTTAAGCCATTACACAAATACAATGGAGCTTAAATTTGATGGTTTGTAGGATGTCAAAAGATGATCATACATATATCAATTTTAACACCTGGTAAATAGTCATTTATTTTCAAACTAAAGTAGATCCAATGATTGGTGCTCATTCATACCAAGGGGGATCAATGGAGTGAGATGATTCAAAAGGTCAAGGAGATTGAGAAGTTACCACATGGCATAAGCACATAAAGTAGACTGACAAACAATAAGATCCTGAGGATTAACATGCATTTGCCAAGTGGTACCTACAAGGACAGAGTTGACAATTCAAAGATAGATCTAAGGGATCGCATTCATTCACACCTAAAAAATCCAATGGAGTAAGGGCAAGGATGGCATAAGTGGGACCAAGTAAATTCAAGTAATAAATATGCAGATGCCAAGTGTCAATAATTCATTAGCTCAAGCAAAAGATCTTACAACATGCATTCAACCTGTCAGAGGATCAATAGAGCAATTTGAGTCAAGGGGTTAATGATATGAGTCATATTGTTGATAGCCAATGAACAAAGGACTGAGTTGAGACACTTTTGACTAAGGTCGATGGAGCAGCTCGACTCAAGTAAAGCAAATGGATCGACCTAAGTTGGTGGAAATATATAGAACCAAGTTCAAATATGATCTGAGTTGGACCAAAATGCATAAACATAAGGACCAAGCATTACCATCGAAGCTCTGAAAAGATAGATTAGGTCTTTTAGACCTAATATAGGCCAAAAGGGTGGCAGCTTGTTAACAAAATGGGACCAGGCATGGAGTAGTATGTCATATTTATAAAGACTATAGGAAAACCAATAATCTTATATTGGTTTTCATCTATAATTATTTCAGGTCTAGGTTTCAATACAGTAGTAGGTATGTGCAACTAATGAAGAAGCATCCTGAGCCATGCCCTTAATAAGTAGCCACTTAAGTATATTTTTGTCATAGCTCTATTAGGTTTAAAGATATGAGGATTTTATCCTCATCATGAAGTCAAATGGATAATGGTGAGGTTCATAGATTAGCTTAGGGAATTGGAGAAGCAGTTGGTTCATTTAATTTTGATCATTGCCTTTGGAGATATTTTCTCCTCTAAAGAATCATGACTCATCATGTAAAATAAGCTCTTGTTTTCTATTGCCTCCCTCTCAATCAATGAGAAGAACTAAAGACTACTGGATCTAATGCAAGTTATCTTTTTCATGATGTATTATGTCTTGATTGGATCAAAGTGTGATGGATCATCCCTTAAAAGTAGGAAACTCATTAATTGTTCTCAAAAAATGCTCCTTCTTATCTCTCTCCCTTCTCTATATTATCCCATTCTTTCTATTTATAAAAGGTTCTCAGATTTTAGACTTTTTCATCTTTTTAGGAGATAGGTATATTCCTTGAGATAATGTAAACTATTCTTAGCTTGATTAGGCTCGACCCTATCAAGAATTTGTATAACTACCTCCTGATGTAATAAGGACTTTCTTTACCTATCTCTTTCCTTGAGTTTATGTTTGATGTGTTGTGTATGATGGCATTGTGTGAAGGAGAATCTCCTTCATCCATTTTCCTCCTTTTTGACCTTGTTTAAGGAGTTTTCATTACTGCTTGCAGGTCTAGATTAGTGTTATACTTTGAACCTCTTCTATGAAATACTTATGTGAGTAGCTTGATCTTGAGGTTGTGTGATCTAGTATTGTCTTCTATTGATCTAGTGTGGGTTCAAGCTTATAGGATTTTCCCTTTTAATTTTGGTGCATTCCCTGTTAACTTTATTAGGAGCCCTTATCCCCTTTCTAAACCTTTTCCCCATGAAGCATTAGGCTTAGAATTATTTTAGGTGAGCATCAAAGAGGAAGCTGGCCTAATCCAAATGTTTAAACTCATCCTAGAAAACCCATAGCGTGGGTTTGTCCCAATATTATAGCTTTATTGGAGAGAGCTTGAAGAACCCTCTCCAAGGGTGCAAATTAAGCCTATAATAATTTTTGGCATGCCTAGTAGGACTAAGGTTCAAAGCAGTGGAAGGATTTTTGATGTTCTTCTTCTACATATCAGCCTTTGAATATATTCTACAAACATATATGGTGACTCCGAACATCTATCAGTTGGTTTGATCAATACAAGTGCCTAATCATCATTATCTAGTATGTACAATTAATCATCTTTTGATCAAAATGTTTTTTCTCTACATCAGTATCCTTCATATCAGGTTAACAATGTTTATGTCTTTATCCCAAGCAGTTCTCAAGATTCAATGCAATATCATTTTCAAGCTCAAAGTGTCCTTTATTTTTTCCCAAGCCAATCCATTTCAGGTTGGAGGCAAATACTCTCTGGCTATCAAAAGTACATAATAAGCCTTAATACACATAGGGGAGATGGTCAAGATATCCCTAATCACATCATTCATGACATAAGAGGTGCATTATGGAAAATGAAGGAGGAATGGACACCTATTGAGAGGAAAAATTGGAACAACATCTCAAGTGAAATGTTGAATGTGAATGGTTACATTCAAGGCATTGAAGAGGAGCTAAGGACCCTTGAAGGATAGTAGGTCCAATTCCTCCAACCTCATGTGTCTTCATATACACCACCTCAACCCTCATATATTCCACCCATCCTTCCCCAAAGTACTAATTTAAGTTCCCCCTCTTATGCTCCAAGTTCTTCATGTGGTCCTCAAACTTTCCCTTCTTGGAATTCAATCCGCACAAGCCTTCAAATAAAAAAGAGACTGTTGTGCAACCGCCTATTATTGATATCCAAGATCCCACTCATCTTTCTCAAGACTCCTCTTGTACCTCATATCATCCCTCTTGTGTTTTTTATCTTCATGAGTCCACTATACAACTTAAAGAGAGGACTTTCAAAGAGAATATAGATAAACAGAACAAAGAGTTGGAGCTAAAGATGAGGAAAGAGGAAGTGAGTCAAAATCAAGAAAAGGCAGTTGTTTCCTACACATTCCCCTCATGGAAATTGGTTAGGTAAAGCATGCAAAAAAAGGAGGTATTAATTATGAAGGTCCAAGAGCCACTTCAAGAGAAAGAGGCTACTTCCTACACTTTTCCCTCTTAGAAGTTAATTTAGAAAGGCTTTCAAAAGGATGAAGTGCTAGTGGAGGTAGTTCAATAGTTTTGGAGAAGAAGGATGTGCCAAAATTGAATTAAAAAACCATAGATCATCCCAATGAACTTGGTGTACAAGAGTTTCAAGACTCTCTCTCCTTTTCTCAAGAGCATGAAGATATTCCATCTTGGATCCTCTCCTATGACCCTAATTGTTTCATACCCTCTCTTGTAAAACCACCCTCTCCCACACCCATTCAAAAAAATGAGAAGACGGACAAATCTTACACTTTTCCCTCATCAAAATCAATCAACGAGGGTATAAAGAAGGAAAGGGAGGTGTATCTTTAGGTATTCCAAGAACCAACACTATTAGAAGAAGAGTTATATGTGCAAGAAATGAAACAAGCAACAATAGCTCAGCTCAATGAGCTTGGTGTACAAGAGTTCTAAAACTCTCTCTCCTTAGTTCAAAAGCCACATAAAAGATCATTCAAAGTACCTAGTTGTAAGGACACCCTCCTAAGATGCAAGAAAGGTGAACTTCTTCAACCTCCCACCATCTCCTTCATGGAGAAAGAGCCTATTTTACAAAAGATAGAGGAGGAGCTTGCAGTCATAAATGAACTTGAAGAAGATAATGCAATTGTCTATGATGAGGAGATCATAATAGATAGCCCACTTCATTCAGAAGGGGAAGAATCAGATTTTAACCAATGTTCTTAGCATGGCATTGACACCAACGAACTAGATCTTGATGAGGTCAACCCTCAAAATGAAAATAAAGTAAAATATGAATAGACTACTGAGGATCCATTCTCCATAGATCAAAAAGAGGATTGGAACTAGGAACCAAAGATTGGTTCACTTTAAGATGGGTTGTCAAATGAAGATAACCCTATTGGATTAGATCTTAAGGAAGGTAAATTAGACCTTGGTCAAGACAAAGGTGTCTTTTTGGACCTTAGACAGTCAAATCAACCCTCATTTGCAGTTAAGGAACAAGACGAGATCTTGAGTGAGGTTGATGAGGAAGACATCTTGAATGCTTAGGAAATGCAGTTGGATGAACCACCACTTTGCGTGATGTAAAAAAACCCTAAGGGTGAATAAAGCTCCCAATATGAATATGTGCTTCAAGAAGACTATGATCTAATTGTGCCCCAGGAGCATGATATTGGGATAAAAAAGTGCAAAACCTAGGTAAAGTTTGATTGCTCAATGTTTGTATTGACAAGAGGATATCCTATCAGATACCTAGCTCGGTTGGATGATGACAAGGAGGAGCCATCACAGGTTACTTAGTTTAGAGCATAAATTTGAGCATCAAGAAGAGCAAGACTAGCTTGCCTATCTACTGCAACATGATTATATGTCCAATCAATCAGATTGGGTGGGTAAGTGTATTTTTTTCTTTTCTTTGGAGAATTATATTGTTAATATGTTCTTTATCTACTCCTCCATATTTGGTTGGATTCCCTCAAGCATGTAAAGTATATTAGATTAGTGAAGAAGGGCATCTATTTTGTGCAACTAGTCAATGGTTTTGTATAGGTTCCATTCTGATTGGTTAGTTTAGGATAGGTAAATTTTATGCTTTCCTCTAAATTCCTTGTGCACATTTCATTTGTGTTCTATGCTTCCCTTTCATAAGTGCCTTGGGCACTTTGTTGTTGTTGTTGTTGTTGTCCTTTTGCTTTAAGAGAGGTTATCCAGAAAGGGTTAGCCTTGTATCCATTTTTGGACCAGCTCAGTTGCATAGGTAGGGGACTCCATACCTAATGGAATAGATAAGACAAATTGGTTTGGGTTCTCAAGAATCGTAGGTATACTTCCCAGTGAGTCACCAAAAATGTTGGCCAATTTTGGCCCACATACAAGACTACCTGGATGCAGTGTAGTCTATAAGAGGTCTTAAAGTAAATAAATAAGTAAAGTTCTTAATTGGTCAAATGATCAAAGAGATTGAGCAAAGTTTTGGATGGAATGAGTGGACCAAAAGGATCATGCAACTTGCAAAACTTTTGAAACACTTTAAGTTAACTTAAAGTGTAAATTATCAATTTTTAAAGGATAGGTCCAGAGTTTCAAAGACCTTATGGGGTGTCAAGAGTGCTCGAAATGAGTATGGAAGTGCATGGTATTCATCTGGTTCTTCATTATGTTCATCTATACATTTTGGGTCTAGTGGTAGATGTCAGGATCTAGAACACAAAGCTCTAATACCAACTATTAGGATCCTCTCCTTAGAGTACAATTGATTATCTTTGTATAAGCAACTAAACACAGAATTAAACTAGAAGTAATAAGTAACTAGAATTCAGAACTAGCAAAGAATATGAGATACGAGAAACAATACAATCTGTATTAACACTCTTCCAGAAGGAAATACAATGAAGAAATCTCACTCTTCCTCACACCTCTTGGGCATACAGTAATTCTCCCTCAAGAGTTCTCTCTCTCAATCAATTACAATCACAACGCAATAATCAAGTTGTTCCCTCCACCAGTCAGTGACAATCAACCCAATGGTTGTTGTTGCCTACTTCCAGTCCACCAAGTAGATCTCCTTAATCTTGCACCCTTGCAGATCTAACTGATCTTACTTACCGTGTAGATCTCCCTGATCTTGCTACCTACAGATCAACTGATCTTACACCCCTTGAGACAACCAACCCAATTATTGTTCTTGCCTTCAAGTTGAGGATCTAATCCTTAGTCCTTGATTACAATACAGCCCCATGGGTCTCTTAAATAGATCCCAAAACAAACAATAATTAGAAATGCAGACTCAAGACTAAAATTAGTCTTTACATGCAAACTGACTATTCGTCTAAAATTAGCAATTCTAATTCTAGAAACGTCGCTTGGAAATGCACAGGTGACCGACGTCGGTTCCTATCTGATCAATGCCAGCCGACCCATAACCGATGTTGGTTACTGTGTACACTGAATATGACCGATGTCAGTTGGCCTGACTGACGTTGGTTACTGTGACACTCAGCAACCTCCACCATTTGCATAATAGTGAAGCTTTTAGCTCCACAACTTAACAACAAAAATTCTAAGTAGGTAGTTTGTTGAAGTTATCATTTTCATGTATGGATAAGTCAAGGAGAATTGGTCATATGTTTGTGATCACATTAGTCCCAAGTTGTTACACACTAAATTTTAGGACATGTGTCTAAGTGTAGCAAAAGTTATTGAGGTCCAAAGTTGGACTCTCAAAAAAGAATTGCTAAGTTTCCATACTTAGCCAATTTGCAAAGGAGCTCAAATAGAGATGAGCGGGAAGTTTGATGATGTTATAACTCACATGTGTGGTAGCCTCAAGAAAAAATAATCACATGGGTTTTTTTATATTTATATCAAGTTGATATGTGCTAAGTTTTAGGTCATGAGATGAAATGCAATAAAAGCTATACATGTGCACATTTGGGATCCTAAGTAGTTTGATAATATTTTCCCATACTTAGCTAGATAAACTAGACTATCATTAGGGTATCATGAAAAATTACAAAGGTGAGATCACTTGAAAATTTTGTAAACACACTTAGAAAGCTCCTAAAACTAGCGCATCAAGTGGGCACAATCCTTTTAATATCAGGGACATCTCCAGCAAATTTGGTCCCTTCATGATTTTTGTGCTTCAAGATTTAAATCTTCAAAGTCGGTCAAATAATGGGATACATTCGCACATACATCAACTTTAAGCCATTAAAAAAATCCATTAGAGCTTAAATTTGATGGTTTATAGGAAATCAAATATGTCTACACGAATATCAAATGATGGGTGCACAGGCATCAATTTTAAGACCCAATAAATAGCCATTTGTTTTCAAACTAAAGCAGATTCAATGATTGACACTCATTCATACCAAGGGCTATCGATGGATAGAGATGAGTTAAATTTTTAAGGAGTTTGAGAAGCCACCACGTGGTGTAAGCATGTAAAGTAGATAGACTGACAGTAAGATCTTGAGGATTAATGTGTTTACCAAGTGGCACATGTAAGGATAGAGTTGACAATTCAAAGATAGATCTAAGGTCTTGCATTTGTTCACACCTAGAAAATCCAATGGAGCGAGGGTAAGGATGATGTAAGTGGGACCAAATAAATCTGAAGAGCAAATATGTGGATACCAACTGTCAACAGTGTATTAGCTTGAGCAAAAGATCTAACGACATGCATTCAACCTATTAGAGGATTAACAGAGTGAGCTGAGTCAAGCGGTCAATGATCTGAGCCAAATTATTGATAGCCAATGAACAAAGGACCAAGCTGGAACACTCTCGACTAAAGTCAATATAATATCTCAACTCAGGCAAAGTAAATGGATCGACTTGAGCTAGTGTAAATATATAAAACCAAGGTCAAATACAATCTGAGTTAGACTATAATACATAAACATAAGGACCAAACATTGCCATCAGAGCTCTACAAAGATAGATTAGGTCTTTTAGACCTAATATAGGCCAAAAAGGTGGCAACTTGTTGATAAAATAAGACCAGACATCAAGTAGAATATCATATCTATATAGACTTTAAAAAAACTAATAATCTTATATTGGTTTTCATCTATAATTAGTCTAGGTCTAGGTTTCAACATAGGAGCAGGCGTGTGTAACTAATGGAGAAGCATCCTGAGCCATGCCCTTGACACACAACCACTTAAGCAAATTTTTGTCATAGCTCTATCAAGTTTAAAGATATGAGGATTTTGTCCTCATCATGAAGTCAAGTGGAGAATGGTGAGGTTGACTGAGTAGATTGGGGAATTGGAGAAGCAGTTGGAACACTTAATTCTGATTAGTGCCTTTGGAGATATTTTCTCCTCAAAAGAATCATGACTCATGATGCAAAATAAGTTCTTGTCTTCTAGTTACTCATTCTCAGTCAATGAGAATAATTGAAGACTATTGGAGATAATGCAGGCTATCTTTTTCATGATGGATTATGTCCTGATTGGACCAATGTGTGATGGAGCATCCCTTGAAATTTGGTAGCTCAATAATTATTCTCAAAACATGCTCCCTCTTCTCTCTTTCTCCCTTCTCTATATTATCCCATTTTTTTATTTGTAAAAGGTTCTCAAATTTTGGACTTTTTCATCTTTCTAAGAGATATGGATATTCCTTGAGATATTGAAAAATATACTTAGCTTGATTAGGCTTAACCCTTTCAATAATTTGTAATAACTACCTCTTGATGCAATAAGGACTTTCTTTACTTATCTCTTTCCTTGAGTCTGTGTTTGATGAGTTGTGTATGATGGCATTATGTGAAGGAGAATCTTCCTCATCCATTATCCTCCTTTTTAATCTTATTTAGGGAGTTTTCATTATTACATGCAAGTCTAGATTAGTGTTCTACTCTGAACCTCTTCTATGAAATACTTATGTGAGTAGCTTGATCTCGAGGTTGTGTGAGCTAGTATTATCTTTTGCTGATCTAGTATGGGTTCAAGATTATGGGAGTTCCCTTTTAAGTTTGGTGCATCACTTGGTTAAATTTCATAGGAGCCCTTTCCCCCTTTCTAACCCTTTTACCTATGAATCATTAGCCTTAGCATTAGTTTAGGTGAGCATCAAAGAGGAAGTCAACCTACTCTAGAGGTTCAACCTCATCCTAGGAAACCCACAGCTAGAAGTTGTCTCAATATTATAGATTAGTTGGAGAGAGCCTGAAGAAGCCTCTCCAAGGGTGAAAATTAAGCCTATAGAACCTTTGAAATGAAAAATTCTTATCAGATCTCTCTCTAGTATTGCTTACTTGCCTTTGCAATTGAAGGAAGTCAGTGCTAAGCTTTTAAATCATCTTGAGGACAGAGTCACTCTTATTCTTTAGGGCCTCAGAATTATGAACTTGAGCATTAGCATTAGTTTTAGGCATTAAAGCTTTCTAATCATATGAATGAGATCTATTGGCAACATTGTTCAAGAATCCCAGGTTTTGAGTAGGATGAGCACGTCTCAAAGGTAGTTGGTTCAAGACTAGAAGTTGGTTTACAGCAGGCACATTTTTGGTTAGCATTGGGAATAATATTCAGAATGGGTAAATGTGGATTGGCATTAGGAATGGAGTATGCCAATTTTCCTTGGATTTTCATTAGGTCATTAATGATCATAGCATTGGCATAAGCTAAAGTTAATGTATTCATGGGTCTAATAGCTCTCTTTATAAACATAGAAGTTATAAGATCCATGGCATCCTTATATATTTCCAAGGCTAAAGCCTCATTAGGTCTATACGAAACTATGGTCATACTGAACATCTATTAGAACCTAGCATTGAAGTTTATGATGGGTTCATTTGCATCCCTTTTCATTGTGGTGAATTGTTGGTACAAGACATAAGGACTATTGATCTTACAAAATTAGTCTATGAAAACATTGTTAAAATCAACCCAACTAGTAATGTAATTTTTAGGGAGATTTAAAAACCATTCATATGCAACATCTTTAAAGGTAAAAGGAAATAGTCTACATGCTACATCTTCATGAGTCACATTCAACAATCTTAATGTAACTTTGAAACTCTTAATGTGTTCCTCAGCAGTTATAATGCCACTAGGAATAAATGTTGGCAAGTACTTTTCAGGATTCTGAGGAAGATCATGTACCACACCTAACACATTGATCGAAGAACCACCTATCCAAGCCATACCTTGATAGGGATCAAACATAGGAGCACTCTGAATTGGTGAAGTTGGTAAAGACTTTGAGAGTCTACGCTTATTTTTATCCTACCTAGTTCTCCTATGAACTTCCAATGAAAGCATAGGTTCTCTAGTCTCTAAATGTGACCTTATCCTAATTCTTGGTAATCAGAGCTTGTGGGCTTTGAATCCTATTTGAAATATGATGTGTTACTCTTATCTTTGTAGGGGACAATGATTAGACTTGAGCATTAAGCAAAGTTTGTAAAGATTTATATAAAAGATGACAAAGGACAACAATATTTAACTAAGTTAGCTCAAATATGTGTCCAAATGCATAAGTATGATTGATATTTACATGTTTAAGCTCAAATAAATTCAAATTAGCAAAGGATCTATCAATATTTTATCGAAACCACTATTACTAACCTCAAACCTGTTGAATTAACAAAGTTTAAGCCATATTTACCATAATTAAGCGTATACCTTCAAAGAACATCAATCTTTGTCTAAAGGAAGCACAAATATGGGTCAAAGACTGTAAATATCAATGATCTTTACACAATTGAATAAATATTAACACAATTGTGCAAAGGTCACACCAATTTTTGAACACAATTCACAAAAATGAGCAAAGTACTTTAAATCTACAAATATCTAATGGCCCTCCTTCTAGCACCAGTGAAGCCCCTCCAGTTGATGAATGAATGTGTATCATAAGTGCCCATAGTGTTCAAGAACACTTTTCATTTTATAATTATAAAAATTTAGTGCATGAGTTGTAGGTTATAGTAATCCTATTATCTGTTGATAGAATAGAGGCAAAACAAGTGGAATATTTCACAATATTTATAATGTTTGGCAGTTGGCAGCCATTGTGGCCTAATGGATTATCTATGTAGAGGATGAAGTAAAATATGCTAAGAGTGGTAGATTATGATCAAAAGCTAACCTAAAGACTAATCTAAGATAGGTATTTATAGTGAAGATTAAGCTAGAGTGATCTGGTTTTAAAAAAGAGCAAAAGGAAAGGTAAGGTAGAAAAGAGATGTTGATCTTTAATCTAAACATTATGACAAAGCTTAAATATCATCTAGGTATGCACTTAAAAAATGTATGATATGAAGTAACATAAGCTCAAATCCTACTAGATATTAGTCAAATATCTAAAGATGGTGTGGAATAATGCAAATACGAATCAAGTTCACTTTAAATATTTACCCCTACAAGCAAACAATATTAGCCCAAATGCAAGAAGAGTAAGCAAATGAAATGAACTTAAAGACTTTCAATTAACCTAGCATTGGCACAAGTTAATAGCTCTACATTCAAATGTACACATCAGGAATTCATAAGAACCATTCAAATTTGGAAATCAAAATAAACAAGTGAGAGAGAAGCTAGAATAATAAAAGGCATAAATAAATTTGGACAAACTTTATAGAATTCATTGCTTATATTAATTGCTCAAAAGTTATAAATATCTCTGGGCTCTAAGAACCCCCCCCCCCCCACCTTTTTACAATTGACAATACTCCTTTTATAGAAGGTAAGGAAATATGTCAGTCAATCATATCCAATTACAAAAGTACAAGTGTAAAGACAACTGTCCTTTTTTACAAAGTTCTAGAATACACTAGACTTTTCCTAATGGACTAACCTATAGTCAAAGAGCTTTACAAGTTTCACATGTCTTTATAAGAAGAATGTTATATTTTCAAAATATTACAATGTTTCTATAAAAAATAATAGTCCTAACTAGCTTTGAGGCCCCTGTGTCAATACAATCCCTTGTTTCTACTGAAGAACCTTCATTGCCTTCTCATGTTGCTCATCAATTAACCTGAGGTTAACAACAGGCTCCATGAAAAGTTCATCTTCTTGGTCTGCCAAGTTTCTAAGGTCTTTATCATTTCTTCTTAAGGCTTATTTAATGCTCCTTGCTTCAACAATATTTTCTTCTATTGTTAGGATCATATCCATGACCCTACTATTGTCCACTCCATATTTGCCTTGACTTTTGCTCCTAACTTCCTACATGACTAGGGTGGTTCCTGTGTTTGAACTCTTCATCCGTGATGATGCCCATGGAGCTGAGTGTAGTTAGTTTGGTGATCATGGTCCCCAATAAGTGTTATATCATGTTTAGCAGCTCCTTGTCATCCTTAAGGAGACTTTCCAAATACTTAGACCATGTGTTCAAACCCTTGATCTTATCCATAATCATTACAATGATTGTGTTGAGATGAGTCAGGCTAATGGTCTTGAAATAGGGATTTGATCTTCCAACAAGATGTTGGTCAATTATTTCATCTTATCTCTTGAATTCTGCCATTGGGTGATTAAGCTTTTTGCTACTGCATCTTGTTGGCTCAATACATTCTATCTAGACCTTATTAACTTTAGATAATTAAAATGTCATAGAAGGATGCTTCAAACATTTTAATCATAGCATCAGGAATTGACAATATAGCTTACTTCTCTAACTTTTTCTTTTACAGATTCTCCTTGTGTTGTTGCATGCCTTTGAGGGCAACCTGTAACTGGGATGACTGTGCTTGGGCCAATTCAATCACATTTTCCTCAAAAATAGGGCTTTCTCTTGGTTTTTGTCCTCCTACTGGAGTCAAGCCAAAAAATGGTTCTACATTTTGAAAAGTGAACTCTTCTCCTCTGATCATGGCTTTCTTGTCAGTCACCCTCTATAGACTAGAAGTTGTTGGGTCAAATTTGACACCAACTGAAGATTATGTTATCCTTGGGCCTAGGGTTTCCATCTATTTTTTACTTAGCTCACCTAGAGCTATCATCCTTTGTTCCTCTTTTTTTTGCAAAGCAACTATCTATGGCTTGAGTTCATCATAGATAATGATGTTGACAAACTTTGTAATTGCCCAAGGATTATGTATAGTAGGTATCTTTTTTAATTTTCCATATACAAACCATTTGAGGATGATCGGGCCCTAGATTGGGTTTTCTTCACAAAAAGGTTGACCTCACTCAAAGGATGAGTGAAGATCAACTTGGGCCTCTTGCTTCCTACTGGGACTAATTCCAGCTCAGCTTTACTCTTTAAGATTTCTAATGGAACTAAGTCCAAGGCTAATTCCTTCCTATTTTCATTCTCTATCTCTTATGCTTGATCCTCTTCTTCATCAGATTCATAGGCATTGGCTAGTACATTTAGAGTATCTTCTACTGTCTCCTCAAGTTCTAATGTTATTATGTTAATTCCTTTAACCTATGATTTTGGCTCTTCAGGCTAGGTTGAGGATGATGTTATCTTCTTAGGTCTTCTCTCCTCTAGTTTTTTTATAACTGGTGCCTTAGGTTCATGTTCTATTATTTGTGGTTGAGTGGGAGGAGGTCTAGAAGGTGTACTGCCTAGAAAGTGATATTGTTTTAGCCCTAGCTGCCATATATCATCACTTGGATTTTGTTTCCTCTACAATGTAGGATCGGGCATGATGTTATGTTTCTTTGAACTTACTAAGACCTTAGTGAATGAAGAAGCTTTGTTATACATAGGGTCATAAGGTCTAGATTGGTGCATATAGGTCATATTGATCCCCTTTGCTTTCAAGTATTTCTCAATCTTTCCAGATGGATCCCATTTCTTTAGTTCATCATGTTGCAATTTGAAAGAGGTCCTATGTTTAGAGGCTACCTCAACATTTTCCCATTGTTTGAATATGGTTCTCTTAATACTTATTGGGAGGGCATGGAAGGGGCCTTTCTTCTTAGTTCTGCATAAACCATTAATGCCATGGAATAGTTGGTATGCCACTTCTTGATCTGCCAATTTATTAGGCACATGAATGAGTAATCTAAGAGGTTGGTTTATAGTTCTTTCAATCTTGATTATAGTACAATCTAGATATAGACATATATCTCCTATAGCTTCAACATATTTTTTGATCAGTGGGCTCACTCTTGCCATCGGGATCCCTATGATGGCCTCAAATAAAGATGGGTAAACATAATCATAAATGAATTGGATGTGGTCTTTGTATTTGAAAATATACAACTTTGAATATTACTGAGAGACTGTTTATTTCCCATCAGGTGACCATTTTCTAAGGCCTAGGATTTTGGTGGTGGCAAGCAGGGCACCCAACAAGTAAGACATCATGTAGAATTAGTTCTTAGTTTTCTTCTTAATTACATAGAATTGCCTCCTTAAAAAAGTGTTAATCATCTCTCCTAAAGGAGGGGTGAGTTCTTTCTCAACTATGAAATAAACTAAAGGGACCCATATTTTGTCCACATATGTGGTAGAGGGGTTCCCACATATTTTATTCATTAACGCCATGATCATCCTAATCTCGGGCATAAATTGATTGATTTGGATATTACCACTGAAGTCAGAGAACACTTAATTCTCAAAATATAGTTATGGGGTGAGGATGGTCTTTAGGTCATTCTTCTTGGCCCACTCATTGATTGTGGTTACCTCTACTCGGGGTTTGGGCAATTTATAGTAGTTTTCAAAGGTAAAAGGGGAAATATAGGCAATTTTCTTAAATTTATGCTCATGAAATATCATACCCTAATCAATTTTAGCATCTTTAAATATGGAATAAATAATATCAATACAATGTAGTACCTTTGGTTTCATCGTGGCATAATGAAGGCCTATCATCTGGATGGAAACCATGCCATAATACATCCTCTTGATCGATGTGTTCCTCTCATCTTCCCTAAAAATGATTCATTGTTCTTCAATTGCCGAGAAAATTTTGGACCAATTGTTGTCTCCCATGTTTAAAGCCATGGCATCGAACTTTATGTCCTTTATAATCTTCCCTTCTACATCTGAAGTCAAAAAAAAGTTTGTATCTTCCCTAGCTTATTTTCAGGCTGCCATGACTATGAATTTGACCAAATTGCTCACTATTAGACTGCTTTTCATTTTTGGATTAAATTGTTCTTATTTTGATGATAATTTTCTCTCTTAGGCTCAATTTGTGATCAAGATAGGGTTAAATTAGGACTTTTATGTGAGTTAGGGTTTTTTTGCAAGTCCTCTTAGAGCTTTAATGGTAGTAGCTTGTCAAGCTTGTATGAACTTCATGCCTTAGATTTGATTTGGATCTTCACATTTATACCTTTGCCTTTCTGAACCCATAAGATCTTTATATTTGTCATTTTCTACCTATGTGGCATCACTATGGCATCCCTATGGCATTTTCATAGCACTTGCTCATTAATTTTCAAAAAGTGACCATTGCCCTTAGAAAATTTTATGTTGATTTTGCATTGCCTAATCTTTCTACATGAATTAGCATGGTTCATTGATCTCGATCCTATGAATTGAATGCCATTGGCTACCTCTACAATATTCCCTATAGTTGTGACACTTATCACTACCACATTCATCCTAGCTATGTTGGAAAGTCCACTTTGATCATGCACCATTAGATCCTCCAAGAACAAATCAATGTGCTCCACTGGTCTTTAAAAGGTGCTCGATCTTTAACTTATGGCTTGTGGTATCTTGCACTGTTAGATCATGTTTAGGTGAATAATCATGTACCATCAACCTTAGGAAGATGATTGAGCTTTAATTCATGGCTTATATGTACGTCACATGTCATTTATGTGTTCACCCTAAGCTTCATTGAAAAGTCAAGGTTGAACTCACATTACTGGATCATCTGGGTCTAGATTAATACACTCCATTGGATCATCGATCCGAGGGGTGGACCGTCATTAGCTACTCGATGCTCTATTGTTGGAATCATGACATATGCCACCTTTTCACTCACCCTAGAGCTCTATTGAAACTTTGATTTGGCATACACTATTAGATCAATCTTGTTTGAGCAAATGCACATAATTGATCATTAGAAGATGTTCAAACTTTAACTTTGGACCAGGGCTTTACCTTTAATTATGCACCATTAGATTTTTCCATCTAAGTAAATGTGTGCCATCAGATTGTGATCTAGGTAGTTGAACGTGATTGGTTCTTGTGGACAATAGTAAATATTAAAGTTAGGGCATGGAAATAATATAAGGCTTAGGCTAAAGTTTTAGACCAAAGTTTTTATTTGTATTAATAAACATAAATTAGGTAAGCTAAAACACAAAGATCCAATATTAGCAATAGGATCAAACGAAAGCCATGAATAAATAAGACAACCAGACCATGTGTGGATGATCTTCGTATAAAAAAGGTGTACAAACATGCTAGTGATGCTCTTGATCAAATAAAATTTCAATCTAGGGTACAAATTTGCATAATCTGACACAAGGGTCCCCATTTTTCAAAAATGGGGGTATGTTGACCTCAACACACTGCATAAGAACTCTTACAGTCATTTATAACTCTAACTGAGGATCTCAAATCACATAGCTTATCCTATGATAATGAATACCTATGCTAAGCTATGAATATGTATCTATCTTTAAATGTTAGGTTAGGAGCGTAGAACTTTATTGAAACAATTTTTCAATTATTGAATCATGTGACCAATTCTTAAATGTTATAGTCTCCCAATGCTCATAGATTCTTCAAATAGCAAATTTGCCTATAAAAAAATATATTTTCAACAATATAAAAGTTATCAATAGTCTTTTACGATCCCCAACCAAATACCTGCTCAATATACCTTATTTATAAGCTATTACTAACATATCAATATTTTCACAATAATAAGGAACAATTAAATATATGCATGGAAATAACAGCGTTAACATGAATATCCATAACCATTTTAAATAAATAAAGATAGATAAAGTCATTGTTTTACCTAGGACAAAGAAGGGTATGCAATATATAGTGAAATAAATGCTTTTATAAAAAGCCAAGAAGCAAATCTCAAATGACTATATACACTTATAAAAGGTATAAACTTAGCACACTGTCACACTAGCATCATATCTATCTATACAGATCATTTATACACACACACCTTCATAACTACATTATAGGAAAACAATGTTATAATAGTATAATTTATATAGGAAAATAATGTTATAATAAGGTTCATTCATTCGCTTATAGGTTAATTTACAAACATAATCTTATAGATGACATAGTATGTTGTGCATACTTCAGTATATAGTCTTATACTTCAGAGTAATGGAATAACAAACACATTGTTAAACTATACAGTTAAACTATATGTCTTTTACATAGTCTCAAACAAACACACTAGAATGACAAAGTGTCTCGAACTCACTAAACTATTCAACGACTTATGTTTAATACTATTTTTCCATTATAAGTTTAGCGTTAAAATTCATTTACACTCAGGGACTTAATAGCTATATACTCAACAATGCCATTATACATCACAATAATGCCATTATAGGATAAAGCGACACTATTATAAGATATATTTCATAGGCTAAGAATTAGACTACAGTGACTCCATTTATACATTATGTATACTATAAATTAAATATACAATGTCTCATTAAACTCAATCTTCTATTTTGTTGTTAAAATTATAAATACTTCCACTAAATTTCTATATGGTACTTTCCTAATGGAACATCTCATACAGGTAACCACTATTTGGGAATGCAAGTAGATCTACTTTGCATAAAGTGTTAATGCATTTATGTTACTGGAATAAAACTACAATGTTTAATACAATAGAAACATACCATGTGTAGGAGTATGTATATAGTTCTGTTGACTAAGGAAGATGCCTTCTGCTTAAAATTCCCTTAATTAGGCTGGTCACTCTACTTAGGTATCTCTTATATATGAATCAAACAATATATATAATACAAACCAGATAAAACAAATTTTCCAATTATTTATATATGATTTATAAAGTCATATGATAAGAGAGCGGAATAACTCTAAAATATATGGTCTTCAGATATTATAGAGTGACTCCAAATTGCAAACTTAAATACATATCCAATTTATAAGTAATATATATATATATATATACCAAATTGATGCAGTATAAGTATTCTTTGCTATATATATATTATTGAGAATAAATCACTGTAGTATGATAAGTTCCAAAATAATATGCATTAAGTTGTGCCTTGGTATACTAAGTTGCTTTGTATATACCCAACAAATATATATGCATAATCCAAGATTATATACTAAATCACCTTACATATTTTATTTAAAGTACAGTGTATTCTTCCTTATCTAATTGCTTGTTATATTCCACGAATTTATTTAAATATTTGTTTTACCAAATAATTCCACGGTAAACACACACACATACCAGATCATTTAATTATGCAAACTCTGTCATGTACAGACAAAAATATATAAATTCAAAAACACGGCCTACCTGGCAGCCTGTAGTTGCTATGCCTCTTTTGTAGCTCATATGTGTTATGCCTCCTCTTTTTCTCCTTGGAAAAATACTTATGATCTCCTCATAATCTCTATTTCCATTAAACGGGCATTGCTTTTTTTTCATTTAAAGATTTTTTTTATTACATTATTTCTTTTATTTATTTAATAGCTTTTCCATTTTTTTTTATCTTTTTATCTTTTTCTTTATTTTTATTTCCACTTTATTTTTATTTTATTTCTTTTATGTAAATTTATTTCCTTTTTCTAATTTATATACTTTTAAAAATATATTCACTAATTAATAACAATAATATGACTTACTAATAAATCTATTAATCAATAAATTTAACTTTATTTTAATTACACAAATTACAAAACATTAATAGTTATAACTATGACTAACACGCAATCACATAAGATGAGTACCAAATAACCATGATGTTAAACTAACCACGTGCAAGCAACTCTAAATGTAGTAGCATTAAACACATTATGCTAATAATTCATTATGTATCTAACATGTGTTAGTTATTGTGGTGTGTGTAGGGTTTTAGCTAGATTTTTTTGTTATCCTCTGACATCTCCATCTATGTCACTCTCTTTAATGATGCTCTTCCCCCATCACACTCTGAGGGATGAGTTATCTTGTGTCAACCTCATAATAAATAGGTAGTTAGACCATAACAGTATGATAAACTTACATGATAAAATATTATTGAAACAACAAGCTAATATGTTCATAATATAAATATATACAATAAAACTAACTCATAGCAATGTAAACATGTAACCTAAGCAATATCTTACTGTTCTATAACAATATATATCTTAAAGCTTAGTTAAAAATAACCAAATCCAAAATTTTCAACTATAAATATTTACGAATAATCAGATAGTTTGTTTGGTGAGGAATTGGGATGTAACAATGGACGACTGATACTACTTCCCTTCATACTCATGGTAGAAGCTTCTCTGTGTCCAACATTTTTGAGAAAAAATTCATCGTTATGTAAAAGACTGATGTTGCTTCCCTTCCTACTCATGGCAAAATCTCCCGTGTCTAGTGACTCTGGGTAGAATTATATCATTGTGCAGAAGTCTGAATCAGTGCAAAAAATGGATATTGTACAGATGATGGACCCTGTGCAGAAGACTATGGTAGAAGGTGAAAATCATAAAGTTGACTCAACTCAGATCTACCCAGCGAATGGCAAAACCCCTACTACCAACAGAGTCCTAGACATCATGGAACTAGAAGCTATGACAAACCCTAGAAATAATTTATTCTTTGTTGAAGCAATATCTCGTAAGATAGATCCAAAGCAGATCCCATACCTCTCAAATCTACATCTTCTGACCTTGATGTGACCTTTGATGAGGAGGAGATCAGACAAGTGATCAGATGAGAAGAATTTTTCTCATACAAAGGTCTCATTTACATATTCATGGATTCCTGACCAAAACTTCAAGAGTTGCATGCTTGGATCTTGAAACTTTGGCAACCCCTTTTAACAAGAACTCTTGATATTTACCCTTGTGCAAAAAGTTTCTTTATTCTTATCTTTCATAATATTGAAGACAAATAAGAGATTTAAAATAATTTCTAGTGATTGAATCACTACCCTTTAGTCATCAAACCATGGTCTTCTACCTTCAACACCCTCACGGAACCACTCAATGTTAAACCCATTTGGGTTCACCTTCCTCATCTTTTTTCTTAGTTTTGGACTGAATCAAGTCTAAAGGCTATTGGTAATTCAATAGGTGATTAAATGTAAATGCATCTAGATACTGATTATTTTTATCACACTAATTTTACCAAAATTTTGGTGAATATTGACACCTCCAAGAATTTACCTGAAAATATCACTTTACAAGTTGGGGACCACTCTTGGTCCCAACACTTGGATTATGAAGGTTTACTATTTTTTTGTCATAGCTATTTTAATACAAGCCACTTAACCAAAAACTATAGTTTTTTCATGAAATAAATAAGGAATCCTCTTGATGGAAAGACTGTAACCTTGACCTTTTGTAGGTAGATGTTGAAGAAGATTCAGATAGTTCTGATAGCAATTCTATGTCACCTTTGAAAGATCTTGAACCCTCTATTCCAAATGAGAACCTTAAAAGTCCTCCTCAATTTGAAGATGTTCTATTGAAAGATCTAATCTCTCCAAGGAAACACATGAACATGGTAGTGTTGGAACACAACTAGATACTAAGCGGGTTGAATCTGTAAATGAATTAAAACTAGTCCTTTAATACTTTTTAGAACAGATTAAAATATATATGCAGAGATCATACAAACACAAATGCACATGACATACGATTTATACGTGTAAAACTCAAAGAGAAAAACCAAAGTGAGAATAATTGATAAAAACTATTATTCTAGTCTAGCCTCACAGTTCAAAGCCTCACTAGAAAACCTCACTGGTTACAATGTTTAAGGACACCAATCCGAAGGAGACACAAATTGCCTGATTTAAGAGCACCAACTCTAAGAAAGAGCCCACTCCCTAATCTAAACACCCACTCAACTTATCTAACAACACCAACCTATCAAACTCTTCTATGGAGCTACAACTCCAATTTACAAATCAGATTCATATATGAATCCAAATATTTGTTCTTTGTTACAGGTTTAATCTACAACTTATCATACTCTACACATTTTCTTTGTGCCTTTCTTCCTCTCTTCTCTCTATTCCTCTAGTCCTGTGCCTAGATATGTCTCTATTCAACACACTTCATTGGCTTCACCAACAAGTCTGCTCATTTCTACCCCCTGTCTATATTTGACTTGGCTCAATAGCAAATGCAATTGTTCTAGCCTCATTTTTCTTTGTCCTAGATATCATATATATAAACAAATTATCTAAGGTTACATATCTTCTATGTGTTCACACTTAGACTGCAACACACCATGTCAATTCTGGACTCTAGCTCATTATGACTTGGACTATAAGTTTCCCACGTCTCAATTTCATGCATCATGTTGTAATTGTAGGTCTATTTACTATCTATAGTATTTTTTAGACTCAAGTTTTGATGCATATGCTCATTAATGTAGATTTGATCGGTTAGATTGATCAATCTTGTTGTCTGTGTCAAGATTCATGACTTACTCACATGTTCCTGCATGTTCTAATGCTTGACCGTTGGTATGAATAGAAATTTAAATATTGATCATTGATCTTTACTTTGGCATCATGATCTAATGGTCTCTATTTAACTAGCTCAATGTTAAATCATGCCCATTCAATCAATATCTAACAGGCTCATGCTCTTCATTGGATCCTTGTATGCTTTCAAGCTTTAGATTTGTCATCTTTAAAATGAATCCATTGATCTTATTGATCCAAGCTTCCATGTATCGTTTAATATCCAAAGATGCATGACCTTTATCTCTACCTAGTCGTTAAGTATCGAGCTCTTTCTCCCATTTCACTGCTTCCTATATCTTTGGATCACTTTCACTCTATCGATCTTCTCAAACATGCTCGATATTTAACTCGCTATGTGTCGATAAGCATTGATTAATTTGACTTTGATCCATATATTCATTTGGTTCTAAGCATTCTTATGTACAAGATATGGAACTATAAAAGTGCCTACTTATCTTTATCTTGCAACCTACAAATTTCACTGTGTTGGAAAACACTGTCAAAATGTCCTAGAGCCCTACTTTTCTCAAGCATATCTTTTATTGCGCTATGTCGCATGACCTGGAATTCAACGCATAAAAAATGGGGATTAATGTGATCACAATCATATTAATAGCTCCCCCATACTCATTCACACATGGAAATGGTGATGTCAGCAAAATTCCTTCTCATCTTTTCCTATCTAGACACAAAATGTCTAGATGATTGTTATGAAGAACTAGATGAATTCCATTCATGCACACAAGCATTCCAATCATCTTTGACTTCTAATAGGATCACCATGATCACCATATTCATTCTTGAGCATTAATGACATGCTCATAATGTCCCTTTTGACATCAATGACAATCATATTTCCTACAGGTAGTCCCCTTTGCACCAGTCTCCTCTGATAAAAACTAAGGTAATCTAGGGTGGAAACATCTGAGGACCCAATAACGAAAGACAAATCTTAGCCTTGTGTTATTGCAAAACATAAGGAAGGCTAGACAAAGGTTTAGAAAAAGAAAAAATATACTAAAGAAGTGTTACAGCCATCTTGTATGACCTTTCACTCAGGGGGAATCCAGGAAGAAACCCCTGGCTCAGAGAGACTAAGGATAGAACCACATAGGATAGTTGCTAAAGGTAGAAAAAAATCAGAAGATTGCTAAAAATACATAGAAATTGGTTAGGCAAAACCACTTTCTATTTTATTTTGTTAGTTATATTTGGCATGTTGTTGTTATGCTTGCCCCATTATCATTGGTAGAGGCATACTTTTTGTTCATAAACGATTCATCTTTCTCTCCTTTATATTAAGTTTCAGGATCTTCAAAACCCGTAACCTTTACCATATCAAATAAAAAATATTCAGTTTAACAATACTAATAAGAACTTTGATTCAATAAATATAATAAAAAATGATGAAGTAAATTTATAAGAAAAATCAAAATGTTGTTGGTGCTTAATTATAAAGTTTATTTTTAATTAATTGAAATGGATAATTGTGGATGGAACATTCTTTATTCGAATAGATAAATTTCAATTTGAATTTGAAATTGTTTGATTCTCCCTTAAATATATTGTGGATTGAGTGTTATTTATTCTAATAGATAAATTTGATTTCCAATTTGAATTTGTTTTATTCTCCCTTAAATGCATCGTATCTTCATGTTTTTTAAAGCCTTGTGATGTTGTGTACTTCGTACAAACATGCAATTATTTTGTTTATGAGAGTGGTTGAGATTTGAAGTGGCGGCATAGTGGATGCTTTATTGGATGTGCATATTTGTTCAAAAAAACATTATTATTACATTGTATTAGATTTTAGTCTTAATTTTGAGAAGAGTAACCTCTAAAGAAAGTGTACAATAAGATGATTTGATCTTTCGCAAGTTGTAAAGTGGATTTCAACTTTTAATAAAGTTCTCAATGATTCAAATGATGTTACTTGTGTATATATATATGTTTTTTTGATATATTTATATTATTAGAAATCTCATTCTTTTTTAAATATGATATCAAAGATTTTAAAATTGAATAAGAAATTTTTAATTGTATGAAAAAAATAATTTTGTATTTAATTATTATTATTAATTTAAGTTGACATTTAATATTCAGTTAATAGTATTTAAATGAACAACTAGTAATGGGTACTCTCTCTTACATTTGTATTTTTTTTAAAGCATAATTGATGTAATTAAGTTTTGAGTATCTTAAATGTTCACTAAATTAATATGAAGTAAATTTAATTGGAGAATGTCAGTATATAATAGTTTTATTTGGAAAATATCAATATATATATTTAAACAAGTAGGAACATTTCGTTATCTTGATCAATAATATTAATATATGTAAGAGAAAATAAAAACAATATTAAAAGCACTTATCATATAAACACAAAAAAAAATATTATTTCATTCAGTGATGTTGATATATCGTATTAAAAATGAATAAAATATGAAAAAACATTTGAAAATTTATAATATTAATTTAACAACACTAACTATATTCAATTTTAAGAAACTTTGATTCAATAAATATAACATAAACTAATTAAATGAATTTATAATAAAAATTAGAATGTTGTTGGTGCTTAATCATTGTGCTTGCTTGTGATTGGTTGAAATAGATAATTGTGAATTGAGAGGTATGAGATTTGTATTCCAATAAATAAAGTTGAATTTCAATTTGAATGCGTTTGATTCTCTTTTAAATGCATTGTATATTCATATTTTTTTAATCATTATAATGTTACGTATTTTGTGCAAACATGTAATTATTTTGTTTATGAGAGTAGTTGAGATATGTTGTAAAGTGGATTTCAACTTTTAATAAAGTTTTCAATGATTTAAATGATATTGACATTTTACTTTTATATTTATATTTAATATATATACATTTTTAATATGTATTATTTAATATTTATATTATTAGAATTTTTAAAATATATATATAATATTAAGTATTTTAATATTGAATAGAAAATTTTAATTATATAAAAAAAAAAATTATATTTAATTATTATTTTTAATTCAAGATTTGACATTTTAATATTCAATTGATAGTATTTGAATGTGTTTTATTCTCTCTTAAATGTATTGTACATTCAATTTTTTTAAATCCTTAAAGTGTTATGTATTTTGTGCAAACATATAATTGTTTTGTTTATGAGTAGTTGAGATATGAAGTGGCAGCATAATGGATGCTTTATTGGATGTGCATATTTATTTTTGAAAATATTAATATTACATTATATTAGGTTTTGGTCTTAATATTACATTATATTTGTTGTAAAGTAGATTTCAACTTTTAATAAAGTTGTCAATAACTTAAATGATGTTAACATTTTATTTTAATATTGAATAGAAAATTTTAATTGTATGAAAAAATATATATATTTAATTGTTATTAATTCAAGTTTTAATATTTTAATATTCAATTAATAATATTTAAATGAACAATTAATTATTGAATCTTCTCCTTTACATCTCCATTATGATTGATGTAATTGATCTCTAAATACTTTAAATGTTCACTAAATTAATATTCTTTTATACATTGCACTTGTTATTTATAAAACAATTTATTATTGAAACCTTTTTATAAGTTTTTTATTTGAAAAATATATATTAAATAAATGAGATCATACCTGATTATCATTCTACCCTTTGACTGTTTATATGTATTATCATCTTGGGTGCCATGGGGACCACTCAATCATAATTTCCAAATCAATACCAAAATCGAAAAGAATAAAGTAAAATAAGTGCCCCTTTCCAAAAGCATGGTCATGGCAATTTATGGTATTCCAATGTTCTTAGTGCTTATAAACATTCATAATGGCACATATGCCAATACACCATACAATTTCATCATTCTCCTTTAGATAGACAGCGTTTGAACTTTTTGCTCTAGACACATAAATATACTTAATTTTCTTTTTTTTTTTAAATAGTTCCCACCCTCCCAATGAAAAGAATTTTCATAGGAACCATACAAACATTGTGTATATACACTTCATATAGGAAGCCTATTAGTATATGTTTAATGGGGAATTTATTTACTGTTTATTAGTTCACAGAGTTTAAATTGGAATTGGTGCACCATTCCAACTTTCTACACACTTGAGCAAGGGTGTCACTAGCTTGATTTTATTGAGATAGCGATCAATTATTTATCAAAATTTTGATCAGGGAGTGGTTCTTTGTTCTTGTTAATATTGAGGTCCCGATTTCGAGTTTCACAAATTTATAAAGGGGGTACAATCAATACTATTTGATTATGTTGGGCACTTGGGTGATACCTTTGTCGAAGGTCTCTCGAGCTTGATCAACTTCAATTGCTAGACTTTCTTTCGACACCTCTTCAAATGCATTGATCCTATGAAAAATCGAGGTGTTGGAATCCTTTTCCTTATCTCTGTTTTGCAAGGCATCTTCAACCAAGACTTGTTGAAGTTTTTGAAAGAGAGGATATGAAACACTACATGGGTCACCGATGTAAGAGAAAACCGGTTCTCTTTCAATGACCTTGAGGAGGTCCTTTTCACAAAAACATGAAGGCAAAAGCTCGCCCTGAAGGTTTATGGTTAACGCCTTCTTATATGCTTGTGTGATGGTTTGTTTTATAATGGAGTGCAAGGTTTCCTCAAGGTGTCGAAGGTCAACAACAAAGAGCCATTAGGTATGTCGATGACATTAGTTTTAGTATCTCGACTGCCTCGACAATCTTGCAAGATGAGATGAGGCCGAGGGAATTAACATCCTTGTTGTGTTGTTATGCACTTTGAACATGATTTGTGACAGGGTTGGCAAAAAATTGTAGTTCGGAGGTGTAGGATTCCATGGCTATCTCTGCACCTTTAAATCCATATTCAAGGCTTGGTTTGGGGCCACTGCTGAGTTTGGAAGGTAGACCATTATTGTAGAAGTCATTTATGAGCTCGTTGAATTGGGCAAACATGAGCTTACCTAAATATGACACAAAAAAAGAGTTAGTTACTAATAAGTTATACTTACTATAACATTGCCTTTGATGCTATTTAAATGTCAATAAATAAATTTAATAAGGTACATCATAAATAAAGTAAATCAATCATTATAATGTAGCATTCAAAGTGATCTTCCTTAAAAAAAAATACAAAAAAATTAAATCAAGAAAAATTCAATTTTTTATCATATATTTAACAATTGATGCTATTTAAATGTCAATAAATTAATTTAATAAGATACATCATAAATAAAGTAAATCAATCATTATAATGTAGCATTCAAAGTGATCTTCCCTAAAAATAATACAAAAAAAATAAATCAAGAAAAATTCAAATTTTTATCATATATTTAACAATAAAATTCTCAAAAATTTAGAATAAATATGAGGTTACCGAAAGTAGCAAGAGCAAGACGAATGTTAATTATGAAAACACCAATAAAAATGCCTTGAAAGTTGCCATCGTACAAAGCTTTATTTCGTACAATATCTATTAAAAGAATATCATTTACAGAATTTATTTCATGTTGAATCATCTAAATAACTATACAAATCACTTCAATCAAAAGACCAAACTACTATGAAGAAATCCTTAATACATATCTCCAAAATCTCAATCAATTTATCAAAATTAAATAAAATTACATTAATATTTACAATCTTAATTTCATCAATACTTTTAAATTTAATGAACACCATTAAATCAAAAAACTTTGTGCATATATATATATACTCAAATTTATTATTACCAACCCAATCCAAATGGAAGTAGAGTATTTGATTTGTAGTATATGAGTGATAGAAATGGGTACCCACAAACCACAAGTATATAGTTATGAGTTTTAGTAATCACAAACCTTAAATTGGAGGGCTACCATCCTTATTACATGCAAATTTTGGGGAATAAAAACAATTAGTTGCATTGAAACCATCATTAATTACAATTATCAAAATTTATCATACCAAGAGACATTGAGTTGTATTGTTCAAGCCATGACATTGAAAAAATGGTATAAAGTAGGTTATTTATATCCTATAAAGATATATTATTTATTTCCTAAAAAGATATACTCACTTTATAATAAAATAATCAACTTAGAATGTTTCATAACGAAGTGCACACTTCCTATACAATAATAAAACAATTAATTGTATTGAAACCATCATTAATTGTAATTATTAAAATTTATTATATTATATATTATTAGTTTGGGAGGGTATATTAAAGCAATCAGTTTGTTTTAATCTATGATTAAATTTTATTTTTTGGATCAATGAAAATTTATTATGTTTTTGTGCATTCAAATATTTGCAATTATCCAATGATTAATTTATGTATTTGTTAAAAAAATATATGAAAAATCTATTTATTTGTGTTTTGATTGGTTGAAATTCTAGATATGTTATTAAGGGGCAGACAGCGTTGATATCATGTACAGTACAAGTCAGAATGTGACATCATGAATAATACCCAAAAATAAATGCTTTGTCAAGGGAAAAGGCTCAAAAAATATCTCGAAACCAGCGTTACGATTTTTGTGAGAGCTATCCACCGAGCGTACATTATGTTTTTTCATGTTTTTGAGCATGGAAGGCACTTTGGTAAATCGAGCCTCTCTGATTTGTAATACCATTGCTATATCATATCTATTATAGTTAGTACAGTGTAACCATTGCTATATCATATCCATCTACAGGTGAGTAAATAGAAATAAATCAAAAGCAAGTAAGTGGAGAACAGGAACAATTGTAAGCATGCTAGTTGATTCGGATTGTCTTCTATTAACATCTCATGTTTCTCGCATGCATTAAAATCTTAAAATGAATATATACAATGTGTTTTCCAAAAAAAATAGTATGCATTTCGTTGTCGGCTAGCACTGCTATCAATCCCCTAACAAAACTTACCAACTGGACGCCAAAAAAATGCCGAGCAAATTTATAATTAAAATTATTATATGTTTGGTTTTCTGACGTAAGTGTGTTAATAATAATGAGCAAATTATTAATGATAATATTTGATTATTAATAATTATGAGCAAATTTATATCGTACATGAATTTTAATTATATTTTATAAATTACTATCATATATTATTATTGATTTTTACTAATAGATTATATACAATTCATTATTTTATTTTTTATTGTTTGACTCAGAGGTATCTCCAATTTCATTTGGGACATTGCAACTCCACCCAGCAATTTTTATTGGGGCGAGTGGAGGTGAGACTAGTCCTCTGGGGGCTGGAGGTTGGACCTGCACGCACTGGTCAGCCATTTTAACTTGAGCAAATTTTAATTAATAATTTATGGCATGACCACCCATAAAATGGCTACCGATACTTATTTTTTAATTGAGTTGCTCCCTTTAAAAATATTTTCCAATATTTTGTGTTTTGTTTTTCTCTGCTTACATATAGCTAATGGTAGCCAGCTTATCACAAGAATTAATCCCCTTATCTTAGTATTTCCTGAGATGTTGGTATGACATAATATCTACAATTTTAGCGCACTTTTTGTATATATATTTGTAACCGAATGGACATAACTACGCAATATAAAGACATTGAATTAAATATATTTATTGCGGTCCCAGATTCAAAATTTAGATTTGGTAATTTTATTCTCGCTAATCGTTGTGTAGGGTTTTAGATTTGTGATTTAAGGTTATTGTTTCATTTTATGATTCTATGTTATTTCTTTTATGTTGTGTTAGTGACGTGGATATCATTTCGCATTATGTTTGGATTTGGGCTGCTGTAAATAGAATAGTTGCCTTATATTCTATTGTTTTACGGAATTTCTTTTTCTTGTGGGATTTGACGATGTTGCATTCTCCAATGTATATAGTTGTTGAAGAAACAATCACGACTGCAACTAATATATTATTTTACGTATTAGAATGGATGGATCAGCTAATTTATTCTATATATTGGAGTTTGATGACACACTTCATACTAAAGTTGTATGTGTTTATGATGCTGTTGTAGGCTATGCCTTGGTCTTGGTCAGATCATGGTGAATGAACAGGTGGTTTTTATGCTTGCATAACTTTCCACATCATACAATTTTTCTATAACCTACTTTAATGTACTATATCTGTAGATGATTGGTTTAATACTTGAGTTGATCTAAAAGAATACCATGGCTAGTAGTCAAAATATTTTAAATAACTGTGAAATATTTTATAACAATAATTGTTTATCTTATGTAATATTAATACTACTAAGCAAACCAGGTTAGTTAACTTATTTAAGATGTCGGTGTTTAGTATGGCATAAATTGTAAGAATTTTTTTAGGTGGTTTGGAAAGAGGGAAATGTTCTATGATGATAGTTTGAAAAAGACTTGATTGTATCTTTAATGAATGAACTTTAGTATTATGTACTTTAAGAAGATTTTTTGAGCTATTTATTACCATTATATAACACGATGTTGAAATACTTGTGTATATAGTTGATTATTGGTGTCTATATTTTATAATTTAGTAGGTCTTCATTTGGAATCTCACAAGCTTCTTATAACCTTTCATTTAAAATTTATTAAACATAACATGCTGCTCTCTCTTACAGCAACCTTCGCTGGAGATATTGAGTATTTAACCATTGTTTCTCATATTTAACTTTAAGATTTTGTGAGTCCAATTTTATCACCCCTTAAAAACATTAAGAGGTTCTATAAAATCTAGATTACATTCTTCTAAGGTGTCGTGTTAAGTGGGTTTCTAGCCCTAGTATCCCTAATAAATGTTGTATGGTTTGAGTGGAGATCAGATTATACATTACTAGATCTAATAGAGTGAAAACAAAATTAATTTGTGAAAATCACCTCACCCTAATAGATGTTTATATTTGTTTCTCAATGTAGGCTCTTTGACCAAAGACTTGTAGACCCTATCCAAAAATGTAGTTTTGACACCCTACAATCTTCCTTAATTTGTTGTATCCTGCCAAGCCAATTTGGTGTTGTGGGTTCTTGGATGTTTCCTTGACAATGTGCTTTGACTAGTGTTATCAGGTCAACCAGCGCTGCATTACAAGCATCATGTCTGACTAAAGACATTTTTTAATCATTATTTCAATATTCATTTTAGAAACTAGATTATTTCTACCATTATTGTAACATATTTTTTTGGAATTGAATCCATTGCTTTGATCATCTTTCACTAAATTTATTTACTTATTCTTATCGTCAATACCTTATTTGTACACTGATGTGGAACCTTGAGTTGGAAGTTACGACAACATATCATTTGCCATTATTATGATCACCACATTAGTTCTTTGACCTATTGTTTGGTATTCTACATATCATGTATGATTACTCTTTAAATATTGGCTAGAATCCTTAAGATGGTCTTTGACACCTTGTTGAAGTAGTCTAGATTGTCAGATCACATATATTCATAATAGACTTGTTAAAGATACAAATCTAAAGTTTAAATTCCTATTAGAGCGCAAATATGACTTCTCATTTTAAACTATTGAAATACTTTTCTTTTTGTGAAGATCAATTAAGTACTTCTTTCAACATCAACATGTACCTTCAAAGACACATTTTTCAAGTTTCATTTCTCCTATAAATAAGAGTTTGTGAACATTATAATGGTTAATTATTTGCTCTGGTTTATTACCATTTTCGTATTCTAACTACTAAAACTGACTTACTCCCATAAGGGCTTGGCATTATACACCCTTGTTGTTCAAACCACCATAATGAAAAACGTTGTAAAGTAGGTTATCTATTTCCTAAAAACAATATAATCACTCTATAATAAAATAATCAACTTAGAATGTTTCATAAAAAAAGGTGTACACTTCCTATATAATAATAATACAATTGCCTACCCTTGCTAGCAAGCTGGTAAAACTTACCATATAATAATTAAAGATAGAAGGTTGGTAAGATTTACTCCAACTACTACTATGAGTTGGTAAGGCGTGACACTCAAAAAAAATCTTCCTCAATATACATAAATGGTAGGGACTCTCATTTATATTGTCCGGGTTAAAGGAAACAAGAATATTGTGTTATATGATTATATTAATTAAAACAATAAATATCTTCATATTTGTTGATATTAGATGTATGAATAATTAAATAGTTAGATTTAAGTTGATGTGACATGACATTTAAGTATTAAAAGTTAAAAGGAATATTACATATTATTAAATTAAAGAGTTAAGGTATATTCTTAATAATTAAAGAGTCAGGGCTTTGAAATTTAAATTTTAAATAAATAAATATCTTTATTTTATAATTTATTAATTTTTGTATTAATAAATAAGTAATTTTTATTATAATAATGAAGAATGTGTATTTTTGAAAGGGAAGTGAAAAGTTCATTAAATTATGTACAATTTGTATTTGAAATCTCGTAACTAAAATGTGTGATATTGATTTCATAATATATTCAAAAATCAAACCTACCAATATTAGAATATTAAAATAATAACTACATACAAATTAAATAATTAAAGAGTCTAATTCTAACATTTTTGAAAAAAGAAAAAGAAAGATTGTACCGATGTTCTTATTGTATTTTTCTACTTATAATACTTTATATTCTTATGGTTTCCTATATTGTACTATTTTGGTCATGTGAACCTATTCTTAAAATATCTGTCTCCTTTCAACTTGTCGATCATTTGAATTTTCCTCTATTTAATACTGCAACTGCGAACAAGCTACTTAGTTAAGGCTATATGATTCCTAACCTATTATTCTTGTTAACCACAAGCTCTTCCTCTTTGTTAAGAATTGTGGGTCATCCCTTCCTCTTGGTGGCAGTGATACTCTTCCGCCAAAAATCAAGTGTGCTCGGTGATAAACCCCTCTTTGTTGTAGTTGTATTTTTCAAGGATCTATTTTCTTCAACATCTTTCATGGCATTCTCCATAGTGGATTCATTGCAATATCCTTCTATTCTGATTATTTTGATTGAAGCCCCTCTCGTATTATTATTTTTTTGGTTGAAACCCCTCCTGTAACTTGGACAATTGGATATTAAGGTGCTAGGATATTAATGACATCTTCTTCTTTCCTAGCTCCAACTAGTGGAAACTCTGCTCACCTTGTTTTGGCACAAGTATGCCTTACTCTCTTACGTGGTTATTTTCTCCTCATAATTGGTAATTAACACCTACAAATCTATAAGAAGAAACGAGTTGAACCAATGCAACTTGTAGAAATGACATTAGAAAACATGTTGATTAACATAAAGTAGGGAAACTTAAATTGTAAACATATTCAACTATATATTGAGTTTTCATTTCACTCTATTTGAAAGAGTAACCATTTGATGTCAATGTACATGCTCCATTCAACACTTTAAAGATGAGAGTGCAAATTGATACTTGAGAGGAAGGTTATAGGTGTATATTGTTTTCTAAAATCTTACATGCGTAAAATGCAATTATGAGCAAATATATATATATATATATATATATATATATATATATATATATATGAAAAAAATGATTATCTTGTTCAATAAGTAAAAAAAAGGATCATCTTATTCAATGGTGTTAATATATCATATAAGAAAATGAATGCTACAAAATTAAAAACATTTACAATTATGTGCAATATTCACCTAAACACAATCATTCAAAAGTTTAATGTATACCTTGTATACCTTAAACAAACCTAAGATTCCAATCCTAAAGTACATACATTTGCATAGAATAAATCATAAGACACTTGCATTAAGAAACTTTGCATATTTTTTTTTTGACATCCATTATCACACAAAGATAATGTCATTCAATTTTTAATGGTGAATGGCACCAATTTTACTTTACATAAATTAAATATTCAAAAAAGAAAAAAAAAGCTTTTATAGATCATAATAAAATTATTTTTATTTTATTATTCCCATTAAACTATCATTATCGAAACCAATATACCTAAATAACCCAAATATTATCTCATAAAGAAAAATTAATTACTTTCGTTTTTAAGATATTATCAATTTCCCACTTCAAAATTTCCAATGATCATTTTGTGAGGGTTGGGAAAGTAATCAATAAACTCCAAACATACTCATGACTACTAAGGTTCATAACAAGAATATATACCATTACTAGACAAAAATATGTTTCATTAACACTTTAGGTCTCATTCAATCAAATATATTATGTTCAAGAAATATTAGTATATATATGTGAAATAGGTTTATTTGAAGAATGTTAGTATATATATTTAAATAAGTAGAAATATTTTATTATTGTGATCAATTATATTGATATATTATAAAAGAAAATAAATACAATATTAAAAATATTTATAATATAAGCACGAAAAAATTCATTAATTCATTTAGAGATGATATATCATATTAGAAAATGAATAAAGTATTAAAAATTTATAATATTCAATTTAACAACACTAATAATATTTAAAACAACAATGACAAGAACTTTGATTCAATACACATAATAAAAATTAACAAAATAAATCTATAAGAAATATTAAAGTGTTATTGGTGTTTAATCATTATACTTGTTTGTGATTAAATGAAATAGATAATTGTAGATTGAGAGTTATGAGATTTTTATTTCATAAATAAATTTCAATTTCAATTTATTCAATTGTCTTTTAAATATATTATATATTTATGTTTTTTAAGGCCTTATAATGCTACATATTTTATGTAAATATGCAATTATTTTGTTTATGAGAGTGGTTGGCAACATAATGGATGCTTTATTGGATGTGCAAATTTTGTTAAAAAAATTATTAATATTACATTGTATTAGATTTTGATTCTAATTTTGAAAAGACTCTAAAGCAAGTATATTTCAATAAAATGATTTGATCATTTGCAAGTTGTAAAGTGGACTTCCACTTTTAATAAAGTTATCAACGATTTAAATGACAATGACATTTTATTTTTATATTTACATTGAATATATGTAAATTTTTAATATATATTATTTAGTATTTATGTTATTATAAATTATTTTTTTAAATATAATATCTAGTATTTTTTAAATATTGAATACTTACAATTATAATTATGTGTAGTATTCACCTAAATACAATTATTCAAAGGTTTAATGTATACTTTACAAGCTTAAGATTACAATCTTAAGGCCTATACATTTGCATGGAATAAATCATAAGACACTTGTATTACAAAACTTTGTATATTTTACTTGGACTTTCATTATCGCACATAAAAATATGTTATTCAATTTTTAATGGTGAATGGCACAAATTTTACTTTACATAAATTACATATCCAAAACAGATAAAAAAAATCTTTTACAAATCATAATAAAACTATTTTTGTTTTGTTATTCCCATCAAGCTATTATCATCTAAACCACTACCCCTAAACAACCCAAATATTTTTTCATGAAGAAAAGATAATTACTTCAACTTTAAAGATATTATCAATTTCCCACTTCAAATTCCCTAATGATTATTCAACAAGGGTTGAGAGAATCATCAATAAACTCCAAACATACTCATAACTACTAATGTTCATAACAAGAATATATTTTCTCTAATAACAATATCGTTACTAATAAAAAATTATTCAAAAAACTAACATGAACATTAGCATTCATTAACACTTTTAAGTCTTATTAAATCAGATAAACCATACTCAAGATATATATATATATATATATATATATATATATATATATATATATATATATACATGAAGTAGGTTTACTTGGAGAATGTCAGTATACATATTTAAACAAGTAGAAACATTTCATTATCTTGATCAATAATGTTGATATATTATAGAAGAAAATAAATATAATATTAAAAACACTAGTAATATAAACACGAAAAAAATCATTAGCTCATTCAATAATATTGATAAATCATATTAAAAATGAATAAAATATTAAAAACACTTAAAATTTTACAATATTCAATTTAAAAACACTACCAATATTCAGTTTAACAACATTAATAAGAATGTTGATTCAATAAATATAAGAAAAATTAACAATTTATAAGAATAATTAACAATTTATAAGAAAAATTAAAATGTTGTTGGTACTTAATCATTAAATTTGCTTCTAATTAATTGAAATAGAAATTGTGGATTGAATGTTCTTTATTTAAATAGATGAATTTGAATTTGAATTTGTTTGACTCTGCTTTAAATGCATTGCATATTCATGTTTTTTTAAGCCTTATAATGCTATATATTTTGTACAAACATGTAGATATTTTGTTTATGAGAGTAGTTGAGATTTGAAGTGATGGCATAGTGGATGCTTTATTGGATGTGCATATTTGTTAAAAAAATATTATCATTATATTATATTAGATTTTGGTCTTATTTTTGAGAGGATTAATTTTTAAAGCAAGTATACAATAAGATGATATGCTCTTTTGCATGATGTAAAGTGGATTTCAACTTTTAATAAAGTTGTCAATGATTTAAATGATGTTGTGTAAAGTGGATTTCAAAGTTGTCAATGATTTAAATGATGTTGATATTTTACTTTTTATATTCACATTTAATATGTATATATTTAATATATATGCATTTTGAATATATTTATATTATTAGAAATTTTATTCTTTTTTAAATATGATATCAAATATTTTAATATTGAATAGAAAATTTTAGTTGTATGGAAAAAATAATTTTATATTTAATTATTATTATTATTAATTTAAGTTGATATTTTAATATTTAATTAATAGTATTTAAATGAACAATTAGTAATGGGTACTCTCACTTACATTTTTATTTTTTCAAGAGTATAATTGATGTAATTAATTTCTAGAGTATAATTGATGTAATTAATTTCTGAGTATTTTAAATGTTTACTAAATTAATATGAAGTAGGTTTTCTTAGAGAATATCAGTTTACATATATAAAATAAGTTTATTTGGAAAATATCAATATAAATATTTAAACAAGTAGAAACATTTCATTATCTTAATCAATGATATTGATATATTGTAGGAGAAAATAAATATAATATTAAAAACATTTATTATGTCAGTATGAAAAAATTCATTATCTCATTCAATGATGTTGATATATCATATTAAAAAACGAATAAAATATTTGAAAATTTACAATATCAATTTAACAATGCCATAAAGATATTCAATTTTAAGAACTTTGATTCAATAAATATAATAAAAATTGAACAAGTGAATTTATAATAAAAATTAGAATGTTGTTGGTGTTTAATCATTGTGCTTGCTTGTGATTGGCTTAAATAGATAATTGTAAATTGAGAATTACCAAATTTTTATTCCATTAAATAAATTTCAATTTCAATTTGAATGCGTTTGATTCTCCGTTAAAAACACTATATATTCATATTTTTTATAATCCTTATAGTGCTATGTATTTTGTGCAAGCATGCAATAGTTTTGTTTATAAGAGTAGTTGAGATGTAAAGTGGTAACGTAGTGGATGCTTTATTGGATGTACATATTTTTAAAAATAATAATATTATGATTACATTGTATTAGATTTGGTCTTATTTTGAGAAGAATAATGTCTAAAGCAAGTGTATGTCAATAAAATGGGTTGATCTTTTGCAAGTTGTAAAATAGATTTCAATTTTTAATAAAATTGTCAATGATTTAATTGATGTTGACATTTTATTTTTATATTTACATTAAATATATATATTTTTAATATTTGTATTGTTAAATATTTATATTATAAATCTCTTTTTTTTTTTAAATATGATATCAATTATTTTAATATTGATTAGAAAATTTTAATTGTTTAAAAAAATAATTTCATATTTAATTATTATTTTTAATTCAAATTTTGACATTGTAATATTCAATTGATGGTATTTAAATAAACAATTAATCAATGAATCCTCTCCATTGCATCTCCATTAATTGAAGAGTATGATGTAATTAATTTCTGAATATTTTAAATGTTCACTAAATTAATATTTTTTTACGCATTATATATACCATTTAGAAAGCAATTCATTGAAGACACGTTTATAATATATATTTTTAAATATTTTTTTCATTTGAAAAACAAATTGTCTTAGATAAAAGAAATAATTCTTTGAGTACCATTGATTGTTTATCTGTATTATCACCTTGGTTGCTGCCATGGGGACCCCTCAATCAGAATTTCCAAATCAATAGCAAAATCGAAAAGAATAAAGTAAAATAAGTGCCCCTTTCCAAAAGCATGGTCAGGCAATTTATGGTATTCCAATGCTCTTAGTGCTCATGAACATTCATAATGGCACATATGCCAATATACCATAAAATTTATCATTCTCCTTTAGATACACAGCATTTGAACTTCTTGCTCTAGACACACATAAATATACTTAAAGTTAATAAAAACAAAATAGTTCCCACCCTCCTAATGAAAAGAATTTTCCTACGAACCCATACAAACATTGTGTATATATACACTTCATATAGGAAGACTATTAGTATATGTTTAGTGAGACATTTATTTATGTATTTATTTATTAGTTCATAGAGTTTAAATTGGAATTGGTGCACCATTCCAACTTTCCACACACTTGAGCAAGGGTGCCACTAGTTTTCCTTCATTGATAGCGATCAATACTTTATCAAAGTCTTGACCAGGGGAGTGGCTCTTTGTCCCTGCTAATATTGAGGTCCCAAGTTCAAGTCTCACAAATTCATAAAGTGGGTACGATCGACACTCCTTGATTCTATTGGGCACTGGGGCGATACCTTTGTCAAAAGCCTCTCGAGCTTGGTCAACTTCAGTTGCTAGACTTTCTTTCAACACCTCTTCAAATGCATTGATCCTATGAAAAATTGAGGTATTGGAATCCTTTTCCTTATCTGTGTTTTGTAAGGCATGTTCAACCAAGACTTGTCGAAGCTTTTGAAAGAGAGGATATGAAGCACTGCATGGGTCATCAATGTAAGAGAAAACAGGTTCTCTTTCAACGACCTTGAGAAGGTCCTTTTCGCAAAAACGTGAAGGCAAAAGCTCTCCCTGAAGGTTCATGGTTAATGCCTTCTTGCATGCTTGTGCCACGGTTTGTTTTACAGTGGAGTGCAAGTTTTCCTCAAGGTGTCGAAGGTCGACAGCTTGACAAAGAGCCACCAGGTATGTCGATGACATTAGTTTTAGTATCTCGACTGCCTCCGCAGTCTTGCGCGCTGATATGAGGCCGAGGGAATTGACATCTTGGTTGTGTTGCTCTGCACTTTGAACATGATTTGTGACAGGGTTGGCTAAAAATTGTAGCTCAGAAGTGTAGGATGCCATCGCTATCTCTGCACCTTTAAAGCCATAGTCGAGGCTTGGGTTGGGGCCACCACTGAGGTTGGAAGGTAGACCATTATTGTAGAAGTCGTTTACGAGCTCACTGAATTGGGCAAACATGAGCTTACCTAAAAATGATACAACAAAAGAATTAGTTAAATGCCAATAAATAAATTTAAAGAGGTACATCATAGATAAAGTAAATCAATCACGATAATAGCTAGTTTAAAAATTTCCTAACAACATTCTAGTAGGCATTCAAAGTGATTTTCCCTAAAAATGATGCAACAAAATTAATTCAAGATAAACTCAAATTTGTAGCATATGTTTAGCAATAAAATTCTCAAAAATTTAGAATAAATATATGCTTACCGATGGCAGCAAGGGCAAGACGAGTGTTATCCATGGAAACACCAATGGGGGTGCCTTGAAAGTTGCCACCGTGCAAAGCTTTGTTTCGTGCAACATCTATTAAGGGGTTATCATTTACAGAGTTTATTTCACGTTGGATCATTCGAGTAGCCGTACGGATCACTTCAATCAAAGGACCAAGCCATTGTGGAGAAGTTCTCAATGCATATCTGCAAGATCTTAATCAATTTATCAAAATTAAACAAAATTATATTAATATATACAATCTTAATTTGATCAATACTTCTAAATTTAATGAATACCATTACAAAAAACAAAAACAAAAAAAATCTTCATATATATATATAAATAATCTCATAAATTTAATAGTACCAACCCAAACCGAATAAAAGTAGACTATTTGATTTGTAGTACATGAGTGGACAGAAAGGGGTACCCACCAAGCACAAGTATATAGTTATGAGTTTTAGTGGAAAATTTAATCACAAACATTAAATTGGAGGGCTACCTTATTACATGCAAATTTGGGAAATAAAAATAATTAATTGTATTGAAACCATGATTAATTGCAATTATCAAAAATTATCACACCAACAAACATTATTGTTCAAGCCATCATGATGAAAAAGGTTGTAAAGTAGGTTATCTATTTCCTAGAAAGGATATACTCACTTTATAATAAAATAATCAACTTAAGAATGTTTCATAAATGTACACTTCCTATACAATAATAAAACAATTGCCCACCCTTGCTAGCAAACTGTAAAACTTTCCATATAATAATTAAAAATAGAAGGTTGGTAAGATTTACTCCAACTCCTCTTATGAAGTTGGTAAGACATGACACTTTAAAAAAGTCTTCCTCAATATACCTAATGGTAGGGTCTCTCATTGATATTGTCTGGGTTAAAGGAAACAAGAATATTATGGTATATAACTATATTAATTAAAATAATAAAGATCTTCGTATTTGTTAATGTTGGATGTATGAATAATTAAATAGTTAGATTTATATTGATGTATTAAAAATTAAAGAATTGAAGTATATTGTTAATAATTAAAAAGTGATTTAGTAATTTTGTATTAATGAAAATGTGATTTTTATTATAATAATGAAGAATGTATTTTTGAAAGAGAAGTGATAAGTTCATCAAATCATGTATGATTCATATTTAAAACTTCATAAATAAAACGCTTAATATTGATTTCATAATATATCCAAAAACCAACCTTACCAATATTAAAAATAATAACTACATGCAAACTAAATAATCAAAGTCTAATCCTAACATCTTTTAAAAAAAAAAAAAAAAAAAAAACTATCTTTATTTTATTTTCCTGTCTACTTATGGTAGTAGGTACTTTATATTCTTGTGGTTTCCTATACTGTACTATTTTGGTCATGTAAACCTGTTCTTTAAATATCTCTATCCTTTCAACTAGTCAATCATTTGAACTTTCCTCTATTTAATACTGCAACGGCCAACAAGCCGCTTAGTTAAAGCTAAATCTGGCTAAGTATTTAGCTGATCAGTAGTTTATCTATGCAGCCCAGAGAATATTTAAAGAGATGGATCTGTACAAGATCCAGCTGACTGCACACCTGCAAATCTTTTCCAATAATCTCGCTGTGGGCAAGTCAGCTTTTTGGGACAGCATGACTATGGATCAGCTTTTATCCATTTCTCAATTATTATTTTCAAGTGGCACTGCTCCCACTACAGGTCCACAACCACCCCCCAACTACAATCTACTTAACAGCCTTAAGAAAATGTAGATATTTAAAGCCTGTAAGGGCACTTTTCTTTTCAGTCCTATGGCCAATAATATAAATTTTCAAAGCTGCAAAATCTTCCCCGTATCTGTTAATCTACCACCAATCATCAAAAACATTTCGCAGATTATCAAACATAATAAACCAGAAACAGAATTATCCTTATATACCCAAAGGAATGGACATAATTCATCTAGTTCCCTAAATCTAACACTGGACAGATAACAGATATTCTTTTAATCTAACATAGAGTAGAAATGATAAGAGCAATATGGTGGACGCTTCTAGATATAATTGTGTGAGTATTTTAGGATCAATATTTCAAATCATTATCTATGATCTACTGTCAAAAATTGTGCGAGTATTTTAGGATCAATATTTTAGATCATCATCCATGATCCACTGTCAAAATGACACCCAACGTTTCTTATCACCATCAGTGATCTATCATCGTATTAAGCCAAAAAAATGCACATAATTTTGATGATATCCCTCAATCTAATACAAAAGTGCCCCTAAAATATAGAATGTACCCAGAAAAAATTCCTCCTATATTTGAAAATAGAATATTCTATTAAAAATATATATATTCTAAAAGTCCACTTAAAATATAAAATATACTAGAAAACAAATTTCTTCTATAGAAAAATAAAAAACCTCTAAATAAAATATTTTCTCTTACATATTTTATAAGTACACCTAAAATATAGAATGTAGCAGAAAAAAAACCATACATGTGAAAATAGAATACTTTTTATTTCAAAAATGCATTTAAAATATAAAATATATAGAAAAAAGTTCTCATATATGGAAAAAAGTAAAATAACTTATAAAAGATTTTTTTTCAAATAACTTAAAACTGCACCCAAAATATAAAATATATCAGAAACTAATTTTCATATATCAGAAAATAAAATATCTTACCAAAAAAAAAAATTATATATATCCCAATATAAAATACTCTGTAAAAAAATTCTCTTTATATATTTTAAAAATGCATCCAAATATAATATGGAAGCGAAAAGAATTCTCATGCCAAAATGAAGTACCTCGTTAAAAAATTTCTCATATATTCCTTAATCAAATAGCGTGCAGAAAAAAAAAATGTACAAGAAAAGAATTATCGTATATACTAAAATGGAATATCCATTAAAGATTTTCTGTAATATATTCCTTAATCAAATCAAATAGTGAGCAGAATAAAACAGAATGTATCATTAAAAAAATCTCATATATCCAAAACTAAAATATTCTATTAAAAAAAAAAATCATATATTTTAAAAATACATTTAAATATAAAATATACCAGAAAAAAAATTCATATATCCCAATATAAAATACCTTATAAAAGGTTCTCTTTATATATTCTTAAAGTAGATCCAAAATATATAATGGAAATATTGCTGTATTCATAATCTGTATTCTCCTGCTTGCTATTTGATTAAGGGATATATGAGAAAATCTTTAATGGGTATTCCATTTTAGTTTATATATGAGAATTTTTTTAGTATGTTCTGTTTTCTTCTACTCACAAGGATATACTCTATTAAAGATTTTTTGGGGTACACAAAAAAATAGTATATACTAAAAAAGAATTCTCATATATGTTAACATAGAATACCCATTAAAGATTATCTGGTATATCTTTATGAGTAAAAAAAAATAGAATGTATTAGAAAAGAATTTTCATATATACTAAAATGGTATATCTCATTAAAGATTTTTTTAGTATATCCCTTAATCAAAATAATGTGTAGAAAGAAAAAAAAAAAAAAAAAAAAATAGAATGTATTTTTAAAAAAAAAATCTCCTATATACTAAAATAAAATACCCATTAAAGATTTTTTGGTATATCCCTGTGAATAGAAGAAAATAAAAAATACCCAAAAAAAAATTTCATATATAAACTAAAATAGAATACCCATTAAAGATTTTCTCATATATCTCATAATCAAATAGCAACCAGAAGAAAACAGATTATAAATAAAACAATACAAAATGCAACTAAATAAAATGTATATCCCTTAATCAAAATAATGTGTAGAAAGAAAAAAAAATAGAATGTATTAAAAAAAGAATCCTGGTATATATTAAAATAAAATACCGGTTAAAGATTTTTTGGTATGTTCCTTGTAAGCAGAAGAAAACATAACGTCGAAAAAATAATTCTCATATATAAACCAAAATGGAATACCCATCAAAAAATTTCTCATATATCCCTTAATCAAATAGCAACCAGAAGAAAACAGATTATGAATACAACAATACAGAACAATAGAATACAATACAAATAGAAACCTTATAGTTTTAGAATTGAAAAATAAATAAGAGAATCCATAATGCTGTATTTTATTCTATAAAAGAATAGAATACAGATTTTCTGGTATATCTTTATGAGTAAAAAAAAACAAAATATACTAACAAAAAATTCTCATATATACTAAAATGATATATTTCATTAAAGATTTTTTAGTATATCCCTTAATCAAAATAACGTGTAGAAAAAAAAGAAAAAACTTTAGTATATACTAAAATAGAATATCTATTAAAGATTTCTTGATATATCTTTGTAAGTAGAAAAAAACAGAACATACTAAAAAATTTCTCATATATAAATTAAAATGGAATACCCATTAAAGATTTTCTCATATATCCTTTAATTAAATAACAAACAGAAGAATAAAGATTATGAATACAACAATATAGAACGCAACACAAACATAAACCTCATCATTTCAGAATTAAAAAACAAATAACAAAATTCATTTGGTTGTACTATATCATATATATTTTTTTTGGTTTAAATTAATAGAAATGCGCTTTTCAATTAAAGAAAAAAAAGCTAACCTGTCCTGCTTGGGCTTCTTCAACGGGTCCATTTCATGCAATTTGGCAGCAGCTTTCATGTAGGAGCTACCCTCCAACACATACTCCATGATGGCGGCGGCCTCAATCTGGCCCGGGTGATGCTTCAACCGGTGCGTCAAATGGTCGGTAAACTCCGGCTTCCCCTGCATCACCTCACAGAAAACAGCCGACGACACCTCCGCCAGAAGCACCAGAACATTCGCATCGTACAGAACCGTGGACGCCAGCCCGGACCCGACGGCGGTTCCATTCACCAGCGCCAGCCCTTCCTTGGGCCGCAGCTCAAACGGCCCGTCCACCACACCTGCCAGTTTCAGCGCCTCCGCCGACGACATCAACGACCCGTCCGGCCCGACGGCCCGGGCATTGGGCCGGCCGGTCAACACGCCCGCAATGTAACTCAGCGGCACCAGATCACCCGACGCGGTTATAGTCCCCCGTAGCGGCAATCGCGGCGTCACCCCCGCGTTCAAAAGCTTCCCCATCGCCTCAATCATATCCCACCGGATCCCCGAAAAGCCCTGCAGCAGCGTATTCGCCCGGACCAGAACCGCCGCCCGGGAGGTCTCGACGGGTAGGACGTTCGTTTCTCCCGACCCGAACATGCCGGCGTTCAAGAACCGGATCAGCTCCTTCTGCAACGCCTCGCCGTTGCGGGTCCGCCTGTGGGAGGTGGCGCCGAACCCGGTCGTGACCCCGTAGCTGTCGGTCCCGTTCGCCATGCTGTCCATCACCCACTTGCTGCTGTCGTCGACCCGGGGCCGGGCGGCCGGTTCGAGCTCCACCCGGACGTGTCGCCGTGCCACAGCGGCCACCTGGGCTACGGTCAGCCCGGAGCCCTGGAGCTTCACCACCGGGTGGGCGTACTCTGCTATCATCCGTTTCACATCGTCCAAATGCGAGCCCTTCATGGACTCCGCCGCGGCCACCCAATTCAACGGGTCGTGGGAAAACTCCACCCCGCCGTTGGGTGTCCCGTTCTCGACACAGAGCTTTAAATCTTCGGTCGCCATGGAGATTTTGTGTCACAATTATGATAATCCCAATCCCACCGCGCTTTTTTTGGATATAATATGCAAAACTCACACCTTTAATGCTACGATCAGACCAACAACACTTTCAGAACTTGTATTGAAGATACGCAACCAATGCAGGTAGCCCAACCGGCTGAAAATCCGCAACTAAAACCAGAACTCGGTACGGATGAATGTACGGATCTTCACAAACACTTCTTAATGCTTCTGTAATGGGGTAAGTCGTTAACCAACAACACTCTGAAGAAAAATGTTACCCCGACCAGATGGAAATAAGCCTTGGGAAAACTAATTTTATGAGCCAACAGTAGGAATCCAAGCCTGTGTTTTTAATGCTTTTCTCCTAGAATGTCAGCCCGGCTCTCCGGTGCTGCCGAGCCGGGCTTATATAGCCCATAATTTTTTGGGTCGTTGGGATCGGATCCTGTCCGTCCACATTGGCACCCCGTCGGACGGTCCGGATTCATACACGTGGACATTGGGCAAGCATGACATGGTGATGACGAGGGTCAACGGTCAAATCAAAGGTGGTGGTTGGTGAGAACCATGTCAAAAAATTGTGTTTTTTTTTTTTTTTTTTTAATTATATTTTCGATGGGCATACGCGTGCACACGTAAATTTAAAAACGAAATAATGAAAAACGTGATTCTTTTATATTTATGTTTCCCATGCCACGAGCTTCATCTTGGGAGACACTGCCCTAAGGGTTGGTGAGCTCTCTTGCTAGGTGGGGTTGGTGAGCACTCTTGCTAGGTGGTGGGGGGAGGGAGGTTGGTAAGCTCTCTCATAGTCGAGCGCGTTGGGTGGACTGGTAGGGTTCGGGGTCTAACATCTGGTTGTTTCGAGTTTGAGTTACGGTCTTAACATTTTTTCAAAGTATTTAATAATTTGAAAAAAAAAGTTTTTTACGTTTTTTTTTAGTATATTTATGTGATTGTGTAGTCAAGTATTGTACATAATTGAATAATATTAAGAGAGAGCATTTCCACATTCCATCAAGTAAGATACGGATTACACACTCTTTGAATCATCATCAAAATGATAAAATATTATGATGAGATTGTAGACTTATGTTTCTATATAAAGATGTTAGGTGCACTAGGTGGAGTGGTAGGGTTTGGGGCTTAACATCTGGTTGTTCTGATTTTGAATTGCGGCCTTAACACTTCTTCAAAGTATTTAATAATTTAAAAAAAAGTCTCTTACATTTCTCTCTAGCTTATTTATGTGATTATGTGGTCAAGCATTACACTCAATTGAATTATATTAAGAGAGAGTATTTCCACATTCCATGAAGTAAGATATAGATTTCACACTCTGTAAATCATCATCAAAATGACATAAAATATTATGATGAGATTGCGGACATATGTTTTAATATAAAGATGTTAGGTGTGTTAGGTGGAGTGGTAGGGTTTGGGGCCTAACGTCCGGTTGTTTTGGGTTTGAATTGCAGCTTTAACACTTCTTCAAAGTATTTAATAATTTTTTAAAAAAAGTCCCTTACGTTTCTCTCTAGCTTATTTATGTGATCATATGGTCAAACATGCACTGAATTGAATTATATTAAGAGAGAGAAAGTATTTCCACATTCCATGAAGTAAGATATAGATTACACACTATGTGAATCATCATCAAAATGACATAAAATATTATGATGAGATTGCAGACTTATGCTTCTATATAAAGATGTTAGCAATGAAGTGCAATGACGTCGAGAAGTTGTGAAATATTTCCAAAATTTAGATATATGAGATCACAATTTGTTGTACACTAGTCTTAATCAATTCATATAGACATGCATAATCAAATCTGATGTAATTTACGTCTAGAAGGCATGATGCATTTTGACACTCAAGCCAATGGTTTATTAAACATCATTTAGGTGATATGCATAGAAATTTAAGTTGGATGGCCCTTAAGTAGTAGTGCCAAAGCATTAAGAAACTTTATAATGTTTTATAAAAGAAATTTAATCTTTATTTTAATATGAATATATGTTTATCTCAACTAAAGTGCCATCTTGACATATCAAAAATAGTCAGAGCGTTTTATTAGAGAAATTCAATCTTACTTATACGAATATATGTTCACTTTAACTAGAGTGCCATTTTAGGGTATAGAGAATAAGCTTAATCTTTATTTTAATATGCCATTTCAAGGTATGGAGTTAGAAAGTTTTATTAGAGAAATTTAATCTTTAAATTTTAATAAGAGTATATGTTCATTTCAATTAGATGTCATCTTGGGATATCGAGATTAATCAAAAAGTTTATTGTCAATGATGTAGTTTTAATGTAATTTAGATAAATGGATTTCAAATAAATTCCATTACATATATTCATTAACATTCAATTATATTTAATTGAATGTAAAAAAATATTAAGACTTAATTAATTAATTTAAAATTAATTAGATAAATAATTAAGATAGTGTTTAAAATTGAATCTCAATTTTCAATAGATTTGAAATAATTGTTAGTATTTGATCATGCATAATAGGTTAAAACATTAAGACACATTTAACCTATAAAATTTGGATTGAGTAGAGAACTACCCCAAAAGCATACATAACATGTTTCTAAACCTAAAGACTATAGAAACTATAGTTTTGGTAGATTATAGGTAAGAGAAAACTATTTTGACAATTGTGTTCGTTGGATTTGAGACTCCCAAAACCTTTCTAAGTTTTCTAAAACTTTTCCCTAGTCATTGGGGAAATTACATTCCTTCAAACCCTAGTAGGGCAGTTAAACTATCAAATGATAATGAATATAGTTTGTTTTGGAGCCTATGTTTAGGGTCATTGGGGTTTTTAAGCACCAATTACTTATCATGCCCCTCAACTATGTATAATATCAAACAACATACTAAACAAATAAAATAATGTTATAGACAACCAAACTAGTGTAATCCAATGTTTCACTCCTATAAACTTCAATGCTACAATGAATTCTCTCTAAGTGCTTGCTTGATTTCTCTATAATGCTTATAAATGTTTAATAAAACACTATAAAAATGAATATTCAATGCTCTTTCATTTTTTCTCATGATGCCTTATAGATTATCTTGAATGCACTATTATACATGTGCATTTATAAACTTCTTGAATTCAAATATTACTAGGACCCTATTGGTGCACAAGCTGATTACAATAATTAGGTGTACCCTAACAAACTCATAACACACATTTCCCTAGAAACTTACACCCTAAAAATATAATGTGCATATTTTTAGGGGACACACCAAAGGATGACCAAGAAAATGAAAAATAAATAAATGGAAGGAGAGAGAATAAGGGGGACAGGATGAAAAATAAAAAAATAAAAATAAAGCTAAATTTTTACCAATGATTGAAAAGTATAAATGTACCCTAGAATAATATAATTTGATGACTAATAGACTGCTTCGATGTGTGTGTGCATGTGCGCACATACATATCAAATTAAAACTAGCATATTGTGGATACAATATTTTTTTCTCCTAATTTTTTTACAACAAATTCTAACATATCTACAAATCCTATTAAGATAATTACACATGGATAAGTTACAATAATAACACTCTTCTGAAATATAGAAAGGAATACCAAAAATTATACACATAACTTGACTGAATATGAGGTGATTCTCCTATGAAATCACATGCTTTTGAATGTGTTAAATCATATAAATCCCCTTTTTCCTTTTCTACAAAAATTAGGGTCAACTCTAAATAATAATGAATGTTATAAAAATACAAAGTATTAAAATTAATGTAACAATCTAATCACATCTAAGCACAATCGTGACATGTTTTGGACTCAAAATCTTCCAAACGCTCTTTCATATATATGTCTTATTAGTGTTAATCCTTCAATCCCCATCATTATATGTAGGCATGTTTTCAATAAACATCAATTGATACAAATCCATGGTGTTTGAGGGAACACTCTTAATGAGATGTAGATGTGTTATATTTGTATGTAAAAAGTGATCTATAAATTATCTAGTACCAAACTTTCTAGATTTCATAATATCACATAATGTTGTCTACTTCGATTTTACTTCAAATTGAGAATTCAATTCATATAATGAGTTAACTTTAGTGTTATTTGTTCTTGGAAGAATAAATAGTACTTGAGAACTGAAAGATGAATGTAATTTAAACATAATTTAAACTTAGTATCATGGAGACAAAGGACACATATTTTGATCTAGAAAGCCCCATAAGGTGTAGGTAAAACTAATAGAAGACGAAATCGCTCTATTTCCTATCTTTTCATGATCAAATATAGATTACAATAAGATATAAAACAAGTACAACCTACAACTATCATGATCATTATGCATCCTCACCATTTCCTTTCTTTGATCCTTTATACAAACAATTGAACATCACTATGTTCACCGATGTCTTCCTCTACATATGCCATCCTTTTTATCATGCTTGAAGATGGCCTTTTATGCACTAAAAGATATTCAACCATCTAAGAATGCAAAGAATGCCTTGTCTATTTTATTATACTAGTAAAATTATTGTGAGTAAAAATTCTAGTTGGTGTAAACTAGTGGTTTCGTAATTGCCACCTTACAAGAACCAATGAGTTATGTAATCACTGCCTACATGAATCAATGATTTCTCCACCAATCCTATAACTCTCTACTTGAAGCTATATTATTGTTTAAAACCAGGTCTTATTTTCATGTTTGATGAGCGGATTTTTTTATGGATACTTATGGATCATACTTCCCTTACTGAGAGGCTTTTGGTCCCACAAAATCTTTTAGATGGTGAGGAGATGTGAAAACAACTCTTCCACCTTATCGTCAGAGTACCATCATGCTTGGCTTGGAATCTTCCCCTTAAGTCCAACCTACCAAGACTCATGTGGTCCCCTACATGTTTCTTTTACTTTCCATTGCATGACTACATCCTACTACAACTCTCCTTATGCATCCACAACTAGGTCTTCTATGGATGGTAACAGTTGGTCCTCTTCTTCCTCATTTAACATGGATGGCTCATATAAATGCAAATTCTCACAATTAAAAATTGAGTACATTCTCATGAATGAGGGTAAATCAAGCTCGAAATAATTCTCACAATTTGCTCCAAGATGTAAAATGGGCCATACCTCAATGGCTTCATCTTCCTTTTTTGTCCTTGGATTCATTCCTTTCACAATTACAACCATACCTTGTCGCCCAACTTGAGTGTATGATCTTTGCGATTTTGGTCATGTTTAGCCTTGTACTTAACTTGAGACTTATCAAGTTGATCTTTCACTCTGATGTCGATTTTCATAATCATCTAAATGAAATTTTTAGCCCTTATCATCTCTGAATATTTCTTCTGTATCCCTTCTAATTATTTCAATTTAATACCAAGTGGATTAGTTTGTAAGTAACTCAAACATGCTTGAAATGGTGACTTACTAGTGGATGTGTGTACTATTATATTATATGAGTGTTGAATATATGCCAAGGACTCGTCCTAAGTCCATGGATAATTTTTTTATAACATCTTATCATTTGCACTTAAGTCCTATTGACCAATTCTATTTATCCATCAATTTGTGGATGGAAATATGTTCTTCATTGAATTTTAGTATTCATATTTGTCCATAATGTGGTTTAAAACTTTCCTGATAATATCAAGTCTTGTTTGAAATAATGGAGTTAGGTAACCTAAAATACACCCAAACATTGGAAAATAAAAGCTCATCTTCCTAATGCCCTTTCACCATTCTCTTGCATCAAATCAAAATGCATATTTTGCTAAATCTATATATAAGAACATATAGATCGCCATGGCCATGCTTGAACATAGGTAATCCACCCATAAAAACCATATAAATTATTTCCCATTGTCTAGTGCATATATGTAGTGGCATGTAAAATCTTTCCTTCTTAACTTTAGCCTTGCTTGTACAACATAGTTTATAGATCCTATAATGAATTTTAAAAAATATTCTTGAGTATTGGGCCAATATGGTCTTTGTAAGTCAACCATGGTCTTACCAACACCAAAATTTTATGAGACATTCAAAGTATGTGCTCCCCTCATCAATATTAGGCTTTACTCCTTTGGCACACATAATGTGGCCCACTTGTACATGTACCCATCCTTGACATAACATCCATATTTACCTTCATGTTTTGCCTTCTTGGCTTAAAATTACTAGAACATTTTCCCAAGTTTAAATTTTATGCATATGCTTCATCATAAGCCTCTTTTTTGAAAGGCTCAATTTGTGAGATTATTTTCAAAGTTGAAACCTACTTTATTGATGTCCTAGATAATATATTTTCCATTATGTTTGTGCTTCCATTATTGTCCTTGATCACCAAATATAATTGTTGAAGGTATCCCATCCATTTGTATTATCTTAATTGATACAATATGATTTATGCTTGCAAATATTGGAGAGGTTTGTGGTCAGTTTGCACCATAGTTTCTTTCCCCAATAAATTAATTTTCCATTCTTTTATTGCTTGAACTAGTGTATGTGTTTATTAATCATAAACATGATGCCCCCTTAAAACTAATGAAAATATCTATGAATGATAAAAAAATGGGCTTGCATCTTTGCACCAAAACTACCCCATAGCATACTCACTTGCATCTGTTCCAACTCCAAATGATTTTCTTAAATTAGGAAGAGCAAGGACTATGCATGGTTGATTTTATATTTCAAATAATAAAGGTCATTATGTTGTTCCTTACCGCATTATAAATCATTACTCATTATTGTGCAATTGAATGTAGAATTACAATTATCGGGGAGAAATTTATAATAAACTTTCTCATGTAGCGTACTGCTCCTAGGAGGCTTCTTGTTTTAATGACAATCCTTAATGTGTGTCAATTCATGATAGCATAAGCCTTAATTGGGTCTACTCTTAGTTCCCCTCCAACCACATGCCCTAAATATTCAAGTTATTTTTTATGAATTCACATTTATTCATATTGCATGGTAGTTGATTTTCTTTCAACACTTACAAGACTTATTTCAAATGTGTAATATGTTCCTCCCATGTAGCACTAAAATTAAAAATATCATTTGAATACACTATTACACATGTATCTATGAAATATCATAATACATCATTCATTAATCTCATAATTTTTTTAGGTGCATTATATAAACCAAGAATAAGTACCAAACATTCGTACAAACCTTGCCTTACCTGAAGGTCATCTTATATGCATCTTCTTCCTTTATCTGAACTTGATGATAGCCTATCTTAAGATCCAACTTTGTGAAGTACTTAACATGATGAAGTTGATCCATAAAATCATCAATCTATGGGAGTGGATATCAATTCTTTATGTTGATCTTGTTTAAGGTGTGATAATCAATGTACATCCTCCTATAGGCATCTTTATTTTGCACCATGGCAATGGGTGGTCCACATGGTGAAGTGCTTGGGCATATGATGCCTTGTTTTGATAATTATTGAAGTTGTTTCTTGACCTCATAAATCTCCAAGAGTGATTGCCTATACAGACAAATGTTAGATAAAAGAGATTCATATAGCAATTAAAGCTCATGTTCGATGTCCTTTTTTGGAGGCAAACTCTTAGGATTATGGAACACACTAGATAAAAATATTGTAGTAGCTCATCCAATAACATCAATTCATTATCATCACTATCAATTTCAAATATCTCTGACCCATCCTTTTCTTTATCTTACAAAAGAAGTAAACATTTAATTGAATATTTTCTTGCATGAGTCTCTCTGCATGGTTGTCACTTACCATTGCAAGATTGGGCTTACATTGATATACCTTGATGATATAGTTGACTCTGTCCTAGACCCGTCGGTACTTGTCAACCCTCCCCATGAAGATAGCATCTCTGAGATACAAGTAAGGACTTTCAAACACCAAATCAAATGTATAAAAAGGAATCATATATGTGTTTTTCTCATCAACATATTACGAGTCAATCCCAAATTTGAATTTACTATCTTTTTGTAATTTAAATTTCAATGCCCTTCTTCACCCAACCCAAAGTATATGGATGTGGACGATCATATACTTGTAAACCAACATTGTTTACTAATTTATATGAAATTATATTAGATTGAGAACCATTATCAACAAGTGCATTTTAACCTTGGGTTTCTTGATCTAAGTCTTGATTTGGAAGATATTTTTCATCTATTCTCTTTCTTCTTCTATGTTTTTCGTGTTAGTGGTGGTGTAGCTAAGCTTCTCATCTACATCAAAATTGTTTTCAATTTCTATCTTTAGTTTTCTCAAACATGCCATGGACTTTTTGGAGTATTCTTTGACCTAATTCGTAGGATGCAATTCTAGATATAATTTCAGATGCAACTTCCAACACTTAGTCATAGTGTGACCATCTATAACATAATGATTATAGTGGTTCTTGGGAGCCCTATAACTATGAAAAGTTTTGGATTTCCTCTTACCTTTCCATTTACCTTTCTTGAAGGTCTTATAACGTTGGTTTTTCTCTTTCTTGAACTGATTTCTGAGATGATTTTGCTTTGAGGGTTCCCCTTCTCCTTGCTTCTTCTACTCCTCAATGTAACATGCTTGTAAGCATGCTTCATCAAGATCTTGAGGCTTGCTTAAGATGACTCGTCTCCTCAAATGTGAGAGGAGACCTTCCAAACACTTGGTCAATTTTTTTTCATATTCCAAGTCCAAGTCTATGAGCATAATTATCTATCGAACTCTGTGGTATAATCTTACACAATTTGACCATATCCTTGCTTATAATATAACTAATTAATATGTTGATCAATTTTGTGCCCAATAGGTTAAAAATTCTTACATAATAAATCTTTAAACCCACTCCACTTATCTATGATAGAGTTTTCCTTCCTTTTGAGCATTACTAGATAGCTTTACCACCAAACTAGAGTGTTATAATTAGCTACATGATCTAATGAATCTAATAGAAAGCATAAATAAGAGATAAAATAGTAATAATAATAAACAATAACTGTATATCTGAGACAATAATAGAAATGAATAAATAACTCAAATATGATGAATTACTCTGATAATTCAATATTCATCTGATGTAAAATACATAAATAGCCATTGCTTATAAACAACAAGGTGTGCATGATAAAGATCAGGGAACTCACACAACACATGTAGTTCAACTGATATTTTACTATAAAAATAGTGGTGTGAAACTCCACACTAAAAAGATAGGTGTCCAACTTGTGTAAATAATCAACACAAGTTGGCTTCTAGTTAAGCAATCTTATCCTATCTTACCATGAATAGTGGAGTGGAACTTCACTGTAACAAGATAAGTGTCTAAGTTGACTACTAGCTAAGCAAGCTTATCCTATCTGGTGTAAATTATTAATAAACATAATAAACTAATTACAATAAATAATTAGTGTACCAATCTAAATAATAAATACAAGTAAATGCAATAAAGCAAATAAATGCACCAACACCCCCATAAGCGAAGCTTACGTAGGGCTATGTAGATAAAAGTCTTGATAATGTGTAGCCATATTAGGTAATCTATACAAGTAGATGAGGAAAGAAGAAAATTTGAAGGAAAAAAACTCTTCAAAATGAAGGTTTAGGAGACCTCCCCTGAAGAATTGATGTCCCATACCCCCAAAAGAGATAGCAAGTGAAGATACTTGCTCTCAGGAAAAGGTTTAGTGAAAATATATGCAATCTGCTCCTCCATAGGACAATATTATATATCAATGATATCTGCATGAATCAGTTCCCTAATAAAGTGAATATGGATCTCTATGTGTTTGATCCTCTGATGATGAACTTGATTCTTTGAGATTGGATAGTGTTCTGGTTATTGCAGTAGATGACTAATGTCTTTCAAAATAGAACACCAAGCTTAGTGAGAATATTTTGAAGCCAAATAGCCTTAGTAGTGGTATTAACAACACCATTATACTCAACCTCTATAGCTAAAAGAGCAATAACATGTTGTTTCTTTCTCTATCAATAAATGGGGCTGAATTCGAAGTGAAAACTATAACCAAAAGTGGACTTATGATCATCATAATCGCCAACCTAATCAGAATTTGTGTATCCCACCAAGTCTGAACCTAGACCTCTTATATAGTTAATCTCGTATCTAATAGTGCTCTGAATATAGCTCAAAATATACTTAGTGGCTCTCCAATGAATCTCATGTAGTGTCTGTATAAAGCGTGGAACCATGCCAACTACATATGAAATGTTGGGCCATGTATGAGTCAGATATATGAGGTTGCATACAAGTTGGCGATATAATGTGACATCAACCAAGGGAGTGAAACAATGAACCTCAAGTTTAACTCCAAATAAGAAAGGGTTTGGTGCAGGCCTACAATCAACCATGTGAAACCAAGATAACAAGTCCATGGCATATTTGGGATGTGAGAGTATAATCCTAGAAGAAGATTTTCCTATCTAAATCCCAAGAAAATAACACAATAAGCCCGTGTCTGCCATAGAAAACCTATCATAAAGTGTAGTCTTAACACTAGTGATGACGGATGTTGTACTCCCTATAACAATGAGATTATCAACATAGAGCACCAAGTAAAATAGTGAATCCTCCTACCATAGAATGCAGACATTCAGATCTGAGTGGCATCTCGAGAACCCAACTGAGAAAATAAATGTGTTCATCTTGGAATACCAAGCCGTGGGGGCTTGTTTTAGACCATAGAGAGACTTCTACAAACGGCATACCAATGAAGAATCCTAAACAAACCCCTGTGGTTACACCATATATATCTCCTCATGAAGATCCCCGTGAAGAAATATGATCTTCACATTCATCTAATGTACAACCCAATCATGAGCTACACCAATAGCTAGTATCAAGTGAATGAAATTCATCTTAGCAATAGGTTTAAAAGTTTTTGTATAGTCAATGCCTTCCACTTGGGAAAAACCTTTGGCCACTAAGCATGCTTTATACTTATCAATATTTCTATCCACTATAAACGTAGTCTGATATATCCACTTACATTGTACTAATTTTCATCCCTTAGGAAGAGGAACAAGATCCCAAGTATTGTTCCTAATCAATGAATTGTACTCTTGTTCAATTATTGAATCCCACTCAACTATCCATGTGGCTTCCTAAAAATATTGTGGATCAGAAGCTATGGCAATGTAAGAATGTGGAAGATTATATTGTGACCATGTTCTCTTTCTATCTAATGGATCCCTAACAAGGGTATGCATATGCCAAAGTATGTCTATCCCATAAAGACATCAATGGGCGAGGATCTAGAGGAGGAGGAGGAACATGACCTGTTAAACCCTATTGGGGAGATGTTATCTCATCATCTCTATGAGTATAAGAATCATCATCATCACTAATATCTAATTCTTCTAAGGAAGAAGAATGAGAAATGTTAGAAGACAAGTCTAAAGGACTTTCTTCAAAGCAAACACTACTTGCTATAATAAGCTCATGTGAATCTGGATCAATGAGTTGATATCCTTTAACACCATCAGGATGTCCCACAAATATGCAAGTTTAGATTTGTTATTCTAAAGCATGACATTTGTCTGAAGGTATGTGAATCTATGCTGGACTACCGAAGACTCTGAAATGATGCACATCTAGTTTCCTGTTACACCAAGATTCAAGAGGTGTTATACCCTTTAAAGCTTTGTGAGAAACTCTATTTTATATATATATATATATATATATATATATATATATATATATATATATATATATATATATATATAGCATAATTAATCACTTCTGTTCAGTACTCAGGTACTAATGATTTTGCATGAATCATACAACTTATCATCTCTTTTAAAAATTTGTTCTTCCTCTCTGCTATACCATTTTGCTGAGGTGTGTAAGCAACTAAATGTTGAAGATCAATTCTTGCAAGAACACAAAATTGTTCAAACTTGTTGTTCACATATTCCCTCCTATTATCTGTGCGGAGAATCTTGACATACTTCCCAGATTGTTTCTCTGCTAGATCTTTGAACTCTAGAAATCTACCAAATACTTCACTTTTGAGTGTCAAAAAATAAACCCAAGTATATTTGGAATAGTCATCAATAAATGTGAGAACATAACAGGTTTTACTAAAAGACAAAGTAGGTAATGGACCCACTAAATCACTATGAACAAGTTTGAGGACTTGTGTAGCCCTTCAAGCCTTCCCTTTATCAAACTTATACTCTGGATGTTTGCCTAAGGCACAATCATGACATACACCCCCTAAAAACTAAAGTTGTGGAAGTCTTGTAACCATCTCCTACTGACTAAGTTGTTGTAAGTAGCAATATTTTAGATGACCAAACCACTCATGCCATAGCTTGCTCATTGAATCAATGTGTGAGAGAAAAGTTGTAGGGGAAGACTGAGGCACAAAGTGGAAGAATAAATAAAGCCAAGTATTATTGTCAACTTTTCCCATTGCAACTAAGGCATTATCCTCCAATTTTTTGATTGATACAGAATTGGATGTGAACTCAACTTTCTTACCAGTATAAAAGTGAGTGATTTGGTAGACAAAGAGAAGGTTAGTTGATAACTCTGGCACACAAAGGACATCCTCAAATACACCACTATCAACATCAACTGTACATGTTCCTATAACATCTACCTTAGAATCATCACCTATGAGAATATGAGGCAAGGAACTTGGTTCTAATCCAAAGAATTGTTCTTGATCAGAACCCATATGGTGTGAAGCACCTGAGTTAATTACCCATGACTTGGGAGAATTTGTCAGTGCAACTAGTGCTGTAGTTTTCTCTTTTTCTAAATTTGAAGGAGTAGAAGAATCCTTTGATTGATTGATGTTATTCTTTTTGAGAAGACCCTTAAGTTCATCAATCTCTTTCTTCCAACAATCTTGTTCACTATGAAACCCCTTTTTACAATAAAGGCAAGGAGTGTCAGTCCTTTTTTTTTAATCCTCTTTCTTATTAGCGGATTTATAATCTCCTTGTGAGGAAGATTGTTGCCCTTTAATCTTATCTTTTGTGACTTATTTTGATTATTCTGCTTCTTTTTACTTGAACCTATATTTGATATTGATGTTGAAACTTGCTTATGCTGAGGTTGACTTGCAATTAGAGTTTGAGATTTAGATGACTTGATTAGACCCATAGCTATTAACTTTTCTTCTTTAACCATTAGAATCTCATAGAATACCTCAAAGGTGGGCATTTGATATGATGTGCCCAATGTGAGTCTATGAGTTTGAAAGCTAGAAACAAAGGATGAATATCCTGGGCCTTATTTGTGTAAGGCACTAAAAATCAACTAAATATATTTTTTACCAATTTTACATTTAGAAAGTTGTGCTCTAAGATCTATGACTTTAGTGATGTAGTCTTATATTGCAACATAATTTTTAGGATCTAAACTAATGAGTTCATTATCAATTTGGTAACCATAAACCTCATCTATTTTGCTAAACAATGATGTTAATTTATCCCAAGCCTCTTTTGGAGTTGTACATTTTTCAAGGTGAAAATTCAAATCTAAAGACATGTAAGATCGAATGCATCCAATTACCTTATTAGTTTCAAAGAGAAAGTGTTGTAACTCTTTTGTATCATTAGGTAGAGTAAGAAGAGTTGTTATGTAAGACATATATCCTAACATCATTAAAACATTCCAAACATTTTATTTCGATGTGTTTTAGTTATATATTGTTAATAGTGAGAACTTAAGATTCTCCATGATACCTTTAGAAATAAACTGTCACAAAATAGAAATCAAAGTACAAAGCACACTACAAAACCCCTTGAATTACATAGTTTTATACAATACAAGTATTTGTTGGCACTTTATAATTGAGTGTAATTTCAAGGTTGGATTATAATTTTTCTAGTTTACAAAAAGCTCATTTAAGCCCTCTAGTCTAAAAGTATTAAAAATATGCACTTTATTACAAAAAAATTACGCCAATGTGTTGTGCTCAAAAAAATATTAACTTTAAAAAAAAAAAGGACCTAAATACGAGGTCGTATGTGAAAGTTATGAGCCTATAAAGTTATAAAAATGAGGACAAGCAAGCGCTGCTATAGAAAAATTTAAATTCTGGATAAATCTAGAAAAAATTAAAAGTACAACAATGAAGAGCACAAAATTTTAAGTTATTTCAAAAAATATTTCACTCAAAAATACTTTTCAGTGTTTAAATGGTGGGCTCTCAAAGTTGCCCTTTCAAATCTACTTACTGATCCGTAAGCCCTACCAAAAAAAAAAATGGTCTGCACAGTTTGTACGACTGTACCTGGGAGCAAAAAAAATTTCTTCCAGGTGACTATGTCTAAATTAGACAAATTTTATATGGATATGTAGGTTTTGACGCCTTACGAACGCAATCATGAGGTCCATTTTGCTAAAAAACACTTCAATTTCTAGGTACCTGTTGGATTTGAACGTGGTGCTTCTTGATCAAACTCTTGCCAATTTCACCTCCTTTGCCCAATTTAAACAAAATTGTAGATTATTTTGACTATCTCAGGCACTCTGAACTCAATGGTGAGCTCATAAATTCTCTATAAAGCTCCAATTTGTCCCTGTATACAAAATCAAAAAATTGATCATATATCTGGATATTTTTTTCTTGAATATTTAGCAATCAACAGATTCAAGATAGTTTTGGTACCATGTTAAAATTAGCGATAGGATCTAATGAATCTAATATAAATCATAAATAAGAGATAAAATAGTAATAATAATAAATAATAACTATATATCCGAGACAATAACATAAATGAATAAATAACTTAAATATGATGAATTACTCTGATAACTCAATATTAATCTAATGTAGAATACACAAATAACCATTGCTTATATAGAGCAAAGCATGCATGATAAAGATCAGAGAACTCACACAACACATGTAGTTCAACTGATATCTGACCATAAGAATAGTAGAGTGAGACTCCACACTAACAAGATGGGTGTCCAACTTGTGTAAATGATCAGCGCAAGTTGACTACTAGTTAAATAATCTTATCCTATCTTATCATGAATAGTGGAGTGGAACTCCACTGTGACAAGATAGGTGTCTAAGTTGACTACTAGCTAAACAAGCTTATCCTATCTAGTACAAATTATTAATAAACATAATAAACTAATTACAATAAATAATTAGTGCATCAATCTAAATAATAAATACAAATAAATGCAATAAAGCAAATAAATGCACCAACACAGAACATGACTTTCCATCTTCAAACATACAAAATAATTTTTTTTCCCTTCATTATTTTATGCACCACTAAAATAGACCTCTATTTATTTCAATCATTTATATAATATCTCAGTGTGTACTTGCCCTTCAAAAGATTTAATGTCAACTTTTGTTTCAACTTTGAAAAGATCCTGTTCAGATTTTACTGTAGCTTTACTTTTTTCTACAAGAGGTTCTTCTTCAACTTGTTTCAAGACTCTTCTCTACTTTCATATTCTTTTTTCTTGGAGTTCTTTTATACCAAATATTTTAATTATAGAACGAATCATATTGACTAAAATCTAAAGAGAAAGAAAATAAAAATATAATGATAAAACATAATAATAAAACTTAATTTAAATTAATAAATACATACAAATTTAAAATTTAATAATTAATAAATATTTAAAAAATATTTTTAAAAGTCTAAAAACACAAATTTACTGTGTATTATAAAATATTAAACTAAATTTAATGACTAATAAATATTTAAAAAGCATTTTTAAGGGTTTAGAAACACAAATTCACTGTATACTATATAATATTGAACTAAATTAAATAATTGTACTATAATACGACTCACATTTCAAAAGAATATAATAATTGAATTGATAAAGCTAGTTTACTCGTTCAAATGTATATTCTTCAATCCACAATTAATAAAGTATTTCTAAATTGCACATCAATGAATTATTTTTAATTGAGAAACTCTGAAATGAAATCTATGTACTACCTTTTTTTTTCAAAAACAAAAGAGGGTAGAGTATAGATTATAGATTTATTTTCAAGTTGGAGAGGAAATCTGTCTTACTTTTTTTTTCATATATATATTTATATCAATAATATTAAAAATATTAATTTTGATATATTTATTTTGCATTTATAAGATATATATTTGTAATTTTTTTTATTAATTAATAATGATTGGTTTGAGTTTTGTTATATTACATTGATTTTGCAATATATTTTTAGAAAAAATAAAAAATAATTCACACTTCATTTTATGTTTAAGATATTATAATTTTTTACTATCTTCTTCAAATAAAAAGAAAATATTTTATATGACTATCGAATAGATATCAATTTTAAAGTCTTGAAACCACCTTATCGTGACCAAATGGATATCATATTTAAAATTTGCTATTTTTATTGATACCTCACACTATTAAACATGCTTATCCCATCCATTTGTCTATCAATATAGTTATGCCCCTCAAAATAATACCATTAATATATGTGTATATGATATTAGTACACATAATTTAAAATCTATTTATTTGAAAACTATTAAGATATTCATTTTGATGCAACTATCTTGAATTTATCACATACTAAATTGATTACTTTATTTGAAAATATCTCGTTGACTGGAAACAAATGGTCTCAATCTAACTTCATCATTACATCAAACTCAAATCAATCTTTTCAAAATTAAAAAAAGGCTCTAAACTCTATTATATGCCTAATAAATCATGATTTTTTATCGCTTTCTCCAAAATATGACGGTCAACTAGACATCAAATTTAAGGTCAAAATTACTTTATAATGGTGAAATGAACCTTAAATTTAAGATCGACTAATTTTATGGACATTTCACACTATGACACTCCACCACTCTCGAATGTCTTTGTAGGTTACGTCTATTGACATAATTAAATGTATATGTACTAATACATATATCTTTAAAATATTTATATGAAAAATACCGATAGATATTAATCTCGAGGTACCTATATTAAATTTGTTACGTATCATATTGATTAATGACTCCATAACCTTCCTTGCAAATTTTCCTAATTGTTGTCAAATGGTCTCAATCTAGCTATATTAATGTATCAAGTTGAAAAAAATATTTTAAGATAAAAATACAATAGCTTCATTGTATGCTTAAGATGTCATGATTTTACAATCGCCTTCTCTAAGCAAGAAGAAAAACTTTCACATGACGATCAAATAAATGTTGAATGTCAAAACTATCAACGACTAAATTTATTGACATTACACATTATTACAATCACTCCTCCTTACCCCTCATTTACTGATGTAATTACGACTTTCGATATAATAACATTTTCGAAGTTCCAATAATGAAATAAATAAATTTTCCTCTTACCCACTTAAATTCAAATTTCACCTCAAAATTCACATATAGTTTTTTTTTTTTTTTTTTTAAACTATAAAATACACATATTACAAAAACATGTGGGAAGACACTAATGTTTGGTATAAACGTAATACCATCTTCGAAACTTGTTCCGAATTCTTAGGATCTACTTCCTAATTCTTATCAGTATACATACCTACCCCATTGTTGACCAAACCCTTATTACTTAGTCAAAGGCCTTCAAATGCACTATATCACCAACAAATGATTGTGATGGAAGTCACTTATTGAAATAATTTTTCATTCTCTATTAAAATCTATTTCAATTAAACTTATTTATGTAAATATTAAGATATTATTATTAGTTGACCCAAAAAAAATGAAGTTAGTTTTTTTTAATTCAAATGGGAGTATTCTTTGTACAATAAATAGTCTCCAAAATAACAATTCGATGGACTTATTATCATATCTAAAAATTTCAATAATTTTTTCATTTTATTTAAATTCGTGTTTCTCATTCATGTGGACTTTCTTTATCATATAAACTTTACCAAAAATATTTTACAATACAATTTAACTTTCTTATTGCTACTTAATATACATAATGCTGATGAAATGAAAACATTAGGAGATGAAATAAACATTCCCAACTGATCTAACTTTATATTTTTAATATAATATTTTTCTTTATATAAGACCTAATTTACTTTTAAATATAATTCTTTCTTAAACACATTAATAGTGATCAACCATAAAAAATGAAGATAATAAATGTAACGAATTATTAAACTAAAATCTCGAGGCATTAGTGAAATTTGTCTATTAGAGTTATAATATCCTACTATGCTTTCGAAATCTAGACTTTGGGTTGGATTTATGCCCATATACCAAAATCCTCCACATGTAAGAGCCTCAGACGAACACTACCATGTCAATGTAGTCACCCTTTCTACAATTTAAACCTGAGTAGAAACTCTAATACCAAATGTAACGAACTATTACACCAAAATTTTCAAACATTAGTAAAATCTACCCATCAAAATCATAATAATAAATATCTTAATATAAAAAATATATAAAAAGTTTTCTCCAAAAATCTTATAATTTAATTTAATTTTTTATTTTTATATCAAACTTCCTAAGTCCAACTTCACTATTAAACATTATTTTGTGTTGAATTATTCCATGAATAATTTATATTGGCAAACTAACCCACTTTTGATAAAATTGTCGCCACCTGCAACTAATATTCCAATGTGGTCCAAAATATTGTAATTAAATATAGTTTTTATTATTTCGAAGAAAGATGGTCTATTTATCTATTTTAAAGGATTTTCTATTTTTGTGAATAGAAATGCTTAATATTATTAAAAAAGAAACTTAAATGGAAGGTTGTTTATGTTCCTTTTTTTCATTTGCAGATAACTCTAATGTTAATGTACTATAGATAAATAGTTTTCAATTAAATTGTAACAAGGTTAAAGTATAATAATATATTTTAATAAGGGGTTATAAAAAAAATTATAAAAATATTTGGTGATTTTTTAAAAAATTATAAAAATATATATATGTATTATATTTTTGTATGTATAATTTTAAATATGTTTATTTAATTAATATAAATTATTTAATTTAAAATATTTTGAAGAGAAATTACAAGTGTATGGTTTTTATATACGAAAAATAAAGAGATATTATTGTGTTTTGACCCAACACATACGTATAAACATTTAATTGAATATAAATAAATCTAAAATAATAAATTAGATTTAATCAATTTTTTAATTTTATATTAATTAAAAAAATAAAGATATATAAATGTTTATGAATATCAAGAGATTTAGATGTAGGCATTGAAATTTGACATAGAAATTAAGATTTTATAGTAAAACAATGAAAAATATAAAACTTTATGATAAATGAAAGACTTTGTTTAAACTATCAATTTTTATTTTTGGGTATTATAATTATAATGTATATAATTTTGGAAAGTGTCAAGAATACGTAAAAAAAAATTAACGATTGTATTTATTTTAGATTTGATGCTCCAAAAAGATCATTTAGATTTTTAAAATTTCATTTCAATCACCAAGAAAATGCACTTCTCCTTTTCCTAAATAGAGAATTAGACTTGTAAATAATAAGGAAAAATGATGTGTTTTAGGTCCTACATCACACTAGGAAATAACTAAGCTTCTTTGATGTTTGTCAAGCCCATCAAAGATAAAAAATATCAAAATAAACACTTCAATAATTATAGTAATTCATTATCCACGCACAAGTTGTGCACAATCAAGATTATCAATCCCTATTTTATAATACTTTTGCATAGTCATTTACATCCATCCCAAGCTCAGAATGCTAAATATTTTGTTGCAGATCAGACACCTACACATTTTTCATCCAAGGAAAAATAAAATTTGGTGGTTAAAATCATCCCATATTCATGGATTTTTTGATACCTCTTACACATTGGGCATGATCCAACCAGTTGTGTCACTAATATGAGCTTCAGTGATACAATGATTACTCTCTAATTAATTGTTTGGTTTCTATAGAATTCTTGTAAATGCTTAATAGATTATGTGAATAATGAATGCTGAATATTTTTTCAAATGATCCATAGATGTCTAAATGCACTACAACACCTGTATATTTATAGATTACTTGAATTCAAATTAGGACCCTATTGATGCATAAATTGACATCAAACAGTGGAAAAATTGAACAAAATGAACTATACAAGAAGTGTCTGCCCTAATATCAATAATAATAATAATAAATATTAATTTTGGTGTATTTATTTTGAATTTGTGATATGTGTGTGTGTGTGTGTGTAATTTTTTTGTTAATTAGTAATGATTGGTTTCAGTCTTGCGAGTTTGAAATATATTCCCAAAAAAAAAAAAAAAAAACTTCACATTTCATCTTATGCTCAAGATATCATAATTTTATACTATCTTCTTCAAGTAAAAAGAAATATATTGTACGACTATCAAATATACATCAATTTTAAAATCTTGAAACCACCCTATGGTGACCAAATGGATATCAAATTTGAAATTTGCTATTTTTATTGATACCTCACACTATTAAACATGCTCATCCCACCCATTTGTCTATCAATATAGTTATGCCCCTCAAAATAATAACATAAATATGTGTATATGATATTAGTACACATAGCTTAAAATATATTTATTTGAAAAATATTAAGATATTCATTTTGAGACAACTATCTTGGATTTGCCACATACCAAATTGATTAATGAATCAATTACTTTATTTGAAAATACCTTGTTGACTGGAAACAAATGGTCTCAATCTAACTACATCATTACATCAAATCTTTCCAAAATAAAAAAGGGCTCTAAACTCTATTATATGCTTAATGTATCATGATTTTTTATTGATTTTTCCAAACCAAAAGAAAAAATCTAATATTACGGTCAACTAGACATCAAATGTAAGGTCAGAATTACTTTATAACAGTGAAATAGACCTTACATTTAAGATCGGCCAATTTTATTGACATCTTACACTATTACACTCCACCACCACTCTCAAATGTTTTTGTAAGTTAAATCTATTGACATAATTAAATGTATATGTACTACTACATATATTTTTAAAATATCTATATGAAGAATGTCGATAGATATTAATCTCGAGGCACCTATCTTAACTAAGACGGGGGTAAAAATTTATTAAGAAACCAGGCAAAAGCCAATTACAAGTTTTTCTCCTGATCCACCAAATGGACCAGCTTTTGATACAAATTCAGCGAAAGGAGATTCTCCTCCGTAATTCTCCAATCTGCCCCATTCTCCGAGGCCCACTTAGCTAAGCAGTCCGCAACCTCATTCCATTCCCGTGGAATGTGTTGAAAAGAAATCTCATTCAAAGACGAACTAAAAAGTTTAATGTGCTGGATAATAACTTGTAAACTCCAATCAATCTTACCAAAATTGCTGTTATTTAGCAGATTAACAACAACTTGTGAATCCGATTCACAGATGACATTACGATGGCGCTCCCGACAACAGCTTTCAACCGCCTCAAGAATGGCTTCAGCTTCCATCTGGTTGTTAGTATAACAGCCTCTGTAAATGGAAAACAAAAATTTAATGTTACCTACACTGTCCCGAGCAATTCCTCCAATACCCGCAGCACCTGGGTTCCCACGAGAAGAACCATCTGTGTTAATTTTGATGCAGTCTTTGTCTGGGGGCGTCCAATGCCCAGCTCTGTTGACCGGTCGCGCCAATTGGCTCCTTCCCTTTGGCAGACCAGAGTGTTTCCTTCCCACGCCATCGCTAGGGACGTCAATTCCCAGGCGTCCAAGCAAATCAGCAGCAGCCTGTTCCACTTTAACTTCCAGCGCAGACTTGGCCAGGCACGTTTCCTGCAGCGAAACAACAATCTTGTTCCACAGCTGCCTAAAATCCATCCGCGCTCCCCTGAAGATGCGCCTATTCCTCTCCAACCATAAATTCCAGAGTATGAAGGATGGCCCCACCGCCCATGCCGTCTATAACAAGGAATTTTTAAGAGGAGCATGGCCCATTCGGGCCCAAAATTCGTTAACAGAGGACACATGTCTACAAGGGGTTCTCCACGCGCTCCACCACAGGTGCCAAACCTGTTGAGCAAACGAACACTGAAAGAACATATGGGCCACTGTCTCCTCATTGCTAAAACACAGCACACAAATAGACGGTCCCTGAAATCCTCTCCGACAAAGATTATCCCAGGTGAGACATCTATTGTGCGTGAGGAGCCAGAGGAAAAAATTACATTTGGGCCACGCCATTCGATTCCACACTTTCGTTCCCCATTGAAACTGCCCAAACTCTCTTGTTTGCTTAAGCAAAGTCTTGTAGCCAGCAGCAACAGAGTACCTCCCTGTAGAGTCCCCACTCCAGGCCAATTCATCACATCCTTGCAGCACTCCACACCTTTTATTCTTCAGGATAAGGGCTAATTCATCTCTCTCCTCCAACGAGCCTCCAGGCGGCCAATCCGAGGAGTGTTTCCACCTGAAACCAATAGTCATTCCTATGTTATAAGGTTCTTTGTAATGCTTCACCTCACTCCACCCAGCCAAATGAAAAGAGTTCGCCATGGTTTGGAGATGCGGGTGGGACTGTAAAAGTGGGGGAATCCCATCCCATGAGTCCATCCAGAATAGAGCCTCAGAACCACTGCGGCACATCCAGAATAAGCCTTGCTTAACCAATTGCGCTCCGCGCTTGAGGGTCTCCCATATCATAGACCCTCTCCCCTCAAGAGGAAATCTGGCAATATCATGAATATGAATGTCTGGAAAGTATTTGGCAGTCAGGATACGTGCCCACCAGGCCGAATGATTAGTGCACCACCTCCAATAAAGCTTGGCAGCGAGGGCAATGCTAGCCACACTAGCCGAGCGTAGTCCCAGACCTCCTTCCTGCTTAGGTCTACACACCATGTCCCAATTGACGAGACTCCATTTAGAAGATTGCAGATTACCATTCCACAAAAATTTCCTGGACAGAGCATCATATTCTTCAAGAAAGTAGGCTGGGGCACACTGAACCATGCTCCTATATATTGGTAAAGCCTGAATAACCGATTGTAACAAAATCACCCTACCTGCTGTAGATAACCATCTATAAGTCCAGTGGCTTACCTTCTGTCTCAGCTTGTCCAGAATGTTCTGCCAAAATAGCCTAGGTTGGCATCCCACAACAATAGGAACTCCTAGATAAATCACAGCGAGGGTCTGAATCTGAAATCGAAGAATTGTAGCTATTCTTGTCTGGATAGACTCAGGAGTGTTGAAAAAGTAAATAGAAGATTTGTGCTCATTAATCTGCTGTCCAGAAGCCGCCAAATACTTATCAAGAGTGGTGCGGACAGCCTTAGCTTCTTTGATCCTAGCTTCTCCAACCAAGATAGTGTCATCAACAAATTGAAGGTGGGATAAGGTGGAAATTCTGCCCTCCCACTTCCATCCCTGAATAGCATTCTGAGAGACTCTGTATTTGAAGAACCTTCCCAGCCCTTCCGCCATGAGGATAAACAAGTAAGGAGAGATTGGGTCCCCTTGTCGAAGCCCTCTAGAAGCTCCGAAAAGCTCCGTTGGCGCTCCATTAACAAGAACAGAAAAGGAAGGCGTAGTGATACAGCTTAACACCCACCTAATCCAATCCTGTTTGAACCCAAAAGCAGAAAGAACCTTCTGCACAAACCTCCAGCTAACCCTGTCATAGGCTTTAGCAAGATCAAGCTTGATAAACATAGCCTTCTCATGTGAACCTTTCATGGAATGAATAGCTTCCGAGGCTATCACAACTCCGTCAAGAATTTGCTTACCTGCCACAAAGCCTCCTTGTTCCTCCGAAATAAGATTGGGAAGGAGCCCTTTCAGCCTTTGCGCTATGAGCTTAGTAATCACTTTGTAGACAACATTACAAAGCGCAATAGGTCTGTACATATCAAGCTTATTTGCCTGCTCCTTCTTTGGGATTAACACCAGGAAGGTAGCATTCAAAGCCCGCAGCATTTCTTTGTTAGAATAGGACTCCTGTATAACACTTAACAGGTCTTACTTAATTATATCCCAGAAGTCTTGGAAAAAATCAGCAGGAAATCCATCAGGTCCAGGGGCTTTACCTCTCTTCATACTAAACAAAGCTTCCTCCACTTCAGCTATGCCAATCGGACGCAAAAGATCTTCATTCATTCTATCATCCACCAAGGACGGAATACAGGACAGCACTTCATTTTCTGCCCCTTCATCTATCAAAGTGTTACTGTCAAAAAGATCGGAGAAATACCGGACAGCTTCTCTACTAATATCATGAGAGGATGAGAGGTGAGTTCCATCCTGAGTGATAAGAGAAGTAATAAAATTACCATTGCGCCTCCCTTGTACGGATTTATGAAAAAAGGCCGTATTCTTATCTCCTTCCTGAAGCCAGTCAATTCTCGCCTTCTGCTTCCAGTAGATCTCCTCCCTAAGTTCCCATTCCGCAAGCAAAGAGGCCGCTCTAACTTCGTGGAGGCGAAGGTCTTCTAAGAGTCCAAACTCTCTTATCTGCCTGGTTATGCCATCCAACTGGTCTTGTGCAAGCCTCTTTTGACTCTGCAGATTCCCAAAACAAGCCCTGTTCCAAATCTGTAATTTTCTTTTAACAAACTGAAGCTTTTTCATGAAAGAGAACATGGCAGTGCCATAAGGCGGGCTTCCCTGTCTCCACCATTGACCTATGAGATCGTAAAGGGAAGGCTCCCGCAACCACATCAACTGGAATTTGAAAGGAGGTTTTTTAGGACCCCCAATCTGGCCTATGGAAAGTTTAATAGGCCAATGGTCCGAGCCCCTCCAATCTAAGATCTCACATGTGAGAGTGAAAGCACTGGATTGCCAGAAAGAAGAGACTAAAAATCTATCAAGACGTTCAGAAATTGCCTCATTACCTGTTCTTCGGTTACTCCAAGTAAAAAGTCCATTGGACGGTTTCACATCGGAGATACGAAGCATTTCCATATGATGGCGCAGGCACTCAGAAGAGGAGCCTAAACGGTTTAGTCCACCACGCTTCTCTTCCAGGCTAATAACAGCATTAAAGTCCCCAGTTAATATCCATGGTAGAAAGGGAAAACATTGCCTGATGTACCGGATATGTGCCCAAAGCTGCTGCTGCCCAACAATGTCAACAGGGGCGTAGACGGAGGTAACCAAGCATAACTCCCCGGTCTCCAGAGAAGATGCCACCATTGACAAGGCCGAGAGACAAGAGATCCAGTGTTGTGGCAAAATTTTCCTTTGGTCCCATCCCATAGCAAGCCCTCCCGAGCTGCCTTTAGCTCCCACACATTGCCATTGCCCATTCTGCCAAAAATTTGGCATACAAGCAATAAACGAATCAACTGAAAGTTTCGTCTCCTGGATACAAAAGATGTCCGGAGAGTGATCCCAAACCAAACTGCGAATAGCTTTTTGCCTGGGGTAGCTATTCAAACCCCGTACATTCCAAGATAGCACTATCATTGGGTGGTTTGGGGGAAGTGCTCTTCCATGGTCTTAACCACCCCAGATTCCACCAAATGATCACCTGTAATTTTGAGTTTATCCTGGTCTTTCCTCCTTCCAACCTTGGGAGCACCAGAGGATGTGGCTTTTTTGAAATGTTTCTGACTTAGCCCAAGGGCCAAAACAGAATTTTTGTCTTTTTTCCAAGCATCGCCCTACTTCACCAAATCGGCCCATTTGACTTCTTTCTCCTTAATCTCAGTCTCATTCATCAGTTGTCCTTCCTCTAGACCTAGAGGTTCAGCTGGGAGTGTTTGATCCATCCTATCTTGGTCTTCCATGGGTTCAGGACATTGCTGTTGCTGCCCTGAAGCTTCCCCAAGATCCTGAAAGGGAAAACCCTCTTCCACAACCATATTATCAAGGGTGTCGAATTTGTTGAAACTCTGCTCCAAATGCCTATCAACAGCCCCTCTCCTAGTTCCACGGCCTCTAGCCTGCTTTCTGACTGGAGTAAACTCCTCCACTCCACTATTAAAGGGATCAACAGAGTCCTGCGCCCCAATTCCAACAGCAAGATTTTTACCTTTACTCATGCTGTCCTGTAGAGCTTTTGTTTTTTGATTCTGAGCCGCGCTCCCAGGTAACTTATCAGCAGGTACTGAAGAAGGCTTTGAGCTCTCTGTCATTGGTCCTTTATCTTTGGCAGCCAGAGGGCATTGTCTATGGAGGTGTCCGTAAACATGACAGATTCTGCACCTGAAAGGAATGGACTCATAGTCAATCTGTTGAATCCATGTCAGGGAACCCAGACAAATCTCCAGGGAATCAGGAAGAGGTTTTGATAAATCCATATCCACACACACCCGAGCATATGTAATAACTTTCTTGTCAAGGGATTGATGGGCTATTGCTGTTGGGGTTCCCAGCAAAGCTGCTATTTGTTTGAGAATGTCTTCCCGCCAGAATTCCAAGGGCAGCCGGGGTAGCCTCACCCAAACCGGGACACACGCTGGGATTTCCTCAGCCGTGTTGAAACCCACATGCCACGACTTTAGAAAGAGGCCCACCCATTCATAGAAGTAAGGCCCTCCTTCGAAAATCCGATTACGATCCGCTACAGAGGAGAAACTCACCAGAAAGTAGTTGTTTGCTGCCAACATAATGTCGAAATCTCCATCAACTGCCCAGGACCGCCTGATCCAAGCTTCCAAGGCCGGCTGGGGGATTCTAATTCCCAAAAACTTGCAAATTAAAGTATGTGAGGAGAGATATTCAATATCCTCCTGAATTGTTTCCTGTGGGATAATTAAAACTGGTCTGTCCTACCTTCTGAGCAAACAACCATTTACCTTATTCAGTTTTACCTTTTTGCCAGAATAGAAAGCAGTCTTAGCTGCATCTCGTCCTCCCACGCCCTCTCCAACCAAGCTGGGAACTGTTGGCGGGTCGCTTATCAGCTGGTCTCCTCCATGCCCTTCCCTGTGCCCTTCCTTGCGCACAGCCATCGCGCTCTCAGATCTTCTCGAGGCACCTATCTTAGATTTGTTACATATCATATTGATTAATGACTCTATAACCTTCCCTGTAAATTTTTACGACTGTTATCAAATGGTCTCAATCTAATTATATCAATGCATCAAGTTCAAAAAAATATTTTGAAAAAAAAAAATATAACAGTCTCATTGTATGTTCAAGATATCATGGTTTTGCAATCGCCTTCTCTAAGTAAGAAGAAAAACTTTCACATGACGATCAAATAAATATCAAATTTAAAGTCAAAATTATGTTATGATAATCAAATGAACATCAAAACTATTAATAACTAAATTTATTGACATCACATACTATTACAATCGCTCCTCCCTACCCCTCATCTGCCAATATAATTATGGCTTTCAATATAATAATATTTTCAAAAATCAAATAGTAAAGTAATTAAAATTTCACCTCAAAATTCATAAATAATTTGAAAAAAAAAAAAAAATCTATAAAATATATAAACATATATTTAAAAAACCATCAGTGTTTGGTATAAATGTAAGACCATTTTCAAAAATAAAGACATGATAAAAATCTTCATATAAAAAGTTTTCACCAAAAATCTTGTAATTTAATCTATTATTTTTAGTATCAAACTTCCTAAGTCCAACATTATTCAACGAATAATTTATCATGGCAAACTAAACCACTTTTGAGAAAAGTGTCGCCAAATGCAAACTAACATTTCAATGTGATCCAAAATATTGTAATTAAATAAAGTTTTTATTATTTCGAAGAAAGATGATCTATTTTATCTATGTCAAAGGATTTTATATATTTGTGAATACATTATTAAAAAGGAAACTTAATGGAAGGTTGTTTATGTTCCTTTGTTTCATTTGGAGATATATGTAATAGTTGACTAGAGCCTCCTAAGCTCTAATGTTAATGTATTATAGATAAATAATTTTCAATTAAATTATAACATGTTCAAATGTGTTTTAATAAGTGGTTATAAAAACATTAAAAAAATATATTATAAAAATAAAAATATTCGATAAATTTTTTTAAAATTAAAAAATGTATATGCATTATATATTTGTATATATAATTTAAAATATATTTATTTGATTAATATAAATCATCTAATTCAAAATATTTTGAGGAGAGATTAGAAATATGTATAATTTTTTTATGTTAAAAAATAAGACACATTATTATGTTTTGACTTAACACATATCTATAAATATTTAATTAGATATAAATAAATCTAAAATAATAAATTAGATTTAATCATTTTTTTAAAATTTATATTAATTAAAAGAATAAAGATTTATAAGTGTATATGAATTTCAAGAGATTTAGATATAGTCATTGAAATTTGACATAAAAATTAAGATTTTATAGTAAGACAATAGAAAATATAAAACCTTATGATGAATGGAGGATTTTGTGTAAACCATCAACTTTAATTTTTAAGTATCATAATTATAGTGCATACAGTGTTAGCAAGTGTCAAGAACATGTAAAAAAATGATGTTTGTGTTTGTTTTAGATTTGACGCTCCAAAAACTTCACCTAAATTTCTGAAACTTCACTCCAATCACCAAGAAAATGGACTTCTCCTTTCCCTAATTAGGGAATTAGACTTGTAAATAATAAGTAAAATAATATGTTTTGGGGCCTACATCACACTAGGGAATAACTAAGCTTCCTTGATGTTTGTCAAGTCTCTCAAAGGTGAAAAATATCAAAATAAACACTCTAATAATTATATTAATTCATTATCCACACAAATAACTGCAATGCAATGTGTCACTAATATAAGCTTTAGTGCTACAATGATTACTCTCTAATTAAATGTTTGGTTTCTATAGAATTCTTGTAAATGCTTGATAGGTTTATGTGAACAATGAATGCAAACTATTTTTTCAAATGCTCCTTAGATGCCTAAATGCACTACAATACCCATGTGTTTATAGACTACTTGAATTTAAATTAGGGCCCTATTGATGCACAAATTGATATCAAACAAAGAAAAAAGTAAACAAGATGGAACCATACAAGAAGTGTCCACTAGGTAACGAACTGGGACCACACTCAAACCCATTAACATTTGAGTCTTTTTTTTTGGGGGGGACGACTATAAAACCTTGAAATGAGGAGGAGAGGGAAAGGGACATGAGAGAAGAAGGGTGACATCATAAATAATAATAAAACATGTCAATAACACCTAATTTTGACCAATAATTGAGAAATAGGCCGATACCTTAGAGTAATACAATATTTAACTAATAAATTTCTAGGGATATGTGTATATGCATACATATCAAAGTAAAATATATATGGTATGGATACAAGATTTTTTTGCCTAAAGCCCCTAAAGCAAACACCAATGTATGTGTCAATCTTACAAAAACATTATTTATTTTTCTACACATGCATAGGTTACTATCAGTAATAATAATAATAATAATAATAATAATAATAATAATAATAATAATAATAATAATAATAATAATAATATGAAATCAAAAGAACTAAAAATGTTATATGTGATATGACCTCATATGTAATGATGCACTTGTGAGATCACATGCTTCTAAATCTGTGTTGAATCCTTTATGCATTTATGATTATGTTTTTTAGTTTAAAAAACAAGCTAAACCAAAATTCTGAGTCGCATTCTAAATGAATCTAATGTAACATCAATGTGAGGTGGAGTTAAAAACTTTTATTGGATATAATCTTTCATATTGAAATAAAATTTAAAGTATTATAAATTAGATTTAGACACCAATTGTTACATCCCGATTCCTCGTCAGACAAACTTGTTAGATTATCCATGGATATTTGTAGTTAAAAAATTTAGATTTAGATATATTTTTGACTAAACCTTAATATTTATGCTATTTCGAGATAAGAAAATGTTACTTAATTAGATGTAAATACATATAAATTGGTTTATATATGTATTTATATTTTAAGCATATTAATATATTATTTTAGTTATATTACTATTTTCTGATTATCATATGATATGATATAATGACTTGTGTATTGTGAAGTAGACAAAGAAGAAGAATTCTTTCAAATGTATCAGAGGGAGAGCATCATTGGAGAGAGTGTTGTAAATGAAGACATCATAAGATGACAGAGAATTATAGAATCCTACACACACGCAGTAGTTAATCATGGTAAAAATGCATTTAATTAATTATCATGTGTTTAATTCGTACTTAGAATATTATTTTATTTAATTTTTTAGTATAGATAAATATTATGCCATTAATATACGTAAAAATAAATTTTAAAATACATAGTATTTATGCTTTCAAAAATTATCATTAAATTACTAAGAGATATTTAAATATTAAATTAGGACATAATAAGGTAAATATTATTTAGGTTCGAGTCTATATTATTTTGAAAGCTAACTAAATAAATAAATAAATAATTATTGTTCATGAAATAGTATAAATAAATAAAGTTTGTCATAGAATTTAAAATACAAAAAATAAATTTCTTTGTGTACTTAGCCTAAAATGTCATTAATATACATAGAGGTAAATTTAATAAGGATAAAATTTATTACAAAATATTATTTATTATATTACCATTAAATTGTTAAAGGATGATTAAATGTTATATTGATTTAATATGAAATTTAAATTTCATATTGAAATATTAAAAAATAATAATTATTTAAAAATAAAGAGAAAAACATTGAAAATAGAAAAAAAAAAAATTAAAAAAAATAGAAATCTTAAAAATAGCTTAAAAAACAAGAAAAATATTAAATATATTAAAATTAGCAAACACAAAAAGAGAAAACAAAAATTAAAGCTGGAAAAAGATTTAAATAGATATATTTAAATGACAAAAATAAAAATAAAAATTGGATAAAGATTTGAGTATCTATTTTTTCTATATAAAAGAAAGAATGAAAGTGAATTGGATAGCTTATGCATTGGAGAGAAAAGAAGGAAGGATGCAACATGAAGAAGGATAAACAGAGAGGATCAACAAGGGAATTTTAACAGTAAGTGTCGTATTAAAATCTAATGTATATTAATCTTACTCGTGAATTGGTGTAGTATTATTAAATATTAGATAATAATAAAAGAAGATAATATTAAAATAAAATTTGATTGAAAATATTATTGGAAATGCTCTCTATGCTAGTAAACACTCAAACTTATTAAAATCTCAGTGGAAATATTTTATTTATTACTAACTATGTATTATTATTAGAGGCGCGAAAATAGTATTTAATTCAATCTTAATTTTCAACCAAGTTTCTGAGTATAAATTTGGAAGTTAAATTTAAAAAAAAGAGAAAGAATAAAGTGGGGCGATTTGGTATTAGGCATGGAAACCTTGCATTAAGTGGTTAATATCTAAGTAAATTTATTAAGTTACAAATTTAATTACTGTATATTTTTTCAGATTTACTGTAAGCAAATTACTGTCCCCTGCCTTTTATAAGACTATTTTAAATATATTTACATGAGTCCACATATGTATATAGTTGTCATAATTGGAAGAATTTGATACAATTTACATGATTCAGATATATGCTTATAAAAAATATTATACATTTGGCAAAGATTTTGGATAAAAGTTTTTAGATTTTTGACACATATTATACATAGTTTATAGATAATAGGTTGCATTTTGATATATTTTTTTAACTTGAGACATAGTTGAGGTGCATATGCTGTGCAAATATATCAAATTATAGATCAATTGTTTAACACATACTAATATTAATTCACCAAACTTACCAAGAAGCATAGATTAAGATTTTATTTGTTGAATAAATTAGCTCCCATGTCTAGTGTGATCAAGATGATTCTCCCTTGATGGACTTGGTAGTATTTCTATTATTATGGGTTAATATGGTTATACCACTTGACTCGAGTGAGATCGGATACATTGGCTATATTATGTTTACATGTGGGTTAGACAACTCATCTTTACACCACATTACGGGAATGATCACTCTTAAATTATCCTCTTCACATATTCAAGGTTATTTTTGGAACCATTCTCCAATGCTTTAACTAGTAAGTATCATTACCAAATTAAAATATGAAGGGGAACATGGTTGCATCGACACATATGTGTACTTCTTTTCTCTATTTTATTTAAATAAATTCCAATTATTCATTTTTAAATTAAGTGTACATTATTTATACATGTAACATGCTCTCAGTTTCAAGTCCTACACATAAAACAAGTTTAAACAAGGCTCAAGTCAAATCAAGGTGTTTTTTACGTACCATGGTACATATTTTTTTCCTTTAAACTAGTAACTTCATCCTTATACATTAACAAATTAAGGGTGAGCAAATTTAAATACTCAAATCTAGATTTTTCAAGATTAATTAGTAATTCACTCCTTTAAAATGTCACTCTAGGATCTACCCTTTAGTTCTTGACTTTTTTTATTTTCATAGGGCTCTCATTTTTCATTTCACTATGCCTAGATTCTTATCTTATAGTCTGAACTCTACATTCTAATTACCAAAATCACATGTAGCCATGTATCTAAATTATATTAGATTGAATATTATTATTAAATATTGTAATAAATAATTATAATTGCTTATTATTGTATATTTGTAGCAGATATTGTAGAGTTGCATCAGCCATGACTAAGTTATTGTATTACATTCTATATAGCATCCTCATGACATTAGAGATCTATGATATAAGTTGTAATGCATACTTATTGTTATCACTTGAATATGTGTGTGTGTGTGTGTGTGTGTGTGTGATCTATATTTAGATTCTCAATGTGTAATCTATTTATGGTATATATGTTTAATTATAAAAATCACATATTTCTATGTCTAATTCAATATGTGCTATCAAAGTTGTGGTTCAAACTCTATGATCTAATGAGTCCATTAATGTTTTCATGTCTTTTGTTTATCAGTGTGAACCTAGCATCATGAATTATTACACTTGAATTTGGACTTGTGTTGTTTCAGTTCATAACCATATTATACTATGATTGAAGTTTTATGATATTCATAAAATGTTCATGGAACATTGAATGTGTACCCTCAAGAGCACTTGTATCCCTTTGAGTTGTCTAGGAGGTTGGATTAATGAGCATTCCTTTAATAATGGATTTATTCAAGGTTTGGGTGGACGAGTATATAACATAGTTTATGAGTTATGAGCAAAAGTTCTCTACCATAGTTTGATGACTTAGATCGAATACCTCAAGTATGAGTATGATTTTTTTTATTATCAAGCTATTTTTGTTATTGAGTTTTGTGAGTGTTTGATAAGCTCAAGATGCTTCTCATTTTAACTTATGCTTTAGATTTGTGTCTATATTCATAGATCTTAGGAGTGGAAAATCTCATAAGACTATTTTTATTTTAGTACCACCTAGGGTGGTGAAAATTCTTCTTAGTAGAGTGTTGTTGTATTGCTTGATAATTATATTATGATAGGAGTTTGTTTATGGAATTTGCACTCTTAGGATATATTGTTTAGAAAGAAGTGTCATCTCTTCGAGTTAGCATAGAGGTGAATTAATTTTATTGTGTTATTCTCTTTTGAGATTATTATGATGTTGTTAAAAGGAGTTGTATAAGCATGATGTTGATTTGGAATGCTCTTAAATGAGAATTTTTCTAAATGTTATTGATTGTTCTCCCTTGGAAATTGTGGGAGAATGATTTCTACTCTTGGTGAGAGATAAGTTTTAAGATTGGATGGACGGACACATCTTTATGATGGCATATACCTCTCCTAGTTATGAAAGTAGATTGAGATACCATACTTAGAAGATTGGATAAGTAGGTAGTGTTTGGGCAACATTGATTTGTTTTTTTTTTTACCTTGGAAGGGTAAGTAGGAATTTTTGAGATGATAGTTATTTACTTTTTTACTTATAACTCTTTAGAGTAATAACTTGATCTAATTGGTGATTTTTTGACCATCTAATTGGTGATTTTTTGACCACGTAAGGTGACAAACCTTGATTTATAAATTGAATTATATACTATGGATTATAAGTTTATTATAATTAGTATAATGTTATACACTCATGATTAGATTGATATTTGCTCTCTTTTTGCTTAAAACATGTTGTTTTGAAAAAAATTATTTTATACATTTCACCGAAAGCGAGTAGGGTATAGGATGTGTAGAACATCTTGTCAATCTAGAAGTTGGAATAAACGTTTAACTTGCGTGTTAGTTGAACAAACAATAAGATATTGATTGATTATTCCTCTATAAGGATAAAATAATAGTGTGATTCTTGGTCTACGTATGTTATGTTTATTTTAACATTAATTTCTCTTAAATGTGAGAATAACTCTTTAAGTTAAGGCTATGAAATATGATACTAATTATGTGTGGCTAGCAGTAGCTTAATACAGTTATGGATTGATTATATGATTTTTCTTATATGTATGAAAATACATCTAGAATCATTTATCATATAGCTTTGCTTTCAATAATCTGATAGCATAAAATTATGATTCTTTAAAAAAATTGTGAACATTGTTAAGATCATTAGGTCATGAAGACCTAAGGAAAGAGTGGTGAATTGGGAATGTGAGTTCTAAGCAATATGACGGTATCTTAGCATCACACTAACCCAAAGTATTGGTACTGAGTTCGATCAATAGACAGACTTGTAAAATATGAGATTTGATAGACGAAATTTATCAAATTTAATCGTATGACCATACGTATGTATACAGTAGATAGAGATCCTATATGGATGGGCATTCCATGATTTTTGTATATTTTATATTTATCATTTCATGAGACATTATCATTTCATGAGTATGGTTCACATTTTAGTGTGATATCTTGCAATAGAACAGATTTCTATGATACACTGCATGTTTAGTTTAGAATCATACAGCACACAGGTACTTGCTAGTCTCTCTGGATTCTCACGTTGTTACTATCTACCCATCCATGAAGGGAGGGTCATTCCCTGATTGGATTTATATGAAAGGTCGTTGGTCCGTGGTTGGTGTGATAAATCACTTAGATGATGCTCTCTCTCCACAACAGCACTACTATTAAGACAACACTTGAGATTGCTACAGATACTGGAGAGTCCAGAGAACTCAAGGCCTATGGAGCTAGGTATCTAAATTATGTATATTGTATTAGATTGAATATTATTATTGAGTATTATCATGAAGAATTATAATTACTTATTATTGTATATTGGCAGTGGAGATTACAAAGTTGCATCAGTCGTAGCTAAGTTGGTGTATTACATTCTATATCTATTTTATGTAGCATCTTCATGATATTAGAGATATATGATATAAGATGAAATGTGTACTATTATCATCACTTGAATGTGTGTGTGTGTGTGTGTGTGTGTGTGTGTGTGTGTGAGTGATCTCCATTTAGATTCTCAAGGTGTAATCTATTTATGGTATATATGTTTAATTTTAAAAAAATACATATTTATATGTCTAATCCAATGGGATTGTTACACTAGTTAACCACAGACCTTCAAATTCATCCTTTTGAATGTGGTAATTCACATGCATCAATAACATGTATCTAAATATAATGAATGCGATATATGCCCCTATTTTTATCTTTTGGATGAACTTGTGAAGCACATATCTTATAAGAAAGGAATTAAGTGTACCATTTATAAGATATAGTAATATATAAAACCAATTTGATGTATAATATAGAAAGACATAATCATGGAAGTATGTATGATATGCATAATTTTCTCCATGTGGGCCCAAGATATAATAAATGTAAGTTCAATAATAAGGTGTGTTGGATTAAATTTAAGCAATAAAAGTTCAAAGAGATAGCCCATATGAGCATAATATATAACAATGTAAAGTAAAAGTAGGTGTTCTTTCCTAAATAGACATGTGATAGGAATATCATATGAGACAAAACCTAAACAACTAGCATGTTCCAATCTCATAACATCTATATGGGTCTGGTCAACATCACTGAGGCCAAAATTAGCCATTGACTCCATTATCCTACCTTCACAATACTCATAAATATGAACCACGCTTGAAATCACAGATAAGAAAAAATGTATACATTAAAACTCAATAAAAATGTAAAAAAATATGAGAAATAATGCACATATAACAAAAATTACAAAAGAATCCTTGTTAGCTAGTTTCAATACTCAAAGATTCTATTTCTTCCATGAAACTAAAACAATATAATATTTCAGCAGAGCCCATTATGTCCTCACCTTCATTGATGAATAATCATGATATAATGGGTCTACTTATTTTGTTAGAAGAGTGAATTCTTTGACTAGTTTCAAGACTTCAAGGCTCGTGCTACGAAGCAATCTAAGAAACATGTCAATATTCTTTCCACAAACAATGGCCGAGAATATATGAACCATCATCTTGTGAAATTATGCACTCTTGAAGGGAGTGAACTTTGACATTCAATTGTATACACACCACAACAGAATAGTGTTGGTGAAAAAAAAACTAAGACATTGAGGGAGATGGCTACTTGCATGCATGTTCATTCTTTTGCTCCATAATTTTGGGTTGAAGCCATTAACTATGCAGCTCACATTCAGAACCGAGTTCCTCACAAGGCCTTGAAAGGCATGACTCCTTTTGAAGCTTAGTGTGATCATAAATTAGTTATGAAATATTTTTTAGTGTTTGGATCCCTTGCTCTAACACACATTCATTCAAAGAAATACAAGGCTTTGGAACCTTAAATTTGTCCTTGCCTCTTTATTGGATATCATGATGGTGTTAAAGGGTATCAACTCATTGATTAGGATACGAAACAACTTTTCATTGAGAAGAGTGATCAGTTCGAGAAAACATTTCCTCCCTCGGCCTCTCATACTTCCCCTCCTCCCTCCACAATGGTCTCTGATGACAGTGATTCAGAGGAGTCTTATTCATCTCCAGATCTGTAGGGGTCATATTCAATGGCTACAAACTATACTCATTCCTCCCCATATTCATTATCACCTCAATTAGTTAGATAAAATATATAGTCAACATGAACATTTGTTAGGCATCCTTCAGACACTCAAAGTACTTGGTCACAACATCAACATCTTCCACATGTGTAAATTTCCTTTCCTTCAAATCCATAATATTTTTTGTGAAGCATTAGGTATTATTTGATGAGATTCAACAATGGAGGAAGAGTATAGTTCCTTGATGAGGAACCACATTTGGGACCTAGTCCTCCTTCTTAAGGAAAGGAAAATGGTATGTTTTAAGTGGATCCAAAGAAAAAAATATGAAAAATATGGAGTTCTTGACAAATGCAAAGTAAGCCTTGTATCCAAAGGGTTCTTACAGGGTCTTGGTGTTGACTACATTGAGACCTTTGCCATGTTACTAAGATGACTTCTATTTGCTTGACTCCAGAGTTCATTTTAAGAGACTATATCAAACATTCCCTTAGGTTTATTTAGGTGAATTCAATTCGTATCCTTGGTGAATATTAAAATTAAAAAAAAAATCACCTTCTTAAATTTTTCGTACAGTCATACGTCTACATAGTTAAAATATATAGGTTATAGGATAAATTAAAAAAGAGTATAATGTTTTTTCTAAAATTTAATACTATTTCATATTTGTATTCCTATCGAAGAGATATATAATTTAAAAAAAAAAATCATCTAAAACCGAGTCTGTATGCAAAAGTTATGACCTCCAGAAGTTGGTGCTCTATTGCAATGCATTATGCTATCGCGTGATGGCACTATATCACGTGACGGTAATATGTCGCATGATGAAATAAAAAAAATTAGATTCATCTTTAAAAGTTATACACTTTTAATAAAATAAGTCTCAAATCATTTTTGTATGCAAAAGTTATGACCTCCGAAAGTTGGTGTTGAGTTGCAGTGCATTATGCTCGATAGCATATTGCACTACAACTCAGCACCGTCAAGCATAATGCACTGCAACTCATCACCAACTTCCAAAGGCCATAACTTTTGTATACAAAAATAATTTGAGACAATTTTATTTTTTAAATTGTATAAATTTTAAAGAGGAATCTAAATTTTTCATGCCTTCATGCGACATAGTGCCATCGCGTGACAACATAATGCGCTGCAACAGAGCACCAACTTCTAGAGGTCATAAATTTTACATACGAACTCGATATTATATGATTTTTTTTGAAATTGTATATCTCTTTGAGAGGAATATAAATATGAAATAATATTAAAATTTAGAAAAAAATTATATTCTTTTTTATTTTATCCCATAGCCTATATGTTTTAACTTTGTAGACAGATCACTGTACATGTCGCATGATAGAAATATGTCATGTAATCAAAATATGCTATATGACAGCACTATGTCATGTGATGGCATACCAAAATTTATATTCCTCTTTAAAAGATATATAGTTTAAAAAAAAATTGTGTCAAACTGATGTCATTTACAAAAGTTATGGGCTCTGAAAGTTGTTCAGTTGCATTGTAGCATGCCATCGGATGACAATATTTTATTGAACGACAACATGCTATCGATCGATACCATGTTGTTGAGCGATAACATCATGATGCTATCAAACGATAACACCAATGTCGTAACTTTTGTATACAGACTCAAATTGAGATGATTTTTTTTTAAATTTCATATTTCTTCGAAGTGAATTCAAATATATATGTATTATATATAAAGTGAATTATATGGATGCTCTTATAATTATTATAAATGATTGATGAGCTGACCCCTAAAAAAATTTACATCCCAAAAGTTTAGGCGAATGAGTCCTATGTACTACTCCCAAAAAATTGCCAAATACAATTTACTAAAAAATAAATATTCGTGAATTAACGAATATTTGCCACTAAAATTTACCCTGCTTGACTCTTGTTATTGCCTCTATTCATAGTTGCGTTGTACATCAGATCGATGTGAAGAGTGCATTTTTTCACAGGGATCTTTAGGAGGATATTTATATGGAATAGATATAGGGGTTTATGCATGATTCTTCTTTGGTTTAGAGATTGAGGAAGTCTCTTTATAGCCTCAAACATGCCCATTGGGCTTGGTGTGCCAAGATGGACTCTATTAATCTCTCAATCATATTCTTGAGATGCCACTCATATCCACATGTCTATATTCTATGACAAGATGAATCCTATTTACTTTTGGTCCTCTGTGTTGATGACTTGATTCTTACTGGAGCTTCCTCATCCATCATTAACAGGGTCAAATCTGCTTTGCATAATCATGTTTATATGATAGACTTGGGCCTTATACACTACTTTTTTGGGATTGAGATCACCTAGTCTTCTTTTTGGATTACTCTTACTCAGCCCAAGTATGCACTTGATCTTCTAGCTCGATTCCACATATCTGATTGTAAGCCTACACTGACTCCCTTTCTTTCAGGAGTAAAACTTGAGATGAAGTGATCCACTCCACTAGTTGATGCCACCTTGTATCATCATCTTGTTAGAAGCCTCGTCTATTTGATGCACAATTGCCTTGACATTTCCTTTGCGATAGGCATGGTTTCACACTTTATGCAAGAACCACATTAGCTTCCTTGGAAAGTGATTAAACACATTTTTCATTACATCCAACACATTCCTCGACATAAGATTCACTATGCAGTAAGGATTGGTCTAGGCTTAGTTAGATATACAAATTCTGATTGGGCTAGCGATACTAAGGATTCTAAGTCCACATCAGGTTATAAATTATGTTGGGTGAATATTTTGTCGTCAACTAACTGATGACAAAATGGGTATATCAACCACAACACAGGGAGATTTGCGCCAAAAAAAAGTGTGGGTTTACCACATCTGGATGAGGTAAATCTCTCCACTCATCAAGGGGAGGTTCCCTATGAATATTTATATGCTATATGTATATATATAAATAAGCAAAAAATAATACTCGGGGTAGTATAACAGCATCCACCTCTCTTTTTTCAGAGGTGATGTCCAAGGAACAAGAGAAAGAAGTCCTGATTGTTGGCTAATAACATTCCTCTTCTTTTAGGAATGGTATCCAGCGTAGAGGAGAAAATCACCTGAAGTAAGTAACAAAGTTAACAAAGAAACCTACGTAAGCACAAAGTCTTTCGTTGTCTCCTTCGATGATCTGGAATATGCGTAACCGTAGAGTGAAACAAAGCACAAAGTCTTTGCCTGAAACTACAAAGGATAATAGGATCACCAAGATGAAAGTAGCTCAAAGTCTCTCTTTTATCTTTAGAAACATCCTCAGATAATGTCAACACACACCCTTTGCTTATTAAATCAAACAAATAAGAGATTATCAATAAGAACTATTTCCTAAATAACACAGATAACTTCAACACAAAGTCTTAAATTAACCTGTTTCTCATTCATTCAACAAAATATGATTTACAAGTTGAGCACAAAGTCTCAAGAAGTGTCTCAATTTTAGCAGAGTTTTTGCTCTCAATTATCAAAGATCCATTTACAAAAGAGGTCTCCACTATATATATGAAGTACCTTAGACGCTGCTCCTTGTGAGGCAAAGAAAAGGGGATGCCATCCTGATAAACTAGCAGGAAACCATTTTGTCCCCAAAAATGGTGATGGGTGAATGGAGCTCTCCACCAGAAAACCACTTTTCTGTGTCTTCCCCTAGTTCTCTTCTCTTACTGCCTCTTGGCAAGACTTGCTTTCTAGTCAGAGAACCATGAATCTTGGTTCTCTTATAGAGTCCTTTTTTCTGATTTCAATGGGCAGCAGCCTGGTCTATGACCATAATTTGTTGTTCTGATAGTTTAGTCTAGCACATGTCTTGATTGTCCCCTTCAGATGCCTGGCAGACCACCGACTAAACATCTCCTTTGTCTCAAGTAGCTCCCCATTCAAGTAACAGAGATTCATACTTGACAGTGTTGTTGGTGTTGCTGAACTGCAACTCAAGTAAAGAAGGAACAATATCCCCCTTAAGAGATATCAACACCAACTTGGCCCCAACACCTGTAGAGGAATTGCTGCCATCCATTCCCCAAATCCAAACATCACCAGAAATGGATCTTCTATCAGATTTCTCTTCATTAGAGATGGAAGACCCTTTTTCATTTATACTGCGCCCTACCAATCCTTTTGATGTCTAATTTGAATCAATTCTTGGATCACCACCTACCAGACTTTCATTTCCAGGAACATGGACGTCCTCCGTGGTCAAGAAGTAACCACCCCTGCTTGAAAACTCAAACAAAATTTGAGCTTCAGGGGCCGACATTTGGGTCTTGACATTTTGTACCAACTTGTCCAACTAATTGGGGTTGGACTGCAAGGCTTAAAATTTAGTCATTTGACTTTTGGTCTTTTTGACATGATCAGTTATATCAAATGACTGAATTAGACTAGGCACAAAGGATGGGAGTTCATCCTTTTGGTTTTTGGGAGGGGCGGGTGGACTGGACTGCAAAATTGAAGTAGAAGTTGCAAAAATACTTGGGATACTTACCTTCTTGGAAATCACTGGGTCCTTTGACTGGAAAGGAAGAGGGGTTCTCTGCTCAGCAATTGAAATTACTGGTTGGACTCACTCCTCTGTCTTGTCTTTGTCAGCCTGTTGGGCTGACTGGTTCTGGGACTAGGTGAATACAACATATGACCCCTCAGCTGCATTGCCTTCTCTTCTGGGTTCATCCTAATAGTTTAGGAAACTGATGTGAGAGTCGCCAGCTGATTTTTATTGATCAAACTCAAGTTGGAAAGAGAAATCATGTTCTATTTCCAAATATCTAACTGCTAAGTTGGTTGGAGACACTTCAAGGGCAAGGTTCCTCTGTGAGGGAAGAAGGCGATTTGGCTGCCCTTGACTTTTGGCAGCGTTGCCTTGATATGGCTGATTAGGAAATATCTTCCTTGGTATATCTTTATATAGAGGAGCAGAAGACATACCTTGTGCCATATGCCTTTTCAAGGCTAGCAATTCATTTGCCAGCTTTTGCACCATTGGGTCAGTGGTGATTGGAGGTGACTACTCAGAAGATGAAGAGGATTTACCTTTATTGAGGTCTCTCTTTATCTTTTTTGCCAAGATAAGGTCATCTTCTAACTCAATAGCCAAGTCTTGAGCAGCCTCAAGGTCTATATGTCTAGCCCGTCTCAACAAAAAACTCACTTCAGGCAGCTGTGAATTGATGAAGAAACAAATGAGATTCTAAGGTGTCAACTGGGCAATCATGGGAATCCTGTGCCTTAGCTTGTTAAACCTGGCAATGAAGTCCCTCATAGACTCATGAGGTTCCTTCTTCATTTGAGTGAGTTGGGCCAGCAAAGCATACACATCCTTTGCAAGTTTGAACATGGCTTCAAATTTGTCTTTTAGTGTATCCCAGTCAGTCACTGATCCAGCTTGCAGATGGTAAAACTAGTCTACAGCAGTGCCTTGTAGTGTCTCCACGAACAACCTGACTGCTATGTCTTCAAATTCCACCCCTATTACACCACAGGCTATGCTGAAAGCTACAATGTGTTCATCAAGATGAACCTTCCCATCATCGAAGAATTTGGGAAAATTCTTCTTTGAACTACGTGGAAGCTCATGCAGATGTGGAGTCAAATTTAGTGGATCGAAAGAATTATCCCAGAGGCCTTGAGCCATGATTTGATTATGTAAAAGTGGGATCACTAATCCAGGTGGAGCTTGGATAGGTAAAGCTTGGCCAACAATAGAAAAAGAAGGTTCGCTTTGTGTTGGTGGTCTGGTAGGGCTAGGAGGAAGGCTCCTAGTTTGTTTAAAGTGAGGTTGTGGAGAAAACAACTCAAAATTACTCTGCTGCACCAACTCAAAAGTAGGGTCAACAACACCTTGAGATTTTTGGCCTCTGGTATAACGTGGAGTTGCCAGATTGCAGAACAAAAAATGGAAAAGAGTAGGATCTGCTTCAATTTGAAGTTTGAGACTTCAAACTGCGTGCTCTTCCCCAATGAAGTCGCCAAAAACTATTGGATGAATATTTTATCATCAACTAACTGATGACAAAATGGGTATATCAACCATAGCACAGAGAGATTTATGCCAAAAAAGTGTGGGTTTACCACATCTGGATGAGGTAAATCTCTCCTCTCATCAAGGGGAGGTTCCCTATGAATATTTATATGTTATATGTATATATATAAGTAAGCAGAAAATAATACTCGGGGTAGTAAAACAACATCCACCTCTCTTTTTTCAGAGGTGATGTTCAAGAAACAAGAGAAAGAAGTCCTGATCGTTGGCTAATAACATTCCTCTTCTTTCAGGAATGGTATCCAGCATAGAGCAGAAAATCACCTGAAGTAAGTAACAAAGTTAACAAAGAAACCTATGTAAGCACAAAGTCTTTCATTGTCTCCTTCGACGATCCAAAATATGCGTAACCGTAGAGTGAAACAAAGCACAAAGTCTTTGCCTGAAACTACAAAGGATAATAGGATCGCCAAAATGAAAGTAGCTCAAAGTCTCTCTTTTATCTTTTAGAAACGTCCTCAGATAATGTCAACACACACACTTTGCTTATTAAATCAAACAAATAAGAGATCATCAGGAAAGAGGACATAAGAACTATTTCTTAAATAACACAGATAACTTCAACACAAAGTCTGAAATAAACCTGCTTCTCATTCATTCAACAAAATATGATTTACAAGTTGAGTACAAAGTCTCAAGAAGTGTCTCAATTTCAACAGAGTTTTTGCTCTCAATTATCAGAGATCCATTTACAAAAGAGGTCTCCACTATATATAGAGAGAAACCTTTCAAAATTAAAAAGATTATAATATAAAAATATCTCAGTCAAAAATGAGTCACCTTTGACTTTTGAGATATTTTTTCAGATTTTTTACATGTAATTACACATGACAAAAGTACACGTGAAAATGTCCCAAGTCAATTACAAAGTGCATTTTGAATAAAGCATGGAAGAATAGCTTCAATCTTTATTTACAGTCTTCTTCATTGTCTTCGACTTCAGAGAAACTTCAGTGATCTGGAAGAATTTTTGTTGAAAAGACGTCGATGAAGAGGGATCCTTTAGAGAAACTACAGTAATAATCATGATTGTGCAATTAGGGGAAAAATTAGCAATCTGGGAAAATTGCACATTTGAGTGACCATGACTAGGGAAACGCGCTTGAAAAGACTGAGGCGAGAGTGGTCAGAAACTAGGTGAAAAAAGGAGAGGAGGTTGAAAAAATGAAAAAGATTAAAATCTCTCCAGAGTTGGAGAAATTTGGAGGAAAAATGCAAGGGCGGCAAAATTCGTCACCCAAGCATGCCAAATGGACTTGCATGCTCGGGCGGTGAATTTCGCCACCCAAGCATGAAGGGGAGGAACAAAAAGGAGCATGGGCGGTGAATTTCACCACCCATTCAGGTTTTAAGGGGAAAGTGTAGGGGCGGTGAAATTCACTGCCCGTGTAGGTTTGGCCTGTGTCTGCGGTGAATTTTGCCACCCATACAGGTTTAAGAGCAAAAAGACACGGGCGGCAAATTTTGTCGCCTGCACATGCTTCGGGAACTAACAGGTGGCACGAGTGGCAGATTTTGCCGCCTGTGCATGTCTTTTAAGAAATTGCATGGGTAACAAATTTCACCGCCCATGCGTCTTCACCTGCATTGGTAGTGAAATTCGCCGCCCATGCAGGTCATGAGGGTAAGGCATGGCTAGGGCGGTGAAAATTACGACCCACGCACAAGGGAGAAAGAGAGGAAGCCGACGGGGAGAAAGGGAAGAAGAGAGGAACGTGGGGATGCATGTGCGGCAAAATTTGTCGCTCCTGCATGGAAGAGACCAAAAGCTACAAGGGCGACAAAAATTGCCGCTCTTGCATGCTAGGTGTAAACACTTGTCACGTTCTGCTGAGTCATAACAAGACACATGACGTATTTCGCTTAACTTTCAAAAGCTTTAGAAACCTTTTGAGAGTGCTGTGGAAGATGACACATGGGGGCTTCCGCTCTGCTTTGTCTTTTTCCATTGGGCGCTTTTATGCGGGCTTTTCTCTTCAGTCAGGGTTTTCCTTTGCTTTCTTCGGGCTCTCTTCCCGAGTGAATTCCTTCAAACTTTGGTGATGAACCAACTGTTGAAATTGCCTTTGAACCAAAAGCATTGAATCGATTGAACCTGGAACTCGTTGAACTTGTAGAAATGAGCCTGTTTGTAGAGTTTGTAGAAACCAAGTCCGTAGTTTTCTCTAACCTTGAAAGAGTCCGTAGATTTCAACCTGTGAAAGCCCATTGAACTTGACCTGCTGAGGCCGTAGATTTTTGAGAAGCTTGAAAAATGAGGAATTTGAATGCCCAGGACAAATTTTGAAAAGGGAAGAGACAATTTTGGTCTGTAGGTTGTCCCAAAAATGAGTGGAATTTTTTGGGGACAACAAATTTCATCTTAGTTTAGGTCTAATGGTTAAAAGTGAAAAAAAAGGACCAAGGGGACAAGTACACTTTGCTCTGGTGAAGATCAAAAGAATTGCCTAAGAGCCTTGGGGGTGCCTGAATAGAGCCTAGTAGAGTTGGGGTATTCTAGACACATAGCCCAAAACATGAGAGGGCAAGGTTGAGAGAGAGAGAGAGAGAGAGAGGGGTTGAGAAGAGGGATGAAGACCATCTAAAATCGACAAATGACGAATAAGGCCTAATTTGAATAAATAATCAACAAATAAAAAAGTGCATTAAAATCATGCTAATGAATGACTAATAATTTTCATTAAGGCCATTTTTAGTTGTCTACATAATCGTACCTTTCATATAGTAATGGAAGATTCATTGGATTTTGGAGGTCACCACTTAGTATGTATATATATGTGTGTGTGTATACACACACAATAAGGTTTTTGGGAAAATAAAAACTATATGTTATATAAATAACATTGAAATTAAAGTTCAATTTGTGAATTTTTATTAGTGGAAAATACTTACTCCCAAAAAATTTATCAAGATTCAAATTTTCAAAAATACCAAAACAAGAGATAAAGTCGATGCAAACCTAAAATAACTTTAGTGGACTAGATATCTTTTAATACCTTAATAATAAGTCAAAAAACCGATTATTTATTCACTCAACATCAACTTTTTTTTAATCATAAATATTGATCTACAATTTTTTTAATTAGAAATCATCAAAATCATATGCAAACAAATTTGAAATTGAAAAAAGCCCCACCCCCATTTATACCAATTTCAAGGGTGTTATTCTAATTTGAATTTATTTTGAAATCTATGGGCACCCCTGAAATAATTCTACAAAGTCCCTTATCATTTTTATCGTGTGTGAACACTTTCAAGATTTCTCTGCCGTGCTAAAGGTGTGGGCAAGTATTTGGACCCCACCATGCCATAGAGTCATTTCCTGTCACCTAGTGGGATGGCCTCTATTTCCAAACAAACAAACCAGTCAATTTTAACTACATTATCCATGGTCATATATGCTTATTCCACCATAAGAAACAAGGGGCCATATGAAGGGTCTAATCCAACCACCAACAAATGAAGACCCTACACTAGAATAGAAAACATGACCTTGAATCAAATAGATGGTTTATATTTGATGACCACTAAAAACAAATAGAGTAGGTTTATATAGAGATATTTTGGACCGTCCATTCATTGCCATTTATTTGTTTTCCATGACAAAGAATTTCTTATAGATAGTCTATATCTTACCAACAATAAATTTATATTTATAAGTATCCTACAATAGAATATAGGATAAGAAATAAGAATCAATTAGATGGTTTATATGAATAAACAAATTAGTTTAATATAGACATTTCAAATGGTGTATTTACAATTATTTATTTTATTTTTAAAGATAATTGTTAATGTTTAAGTCCTTGGAACTTTATAAATTATTATTGAGGTCATAATCGTTATCAATAATAGTATGGAGCTCATGTAAAGTGTAAATATTTTGTAATAATGTAGATCTATTAAATTATGTATTCTGGTTAAGTCATGGTCGTAAGATAATTCAATTTTAATATATATTAAAAATTGTAATATTTCAATTTTATTTTTTTCATTTTTATTAAAATTTCATTTTTTTCTATGTAAAATGATTTTCTCAATATATTAATATAAATTTCAGATTAAATTCATTGTAATTTTCTTTTATAAGTTTCACTTCAAACTAAAACTTTATAATAAATTATCATTATCCTTCACAATTTTGTAAAAATGAATCGCTTTCAATAAAATTTATCATGTTATAACCTTATTATTATTAGTTTTTATTACTCTTGTTTTTTTCTTTTTCTTTTTGTGACTGAGGGCGTCTTGCAACTTTTTTGTCATAGTATTATCATCGTGTTAGACTCGACGATCTGGGAGACACTTCAGCACGCTATTGCAGGGTGAGTCCAACAGGGACTAATCCCTCGAGCTTACCCCAGTGCCCCACCCAACATTCACAATTCAATCAAAGCTCGAACTCGTGACCTAATGATCACCGTTACAACTTACCGTTGAAGTATAACCTTAGAAACTTTATCATTCTTATCTTATAAACACTTATTCTTCGTAATATTTTCTTAAAATAAATTATTTCACTTTTATTTATATAATAAAAAAATTAATAATATTTAAATCATTTTTTTTAAAAAAAACTTATTTTTCATTAATTGCATTGAAATAATACAACTATTTCTATGTAAGTTTAAAAACCTAAAATAAATTTAAAAAAAACTAAAATAAGGCGCCAATTATTCATAACTAATATCAATAACCCAACGTATACTTTAATTTAGTGAACATAGTAAAAAATAAAAAATAATATGAATGCGATCCACCTATGAGTGGGCTTATAACATTACATGATTGCCCAATGGAGCTACACCTCTTTATAGGAATGTGACTTAATGACATAATGACCCACTTATTAGGGGTAGTCACATCAACTTAATTTTTTTTTTTTAATTTATTTTCATTTAAAAAAATAATAAACATAAAATTAATTTCATTAATTTGATGACATTTTTAAAGATTTTTTTATTTTTTATATTGAAATAATGTAAATTACAAGAAATAAATGTTGCAGTGCTGCAAATTAAAAAAAACTACAAAACAAGGTAGCCTTGTCATGAAACAACCAGTACCCTGGAAAACCTAAAACTGTCTATAAGAATCACTATCAAATGCCGTACATAACAACTCAACTTTCCATATAACAACACAGAGAAAAAAAAACAGAATTGCGTCACACTGTAGACTATGAAGTGAAATGTTAATCAGGGCATCTCATAAACCCTTTCAGAGGTTGTGTTCAATGCTCTAGCATTTGCAAGCTACAAAATTTGAGATTTAATTTGCTCGAGCTGATAACTAGAGAATATATTCTTCTTAGATAAGCCTTGCGGATGTGAAAACAAAGAAGCAATATGTAAAATGATATCATAGTAAAGCCGCATAATCACTGATTCTGAATAAAATTTAACATTAGAGAACATTGCTAAACACCTGGGTTTCCATAAATGCCAAAAAATTCCCTGTTTAATAGAATTTACTATCAAATTACTATGTAATCCAAATCCCAATAATGCTTTGATAAAGATTTGAATGAGAGATTTGATATTTTTAGAGTCACTAATAATTAGATTATAAAATTTTTGAAGTATTGTATGTCAACTTTTTAACTCGATGTTTCGAATCAACATCTGCGATTCATCATTAAGGGAAAGAATTATCTTTATAATTCCCTCTTTCACAGTACATAATGATTAATTAAAGTAACCAAATGAAAACAAACATTATAATCATTATAATAATCATTAGAATAAATATTTAACTATACTCTCTTTTCAAACCGAATTGTCAACCACTTCAAACAGTCATATAACAGTTAAACGCATTAATATAAATTATGATCATTTAACATCTCTAGACTCAAGGCAAAAATATATGTAATGGAGCTAGGCTGTAATTCTCAACTTAAATCTTTCCTAATAATGAATCATAGATGTTGATTCGAAACGTGTCGAATAAGACTTATTGCTCACAGTTGTCATCCAAAAATCTTCAATTCATTCTTATAGAGTAAAAATATCAAAGCTCTTATTAGAAAGATTAGATTGCAAGTTTTTATAAGTACTATGTACCGAATTTTTAACTCAACGTTTCAGATCAACATTTGTGAGCCATCTTTAGGGGAAAGAATTGCATTTCCTTATAAAAACTACCTTGTCATTGTCCTCTAACTTATAGAAAACTAGAAAATAAGATTTTTTAGTTTTTTCTTTCTCTAAAATATAATAAATTATGAAAAATTAATATTAAAACTTTTAGATTGTGAGAAAATATTTACATTATACATTTTCTAATACAAATTAATAGATAGAAGTGATTACAATTAATATGTGCGCAATAGAATAAAATAACATGCAACATAAAAACATTAATAATAATAAATTGATGGGATATGGGTGTATTGGTTAAAAGGTTTGATTGTGTCCGGCGCCACTAGGGTCAAATCTCACTCTAGCATAGTAAGTCAGTGATAACTATTGATAACTTAGGTTGGTTTATGGTGATCGGTGGTGATTCAAATAAAATCAATATTCAATATAAAAGAGACATAAATCTCTTGTTTGTATCTCAAGATGGTTCCATTAACTCAAATCAAAATACTAACCTGTTTATCCAATAAATAATAATAATAATAATAAAACAAAATAAAATAACTTAACATAAACCTAAACAACAACAAAGTTTTGAATGGTTGTTTTCTGTGGTAGGTAGGTTGTTATTGTTGGTGGTGTTGGTGGTAATGGTCTAACATGGTTAGAATACTCCCACATAGACAAGTTTAGGGATATATTTTGCTTTCCTACCACACCAAACAATAGTATATGGTGGGTAGGTGAGATTGAGAAGTGCGAAAAAATGATGGTTGAAATTAAAAATTAAAATGTTATGTATAATGGGGGTGGTTTGGTAGGTTAAGTTGGTGGAAAGCTTAATACATCATATTATATCTAATATTTAATATTTGCTTGACTAACTTTAGTCACGTTTTAGGGCCGTCAATTTGTTTTTTCCTCTACGTAGCGAATGTTATTGTGCATTTCCATAAAGTTCGGAAGGATTAATTTATATGGAAATTGTCATCAAACGGAGTGTCGGAGATTCGAACTCGTGACGCGAACATATCGCGTTAGCCGAAAAATTAGCTACCGCCAACATATTGTTTACGAAAAATTCGATGGTCCAATTTTAGACATTTTTCAGATATTGTCGTCTCTATAATTGCAAACAATGGTTGCCCTCTGGAGGATACGTCTCCACAAGTCACTCGTTATTTTTGTCAATTGTAATATCAATCTTAAATTGTAATATGTATGCAAAAGTGAATAAGGATTTTGTTGGGAAATTATAGTCTTATTGTGAACTAAAAAAAATCAACTTTGACATGTTCTCATTCTTGACAAATTAAATCACAAAATTGTTTAAAATCTCTCCAAGTTGCAAATTAAGAGTTGATGGAAAAATATGAAATTATTACTTTTTGTCCAAAAGCGACATTACACCCTGGAACTATCTTGAATAGTTCTTAGGCTCAAGTTAATGATGGACATATCACGAGGGAAATATTCCAGTTGATGGTGGAAAGTTTATAAGGTTTATATGAAATCAAAATCCCTTCTTTGGCTAAGAGGGTTATGATTTTAGAAATTGTGGCAAAAGTCAAATCATGTGTTGTTATGCTACATCTCGAATGTGATGATTTTATTCTTAAAATGTTTCAACATTTCTTTGCTTATGTCAGTAAGAATCATGCAAAAAATATGGTTACCTTAATGCAAACAATTATGTATTTGACTATGAATGAGAGTGACAACATTTCCCAACCACTCCTATCACTTTTATTGGATAATGTGAGAAAGCAGGGGTAGGAAATCTCACCAGTTGCACATGCACTAGCTAAAAATGTAGTTAATCAATGTGAAGAAAAGTTGAAGCCATACTTAACAATAGAAATGCTGGTTGAACAAAACAAGAACACTCCTATTGCATGAAAGATACATGTAGTAAAAGTGATCTTAGAAGACAAGAACATTGCTTCTTATGTAAATAACCCTGGGAGCCAAGCCACTAATGCCTAGGTAAAGAACAAGTTGTTGAGGATTAGTATTTACAAGAGCATTTTTAATATGATAAATAGTTAGTGATTTATGGTATGGTAAATTACTTAGTAACATTATTGTTATGTAACAATAATGTATAGTTGGTTAACATATTATAGGTGTGAATAATTATAATAATATTGTCATATATAGGTATGAGTATTATTAGGAGATTGGGAAGATATTTGGAGTAGAAGAATCTCCTAAATTATAGGAAAGATATTTCCTATATATTTGTGTAATGATTCGAATGTAATATGTAATAGAAGAATATTATTGAGTGGAATAATATATTATATATTCGAGTATTACTCTGTGTTCAATTTCCACGATCTATACGAGTTAATCTCTGGTATATGATCGTCTAATACCTAACATCGGTATTAGAGCAGTAATGGAATCCTAAAGTTTTGTGAGGCGCAGTTACACTTGGATTTGTCCCTGTGTATGAGAGACTAAGTTTTCAAGAATGAGTCTGTATTATTAGTTCCTCATTTTATTTAGTATTATTGCTCTGCCTAGCTAATGAGAAAAGAAGGATGTTGCCTTCTAAATTTGTGCAAATATATTTTCACCCACTGGATCTTGGATTGCATTGGTATGCAGTTGTACCAAATTCAAAATAAATTATGTAGTTCTGATCATCCATTGCTCTAGAATATACAACCATGCAACCCATGTTAGAAGAAATATTACCATCCACATTGAAGATATCTTTATCCTCGACATAGCTTGTAGTGTTATATTTTTTGGTAGTGATCACACTGGATGCCAACTTGGTAATTCTACAAAGCTCATCTTGGGATCTGTGTCATTATGCATTGATCAATAATCACAGATCTAATGAAATCCAAGGAGGAACAAATGAAAATTAGTTATTGTAGCATTAATGCTCAGTGCATAGCTCTGCATGTAGATCATTAGCATTAATTTAATCAAGAATTGGCATCATTTAAAGATCCATTGTTTGCTCTTGATGCATGGTCTTATAGATTAGTTGTGCATTTCCATGTGTTCATGTTGGTAGCGATCTATATTCTCGTTCTATGCTCCATCTTTACGATGTCTCTATGAACTACATCTTTGAGGTAGAAGGACAACCTATTGCTTGTCTATGATCTGCTCATTATATTATAGTATTGTAGATTAATAGTTATATAATATAGCAATGTTAATATTTTATAAAATCTATCAAATATTAGATAATATTTTTTGTAAAAAATTTATTCATGTATGTCTTAGTCATTATTCATATAACATTTTTCTTCATATATTTTTCGTAATTTTAGTAATAAATAAGTATTAAATATTACTTATAATATTAAATTATTATTAATTATACTATAATTAATTAAAATATAATATATTATTATACTATAATTAATATTATATTATGATATATTAGTATATTATTTATATATGTATAGTGGCAAGAGGGGGACTTTTAGCGATCTCTATCTGAAAGGTCCTTGTGTTTTGTCTAGCCTCATAAAATTCTTATATGTGGTTTAGATTTTGAAGCTACAAGTCATGATTGTTGGTAGGGACTAAACAAGATTATTATAATATTTTTCTAGGATTTGCATAATCTTTGCAGATTTGTGTTTCCTACTTGGGCTCGAAAATTAGTGGTCCAAATTTTTGAAATTTGTTCCAACCTATTATGTAACCCGATGACTAATTTGGCAAGGCTTGGATTCTAGTGTTTGGGTCAACAACTATTGATTCCTAGCATATGTTTCGATATGTCTTAAGACTCTGAGACCTTTTAAGGTAGGTCTCAGACCCTGTGTCTTGTCTTTTTTTTTGAATAATTTAAAGAAACAATAAAAAATAATATTTTATGTTGTTTCAATGACTTATTTTATTAAAAAGACAATTTAATATTATTTTATTATTAAAAGTTCAAGTCCAATAAAGTATTTTTAAAATGGGGCCTAACGTGATGTCAGGAATGGGGTATAAAGTTATATTATTTTAAAAGGTTCCTAAGTCACTTTGAATTATATTTTGGGGAAAATGAGAAGATAGAAAATAATATTTTATTTTCCTACAAGTGTTTATAAAAGAAACATTTGGGTAAAATGAGGATTTATTTAATGATTACTAAACTCTATTTTCTTGAGAATGAACGATTGTTCTTCTTTTCTACCCAAGGATGAAAACCCTTTGGTAAAGAATGGTTTTGAAGACGAAAACCCTCCTAGCCATTTGAGTAATTCCATCTAGGGAATACCAATGTGTTGCAAGGATCAAATTTTGGGAAGAAAACACTAATCTCCATTTTGAGTAATTCCATTCAGGATTACATTTATGTTTCAGAGAATAAGTTTTTCTAGGGTTTCATGCCATGGATTTTGATTTCAAAAACAAGTGAAAGAATTGTTGCAAAGTAGATCTTAGGGTTTCCCTATCTAGGGTTTGACTTTGAATATTTCAAACCATTACACTGTCATAAATCAACCTTCAACAATAAATTGTATCATTCCCAACATTATGATTTTAAGTAGATATTTGTGCAATAGGTAGTTGGAAAGCATCAATCTAGGGTTTTACCAGTTTTTAGAATGCAACATTAGGGTTTAAGCAGCATTAGTAAAAAAGGTAACAATAGTTCAAAATTTCATATTTTATTAGCAATAATACATAAAGATGTCGTCTAGGGTTTCTAGTTGTCAGCAAAAATCAGTAATAATAGGGTGGTGTTCAAAACAACTGATATCAATAATCAACTATAACAACACAATCTTTTAATTTCGGGAGTAGCAAATCCTTGTAATCAACAAATAAGAGGTTGGATTAACGATATTATGCCAATTGTAATATCAATCTTAAATTTTAATCTATATACAAAAGTGAATAAATATTTTGTTAGAAAATTATAGTCTTATTATGAAATAAAAAATTCAATTTTGACATGATCCCATTCCTGACAAATTAAATCACAAAATTGTTTAAAATCTTTCCAAGTTGTAAATTAAGGGTTTATGAAAAAATTAAAACTATTACTTTTTGTCCAAAAGGGACATTACACCCTGGCACTACCTTGAACAGTTTTGAGGCTCAATGTTGGACATATCATGAGGGAAATATTCCATTTTATGGTGGAAATTATATAAGGTTTAGATGAAATCAAAATCCCTTCTTTTGCTAAGAGGGTAACGACCTTAAAAATAGTGGCAAAAGTCAAATCATATGTTGTAATGCTACATCTTGAATGTGGTTTCAACAGTTCTCAACTTATGTCAGTCAGAATTATGCAAAAAATGTTGTTACCTAAATGCAAACAAATATGTATTTGATTGTGATTGAGAGTGACAAAATTTCCCAACCACTCCTATCAATTTTATTGGTTAATGTGAGAAAAGAGGGGTAGAAAGTCTCACCAACTACACAAGCACTGTCTAAAAATGTAGTTAATTAGTGTGAATAAGATTTGAAGCCATACCTAACAATAGAAATGATCGCTGAACAAAACAAAAACTCTCTTATTGCAAGAAAGATAGATGCAGTAAAAGTGATCTTAAAAGATAAAACATTGTTTTCATGTAAAGAATCCTAGGAGCCAAGCCACCAATATCTAGACAAAGAACAAATTGTCAAGGATTAATATTTACATGAATGATTTACTATGATAAATAGTTAGTAATTTACAACATGATAAATTACTTAGTAATATTATTGTTATGTTATGTAATAACAATGTATATGCTTTTCCACCAATAAGAAACAAGGGGCCATATGTAGAGTCTAATCCCACCACCAACAAATGAAGACCCTACACTAGAAAACATGACCGTCCATTCATTGCCATTTATCTGTTTTCCATGACAAAGAATTTCTTATAGATAGTCTATATCTTACCAACAATAAATTTATATTCATAAATATCCTACAATAGAATATACAATAAGAATCAATTAGATGGTTTATATGAATAAACAAATTAGTTTAATATAGACATTTCAAATGGTGTATTTACAATTATTTATGGTCATTGGAATTTTATTAATTATTATTGAGGTCATAACCATTATCAATAATAGTATAGAGGTCATGTAAAGTGCAAATACTTTGTAATAATGTAGATTTATTAAACTATGTATGGTGGTTAAGTTATGGTTGTAAGATATTTCAATTTTAATTTATATTAAAAATTGTAATAACTCAATTTTATTTTTTTCATTTTTATTAAAATTTCATTTTTTTTACGTAAAATGATTTTCTCAATATACTAATATAAATTTCAGATTAAATTTATTGTAATTTTCTTTTATAAGTTCCCACTTTAAATTAAAACTTTATGATAAATTATCACCATCTTTCACAATTTTGTAAAAATGAATCGCTTTCAATAAAATTTATCATGTCATAACTTTATTATTATTAGTTTTTATCATTCTTATCTTTTTTTTTCGTTCTTTTTTTTTTGTGACTGAAGGTGTTCTACAACTTTTCTGGAATAGTATTATCATCGTGTTAGACTCGATGATCTGGTACACACTTCAAACGCGCTATCACAAGATGAGTCCAACGGACTAATCCCTTGAACTTACGCTAGTACCCCACCCGATACTCACAATTCAATCAAAGTTCGAACCCGTGACCTAGTAATCACCGTTACAATAACTTACCGTTGAAATATAACTTTAAAAGCTTTATCATTCTTATCTTATAAACACTTATTCTTCGTAATATTTTCTTATAAAAAATTATTTCACTTTTATTTATATAATTAAAAAAATAAAAATAAAATTATTAAATTTAAACATAATATTAATTTAATAATATTTAAATAATTAAAAAAAAAAACTTTTTTTTCATTAATTTCATTGAAATAATACAACTATTTCTATGTAAGTTTAAAAACCTCAAATAAATTTAAAAAATCTAAAATAAGGCGCCAATTATTCATAACTAATATCAATAAACCAGCGTATACTTTAATTTAGTGAACATAGTAAAAAATAAAAAATAATATGCATGGGATCCATCTATCACTGGGATACACCTCTTTATAGGAATGTGTCTTAATGACATAACGACCCACTTATTAGGGGTAGTCACATCAACTTAATTTTTTTTTTAAATTTATTTTCATTTAAAAAAATAATAAACATAAAATTAATTTGCTCAATTTGATGGAGACATTTTTTGAGATTTTTTTTTTTTTAATATTAAAACAATGTATATTACAAGAAATAAATATTGCAGAGTTGCAAATTAAAAAAAACTACCGAATAACACAGTGTTGTTATGAAACAACTAACAACTTGGCAAACCTAAAATTGTTTATAAGAACCACTATCAAATGCAGTACATTACAACTCAACCCTCTATATAACAATACAGAGAAAAAACAACAAAGTTGCGTCAAACTGTAGACTATGAAGTGAAATGTTTTGTGTTCAATGCTCTAGCATTTGCAAGCTGCAGAATTTGAGATTTAATTTGCTCAAGCTGATAATCAGACAACATATTCTTCTAAGATAAGCCCTGTAGATGTGAAAACAAATAAGCAATCCGCAAAATGATATTAGAGTAAAGCCGCAGAATAACTGATTTTGAATAAAATTTAACATTAGAGAACACTGCTAAACCCTTGGGTTTTCATAAATGAAAAAAAATGTCCTATTTGATAGAATCAGAGATCAAATTATTATGTAATCCAAATCCCAATAATGCTTTGATAAAGATTTGAACGAGAGATTTGATATTTTCAGAGCCACTAATTATAAGATTATAAATTTTTGGAAGTATTGTATGTCCACTTTTTAACTCGATGTTTCGAATCAACATCTGCGATTCATCTTCAAGGGAAATAATTATCTTTATAATTCCCACTTATGAAAGGTGAAGATGAGAGATTTGATACTTTCACAGTACATAATGATTAGTTAAAGTAACCAAATGAAAACAAACATTATAATCATCATAATAATCATTAGAATAAATATTTAACTATACTCTCTTTTCAAACCGAATTGTCAACCACTTCAAACAGTCATATAACAGTTAAACGCATTAATATAAATTATGATCATTTAACATCTCTAGACTCAAGGCAAAAATATATGTAACGGAGCTGCGCTGTAATTCTCAACTTAAATCTTTCCTAATTATGAATCATAGATGTTGATTCGAAATGTGTCGAATAAGACATTGCTCACAGTTGTCATCCAAAAATCTTCAATTGATTCTTATAGAGTAAAAATATCAAAACTCTTATTAGATAGATTAGATTGCAAGTTTTTATAAGTACTGTGTACCGAATTTTTAACTCAACCAGATCAACATTTGTGAGCCATCTTTAGGGGAAAGAATTGCATTTCCTTATAAAAAATACCTTGTCATTGTCCTCTAACTTATAGAAAACTAGAAAAATAAGTTTTTTTTAGTTTTTTCTTTCTCTAAAATATAATAAATTATGAAAAATTAATATTAAAACTTTTAGATTGTGAGAAAATATTTACATTATACATTTTCTAAGACAAATGAATAGATAGAGGTGATTACAATTGATATGTGCGCAATAGAATAAAATAATATGCAACATAAAAATATTAATAATAATAAGTTGATGGGATATGGGTGTATTGGTTAAGAGGTTTGATTGTGTCCAGCGCCACTAGGGTCAAATCTCACTCTAGCATAATAAGTCAGTGATAACTATTGATAACTTAGGTTGATCTGTAATGATCAATAGTGATTTAAATAAGATCGATATTCAATATAAAGAGAACATAAATCTCTCGTTCTATTTTAAGATGGTTCTATTAACTCCAATCAAAATGCTACCCTATTTATCCAATCAATAATAATAACAATAATAATACAACAAAATAAAATAACTTAACATAAACCTAGACAACAACAAAGTTTTGAATAGTTGTTTTCTGTGGTAGGTAGGTTGCTATTGTTGGTGGTGTTGGTGGTAATAGTCTGAGATGGTTAGAATACTCCCAGATAAAGAAGTTGAGGGATATATTTTGCTTTCCTACCACACCAAACAATGGTGGGTAGGTGAGAAAGTGCGAAAAAATGATGGTTGCATTTAAAAATTAAAATGTTAGGTACAATGGGGATGGTTTGGTAGGTTAAGTTGGTGGAAAGCTTATACATTATATTATATCTAATATTTAATATTTGCTTGACTAACTTTAGTCACGTTTTAGGGCCGTCAATTTGTTTTTTCCTCTACGTAGCGAATGTTATTGTGCATTTCCATAAAGTTCGGAAGGATTTATTTATATGGAAATTGTCCTCAAACGGAGTGTCAGAGATTCGAACTCGTGACGCGAAAATATCGCGTTAGCCGAAAAATTAGCTACCGCCAAAATATTCCTCACGAAAAATTAGATGGTCCATTGTTAGACGTTGTTGAGTTATTGTCGTCTGTATAATTGCAAGCAATGGTTGACCTCTGGTGGATACGTCTCCACATGTTACTTATATTTTTGTCGCGTGTTTGTGTAATAAAAAGGAAAAGATTAAGTGGGTAAAAGGTGATGTTTAGTCATTCATCAAAATATAGATTTTTAAAAAAATGAGATTAAGATTATGACCTGGACGAATTTGATAGAATGGATATCTCTTAATCTTTGATAGTGAATGAAAGAAATATTTTGTACACCTAATTTATATAAAAGCAGGGTTTCAATCAACAAAAAAGAAAAAGTTCGAGCATCTTATTTAAGTTTGTAATATAGTTTATAGTATATAAGATTATTTCGTATTTCAAATATATAGGAAGTATTATATTATATTTTAAATAGTATGTATATATGAAGGTTATACAATGTGTGAGACCACCTCTTATTCGTAACATATGGGAGTCATCTAATTGTATTTTGAATATGAGGTGTATATTTAATTTATAACATTTGAGACTACCTCATACTCCTATATATTTTTATTTGATAGAGTAAAATGCTATTCATTAGAGCTATGAATTGATATTGGGACACAACAAGGGGCCCAGTCCTCGTAATATGAAAAAACACCAACAAGACAAGGAGAACAAATAAGAAACAAGCCAAACAAGACACTTCACTAAAGGAAGCACATCTCAACAGAGGTAGACTAAACAACAACTTAAATATTGGACTAAAAAGAAAAACAATACCTAAAACAAAATTGCATTTGAAAGCCCACACGGGTGGTGTAGTTGGCTAAAGGCTTTGGGTTCTTCCCATATAAGTCCCGAGGTCGATTCTCGTGGTCCGGGTTAAAATTGTTGATTGGTGCGTTTGGGCCCCACCATCAGCGCCCAAAGGACTAGTCTCGCCTCTGCTCGCCCCAATGAAGGTCGTTGGACAGAGTCACAGTGTCCCAAATGGGATCGGGGATACCTCTGGGTCAAAAAAAAAACATAGATTTGAGTTTGGAAGTCTTCAATGAATCTTCAGCAGAAAAGACACAACAAAAGTGGAAGCCAGGCAGGGGAGGCACTTCTCGTTTGCAGGGAAGAGCTTGTCTTCTCTCACACTGAGTGAGGTGGTCGACAAAGGGGGGTTGTCCATGTCTGGGGAGATGGCTCCATGATCGAAGGGGGCAAACTAGAAGACGTTGAAGCCTGGTAGAAAACCTCATGATTACACCCTCTGAAGTCTTGACGAGGAAGGATGGGTCGTTGCCGAGCACGTCATCACCCTATACCCCAAGTGATTACGCCAAAAATAATGGAAAGGGAAACCTAATATATATAAAAATATCTAATTGTGTCTCAAATATAAAACATAAATATAATTTATAATAAATGAGACCATCTCGTACTCCCACCATTATATAAGAGACATCTAATTCTATTTCAAATATAAAACTTACATACCAGACACCCTATAAATTTTGAACTTGTGATCGCTTTTTCAAGATCACAAATTCTACACTATTAAACTAACTCAAATAAACTTTTAAAATTGATACACATATATCTACATATTTAATAAGTTTAAAAAATTGTTCCATAAATATATTATTAAAAAAATATCAATAAAAATTGTTTGGTCAAACTTTGAAACGATACGCTAAAATTAATTCTAAGGAAGCTAAAATTCAAAAATCATTATATGTTTTTGACCGCCTAAAAAAATTATAAATAAAAATATTTTTGGCAAAAGAACATTACATAGAAATGGTAAACCGTTCAAAAGAAAATTATAATGTCCTCAAAGTTGGAAGTTATATTGGGAGGGGTGTTGCTTGATATTTTTATGGAAGTTTTGTATACCAAAATAATGTAAATTGATATTCGTATTTCATTTTAAATTTACGATTATTAATTCAATTTCATTTTTTGTATATGAAACATTAAATAATAATAATTTGATATTTTTAGTAGAAGTGGTAGTGGAAAATGAGGTGGTGTGTTTTTTAATATGACATGACAATATGTTATGTAGAGAGGAGATGTTCCATTTCACCGTGAGCTTGAGCCATGACGAAGTGGTGGGAAAGGGCAAGGTCATATAGAACATGAAACCAGTGAAATATTTCAAGGTGATTCGGATGGTGATGGTGAGGGACAATGACAATCTATTTTAGACAATGGTCTCGAAAAAGCCCACACAAATACACACATATAATTTAATGACATGTCACATATGTCAATACAATCTATAACTTCCACCAAAATGTTTCAGTTACCTAATACATAATTGAAACATGTATCATCTCAATAAAAATAGAAGTCAAATATCTAAAAATTCTTTCAAAAACATAAAAAATACACCAAATACCAATTTAGATGAGTATAAAATTAAATAAATGAAAACACTGACTACTTTAACTATTGAAACCAAAATAAACAACTCTAAAACTAATTAGCTACAAAAATGAACAAATAAATACTAATATAATAAAATTAAAATGTATTATATTAATTTACTAGTATAAATATTATATTTATTTTAATAATATAATAAAATATATTATATTGTATAATTTAATATACTTTTATATGATCATATAATAAAATATATATTTATATTATATATTACATAATATATAATATTATAGATTAATAGTTATATAATATAGTAATGTTAATATTTTATAAAATGTATTATATATTAAGTAATATTTTAAAAAAAAGTTGTATTTATGTATATTTTAGTTATTATTCAAATGATCTTCGTGAGTAATCATTATTCATATAATATTTTTTTTCATATTTTTAATAAATAGGTATTAGATATTATTTATAGTATCAAATTAAATTATATATATATATATATATATATACTATAATTAATTAAAATATAATATATTAATATATTATATTAATAAAAAATAATATTATAAAATATTAGTGTATTTTATATATAAAATGGTAGAGGACTTTTCTTGGGATCTATCTGAAAGGTCCTTGTGTTTTGTCTAGCCTTGTAAAACTCATAATTGCAATTTAGATTTTGAAGCTACAAGCCCTAATTGTCGGTAGAGACTAAACAAGATTATCATAATATTTTTCTTGGCTTTGTACAATCCTTGCATATTTGTGTTCCCTGCTTGGGCTCAAAAATCAATGGTCCCAATTTTTGAAATTTGTTCCAACATATCATAGAACCTGACGACTAATTTGGCAAGACTTGAACTCTTGTGTTTGCATCAACAACTCTTGGTTCCTGGTATATGTTTCAACAGGGATTAGACTCTAAGACCTTTTAAGGTAAGTCTCGAACCCTATATCATATCCCTTTTTTGAATAAGTTAAGGAAATAATCAAAAAAAAAAATTAAGTTGTTCCAATGACTTACTTTATTAAAAAGATAACTTACTATTATTTTATTATTAAAAGTTTCAATTCCAATAAAGTATTTTTAGAATGGGGCCTAAAGTGACGTTAGGCATGGGGTACAAAGTGAAATTATTTTAAAAGGTTTGTAAGTCACTTTGAATTACATTTTGGAGAAAAAGAGAAAATAGAGATTAATATTTTATTTTCTTAGAAGTGTCGATAAAAGAAACGTTTGGACAAAAGGAGGATTCATTCAATGATTACCAAACTCTATTTTCTTGAGAATGAACGATTGTTCTTCTTTTCTACCCAAGGATGAAAACCCTTTGGTAAAGAATTCATTTTGAGGACGAAAACCCTCCTAGCCATTTGTGTAATTCCATCCAAGGATTACCAGTGCATTGCAAGGATAAAATTTGGAGAAGAAAATCCTCGTCTCCATTTTGGGTAATTCTATTCAGGGATTACATTTATGTTTCAAAGAATAAGTTTTTCTAGGGTATCATGCCATGGATTTTGATTTCATAAAGAAGTGAAAGAGTTGTTAGAAAGTAGATCATGGGGTTACCTTATCAAGGGTTTGACTCTGAAGATTTCATAACATTGCGCTATCATAAATCAACCTTCAATAATAAATTTTGTCATTCCCAACATTATGATTTTAAGTAGATATTTATGAAATAGGTAATTGGAAAGCATCAACATAGGGTTTTACTATTTTTTAGAATGCAACATTAGGGTTTAAGCAACAATAGTACAAAAGTTAATAATAGTTCAAAATTTCATATTTTATTAACAATAGTACATAAAGATGTCATCTAGGGTTTCTAGTTGTTAGTAAAAATCAGTAACAATAGGGTGGTGTTCAGAATAACTGGTATCAACAATCAATTACAACAACACAATCTTTCAATTTCAAGAGTAGCAAATCCTTGTAATCAACAAATAAGAGGTTAGATTATCAATATTTTGTCAATTGTAATATCAATCTTAAATTGTAATATGTATGCAAAAGTGAATAAGGATTTTGTTGGGAAATTATAGTCTTATTGTGAACTAAAAAAATCAACTTTGACATGTTCCCATTCTTGACAAATTCAATCACAAAATTGTTTAAAATCTCCTCATGTTGCAAATTAAGGGTTGATGGAAAAATATGAAATTATTACTTTTTGTCCAAAAGGGACATTACACCCTAGAACTATCTTGAATAGTTCTTAGGCTCAAGCTGATGTTGGACATATCACGAGGGAAATATTCTAGTTGATGGTGGAAAGTTTATAAGGTTTATATGAAATCAAAATCCCTTCTTTGGCTAAGAGGGTTACGATTTTAGAAATTGTGGCAAAAGTCAAATCATGTGTTGTAATGCTACATCTCGAATGTGATGATCTTATTCTTAAAACGTTTCAATATTTCTTTATTTCTATCAGTAAGAATCATGCAAAAAATATTGTTACCTTAATGCAAACAATTATGTATTTGACTATGAATGAGAATGACAACATTTCCCAACCACTCCTATCAATTTTATTGGATAATGTGAGAAAGCAGGGGTAGGAAGTCTCTCTAGTTGCACATGCACTAGATAAAAATGTAGTTAATCAATGTGAAGAAAAGTTGAATCCATACTTAACAATAGAAATGATGGTTGAACAAAACAAGAACTCTCTTGTTGAATGAAAGATACATGCAGTAAAAGTGATCTTAGAAGACAAGAACATTGCTTCTTATGTAAATAAACCTGGGAGCCCAGCCACTGATGCCCAGGTAAAGAACAAGTTGTTGAGGAGTAGTATTTACATGAGCATTTTTACTATGATAAATAGTTAGTGATTTACGGTATGGTAAATTACTTAGTAACATTATTGTTATGTAACAATAATGTATAGTTGGTTAACATATTATTGGATTGAATAATAATAATAATAATAATAATAATAATAATAATAATATTGTCATATATAGGTACGAGTATTATTAGGAGATTGGGAAGATATTTGGGGTAGAAGAATCTCCTAAATTATAGGAAAGATATTTCTTATATATTTGTGTAATGATTCAAATGTAATATGTAATAGAATAATATTATTGAGTGGAATAATATATTATATATTTGAGTATTACTTTGTGTTCAATTTCCACAATCTATGAGTTAATCTCTGGTATATGATCATCCAATACCTAACATCGATATTAGAGCAATAATGGAATCCTAAAGTTTTGTGAGGGGTAGTTACACTTTGATTTGTCCAAGTGTATGAGAGACTAAGTTTTCGAGAATGAGTCTGTATTACTAGTTCCTGATTTTGTTTGGCATTGTTGCTTTGCCTAGCTAATGAGAAAAGAAGGATGTTGCCTTATAAATTTGTGCAAATATATTTTCACACACTGGATCTTGCATTGCATTGGTATGCAGTTGCACCAAATTCAAAATAAATTATGTAGTTCTGATCATCCATTTCTCTAGAATATACAACCATGCAACCCATGTTAGAAGAAATATTACCATCCACATTGAAGATATCTTTATCCTCAACATAGCTTGTATTGTTATATTTTCTTGCAGTGATCACCCTAGATGCCAACTTGGTAGTTCTACAGAGCTCATCTTGGGATTTGTGTCATTATGCATTGATCAACAATCAAAAATCTAATGAAATCCAAGGAGGAACAAATGAAAATTAGGTATTATAACATTAATGCTCAGTGCATAGCTCTACATTTAGATCATTAGCATTAATTTAATCAAGAATTGGCATCATTTGAGTATCTATGGTATGCTCTTGATGCATGGTCTTATAGATCAGTTGTGCATTTCCATGTGTTTATGTTGGTAGTGATCTATATTCTCATTCTATGCTCCATCTTTACGATGTCTCTGTGAACTACATCTTTGAGTTAGAAGGACATGATATTGCTTGTATGTGATGTCCTCATTATTTTATAGTATTATAGATTAATAGTTATATAATATAGTAATGTTAATATTTTATAAGATCTATCATATATTAGATAATATTATTTGTTAAAAATTTATTCATGTATGTCTTAGTCATTATTCCTATTACATTTTTCTTCATATATTTTTTGTATTTTTAGTAATAAATAAATATTAAATATTACTTGTAATATTAAATATATATATTATATAATTATTATTAATTATACTATAATTAATTAAAATATAATATATTATTATACTATAATTAATATAATATTATATTATGTTATGATATATTAGTATATTATTTATTTATGTATAGTGCTAAGAGGGGGACTTTTATCGAGCTCTATCTAAAAGGTCCTTGTATTTTGTTCATGTATGTCTTAGTCATTATTCCTATTACATTTTTCTTCATATATTTTTTGTATTTTTAGTAATAAATAAATATTAAATATTACTTGTAATATTAAATATATATATTATATAATTATTATTAATTATACTATAATTAATTAAAATATAATATATTATTATACTATAATTAATATAATATTATATTATGTTATGATATATTAGTATATTATTTATTTATGTATAGTGCTAAGAGGGGGACTTTTATCGAGCTCTATCTAAAAGGTCCTTGTATTTTGTCTATTAGATTTTGAAGCTACAAGTCATTATTGTTGGTAGGGACTAAACAAGATTATCATAATATTTTCTACGCTTTGCACAATCCTTGTAGATTTGTGTTTCCTACTTGGGCTCGAAAATCAATGGTCCAAATTTTTGAAATTTGTTCCAACCTATTATGTAACCCGATGACTAATTTGGCAAGGCATGGACTCTAGTGTTTGGGTCAATAACTATTGATACCTGGTATATGTTTCGACATGTCTTAGAATTTGAGACCTTTTAAGGTAGGTCTCAGACCCTGTGTCATGTCTTCTTTTTTGTACAAATTAAAGAAATAATAAAAAATAATATTTTATGTTGTTCCAATGACTTATTTTAATAAAAAGACAATTTAATATTATTTTATTATTAAACGTTCAATTCCAATAAAGTATTTTTAAAATGGGGCCTAACTTTGATGTTAGGCATAGGGTACAAAGTTATATTATTTTAAAAGGTTCCTAAGTCACTTTGAATTATATTTTGGGGAAAATGAGACGATAGAAAATAATATTTTAGTTGCCTACAAGTGTCTATAAAAGAAACATTTGGGCAAAATGAGGATTCTTTCAATGATTACTAAACTCTATTTTATTGAGAATGAGCGATTGTTCTTCTTTTCTACCTAAGGATGAAAACCCTTTAGTAAAGAATGGTTTTAAAGATGAAAAACCTCCTAGCCATTTGAGTAATCCCATCTAAGGAGTACCAGTGTGTTGCAAGGATCAAATTTGGGGAAGAAAACCCTCATCTCCATTTTGGGTAATTCCATTCAAGATTACATTTATGTTTCAAAGAATAAGTTTTTCTAGGGTTTCAAGCCATGGATTTTGATTACATAAACAAGTGAAAGAATTGTTGCAAAGTAGATCATAGGGTTTCCTTATCTAGGGTTTGACTTTGAATATTTCAAACCATTACATTGTCATAAATCAACCTTCAATAATAAATTTTATCATTCCCAACATTATGATTTTAAGTAGATATTTGTGCAGTAGGTAGTTGGAAAGCATCAATCTAGGGTTTTACCAGGTTTTAGAATGCAACATTAAGGTCTAAGAAACAATAGTAAAAAAGGTAATAGTAGTTCAAAATTTCATATTTTATTAGCAATAATACATAAAGATGTCTAGGGTTTCTAGTTGTCAGCAAAAATCAGTAATAATAGGGTGGTGTTCAAAATAATTGATATCAACAATCAACTATAAGAACACAATCTTTTAATTTCAGGAGTAGCAGATCCTTGTAATCAACAAATAAGAGGTTGGATCAACATTATTATGCCAATTGTAATATCAATCTTAAATTTTAATCTATATACAAAAGTGAATAAATATTTTGTTGGAAAATTATAGTCTTATTATGAAATAAAAAATTCAATTTTGACATGCTCCCATTCCTGACCAATTTTAAATCACAAAATTGTTTAAAATCTTTCCAAGTTGTAAATTAAGGGTTTATGGACAAACTAAAATTATTACTTTTTTTCCAAAAGGGACATTACACCCTGACACTACCTTGAACAATTTTCAGGCTCAATGTTGGACATATCATGAGGGAAATATTCCATTTTATGGTGGAATTTATATAAGGTTTAGATGAAATCAAAATCCTTTCTTTTGCTAAGAGGGTAAAGATTTTAGGAATTGTAGCAAAAGTCAAATCATGTGTTGTAATGCTACATCTTGCATGTGGTTTCAACATTTCTTTGCTTATGTCAGTAAGAATCCTGTAAAAAATGTTGTTACCTCAATGCAAACAAATATGTATTTGATTATGATTGAGAGTGACAAAATTTCCATACGACTCCTATCAATTTTATTGGTTAATGTGAGAAAGGAGGGGTAGGAAGTCTCACCAACTACACAAGCACTGGCTAAAAATGTAGTTAATCAGTGTGAATGTGAATAAAATTTGAAGCCATAGCTAACAATAGAATTGATGGCTGAACAGAATAAGAACTCTCCTATTGCAAGAAAGATAGATGCAATAAAAGTGATCTTAGAAGACGAAACATTATTTTTCATGTAAAGAACCCTATGAGCCAAGCCATCGATGTCTAGGCAAAGAACAAGTTTTTGAGGATTAATATTTACATGAGTGATTTACTATGGTAAATAGTTAGTAATTTATGACATGGTAAATTACTTAGTAACATTATTGTTATGTAACAACAATGTATAGTTGGTTAGCATATTATTGTTGTGAATAACAATAATATTGTCACATATATGTATGAGTATTATTAGGAGATTGGAAAGATATTTTGGATAGAAGAATCTCCTAAATTATAGGAAAGGTATTTCCTATATATTTGTGTAAAGGTTCCAATGTAATATACAACATAAGAATATTATTGAGTGGAATAATATAATGTATATTTGAATATTACTCTGTGTTCAACTTCCACACTCTATATAACTTAATCCACAATCTATATGGGTTAATCTCTAGTATATGATTGTCCAATACCAAATATTGGTATCAGATCAGTAATGAAATCTTGAAGTTTTGTGTGGGCAGTTATGTAGATATCCAATTCCTAACATCATTGTGTTGAAATTGTCAATCTTACTTAAAATTTATGAAAATGCTTAAAATTGGGCCAAAATTACTTAAACACACTAAATGGTTCAAGCTTGTCATATACAAATACCAATTTAGGTTAATGTATTCCTAAATGGGGCAATGCATTTTATGTGATTATTAACTTTGATCAAATCATTTCAAGTCAAAATGATGAAAACACATTTTGGTGCTCTGAATCACTCTTTTCTTCTAATTTGAAAGCACACGATATATGCATGTGTTATTTTGTGTTGACAACATCTTAAATGGGATGATATTTCGTAAGCAACTAAAATTGTCTTCTAATTCCTCTCCAATCAAATTATGACCCAATAATATGACTTTCTCACCAGTTTGATTAATAAAGTGCACCAATTTCCAAATAATTGCACTAAAATTGAGTAATCTTACTTAGACAAATTAAACCAAATTATGAGCTTAAGTAAGAATTCCAATCAAGTTATTGAAAATTTATTTATTGAAAATTGATTCCTATTAAGTGCATAATCAAATGATATGATTAATGGGGTAGCATCTATAAGCCATACATGCAATAAATATCAATATTATGGATTTCGATGCCTCTAAAATGCCCATTCCTCCCAAATTATTATGAAGATATTTATGGATTTTATTTACATAATTGGATTAACTCATGGCCACACATCTTAATTTTGAAATGGACGGTCATGATTAATCCTTATCATTTTGGAAAATTTATAAATAAAAGGCCTCTCACTCATATGTTTAAGCTTCATTTGTCTAAATTTATTATGCAAAATTATCTCGACAACATTTTGTGTGTGTTGATTATTATGTTTAATTTACAATTTGATAGCTTTATTGATAGACATAACCTTGATTTCATATTGAATGAGCCTAGTTTATAGTTGGTGATCTTGAGATGGTGGAGGATCTTGCCTTGTACCATTGTTGAAGACTTGAGCATCAAATCAAGGGGAAAAACATGCTTTGAGATGTTTATGGATGAGGGGATGCTCTTGGAAAGGTAACTTGTGTTTGATTTCTTTCATATTGTTCTTAATTATCATTTGCACACCCCGTTGAATAGGTTGGCCTAGATTGTTATGTTCTTATGCATTTCTTATGTTTTTCATGACTAATTCTCGATCTAACCATCTTTTTAATCAATATATATATATATATATATATATATATATATATATATATATATATATCTTGGCATGCTCGGTGGGATAAAGCATATCTCTCAAGCAAGGAAAACATTTTGGCAATCTTAGATTCCATTAAAAGTCTTTTAAAATCATTAAAAAGTAATTTTTATGTTCATTTTCCTGTGTTTTTAACCTTTTTTATTGATACATAGGTCACATAGTGACCGATGCCAATTCTGTGTGTTGTCCCCAAAAAATGTCACTCATTTTTTGGACAACCTATGAACTATTTTGGGCCCTGCAAGACCAAAATTGTCTCTTCCCTTTTCAAAATTTGTTCTGAGCATTCAAACTCCTCATTTTTCAAGCTTCTCAGAATTCTACGGACTCTGCAAGAAGAAATCTACGAACTCAATATGCTTGAAATTAACAGGTTCACAGGGTTCAATGGCTATAGTAGGTGAATTCAATCGAAAGGGGCAAGTTTCCAACACTTAGGCATTTTCAAAATTGGTTCAATCGGTCAGTTCAATCAAGCGGTTCAAAGGAGCGCCCGAAAGAAAAAGACCAAAGAGTGGAAGCTGCCACATGTCACCTACGGGACACATTATAATTTGTTTCAAAAAATAGCAGAATGTGCCACGTGTCATCTGCAAAGCTCAGCGGAGGTTACCAAGTGTCAATATCCACAGTTTCTTCCTTGTGTCCCGTTATGACTCAACGGATCACAACAAGTGTTTGCATCCACGCTTTAAGTTTCCATAAGCTTCATAGCTTCTTTCAATAAGCTCCCCTCTGAGTCCCGCAAAAGGTGCCAAGTGGAAAATGTAGAAGGTTTTTATGTGCTTTTCTTAAATGCGGAAGTTGCCACCTGTTCTTTGCAAAGCTCGACAGAGGCCGTCAAGTGTCAAACTCCACAGTTCCTTCCTTTTGTTTCATTATTTAAGTAAGGACCGTGGTGGGCCCTGGGTAAGTTGCTAAAGTGCAGCGGAAGCTGCCAAGTGTCGTCTGTCAGGACTCAATTTATAATAAGTTTCAAAGTAGCGAAACGTGCCACGTGTCCCGTTCTAGCTCAGCGGAGTGCGACAAGTGTCTACATCTGCAGTTTCCTCCTTTGGTTTCATAAGGGCTGTGGTGGGCCCTGGGTGAGGTGCTAAGGTCAAGCAAAGCGTGAAAAGTGTCTACATCTGCATGAATCTAAAAGAGTCTCGAATGTTTCTACAGTGTTTCTAGGAGCTCAGCGAAAGTCGCCACATGTCATCTTCCGTAGGACTCTCAAAAGGGGTCTAGAGCTTCTATAAGTTAAGCGGATGCTACCAAGTGTCCTCACTTATTTCAAATCAGAAGGCACCATGTGTCACTTGTTGAGATCAACAAAAAGCAGCCAAAGCAAGTGGGAAAGACATGAAGGAATTACTAAGGAGGACGACGGACCCGCAACCGTCAAATTCAAGGCAACCAAGTAGTCGTTGGCTTTCAAACAATAACAGACCTAAAGGCATTCAGAGACCTACAAGGCAAAAGGAAGAACCATCGAGAAAAGGAACCAAGAGAACTAGAAAAGGGGAAAGGTAGCCTGAGGGCTCGAATTGCAGTGGAAAGGGGGAAGACCAAAAATATCTACACGGTAGTTATTTCAGTAGGTGGAATAGTTTGCAAGGTGGATTCTTGAGCCCTTAAACACTGAAGGCCCAGCCTGTTTGTCTCCTTTGAAATAAAGACAAAATGGATAGTGGCACAGACACTAGATGATCCAGACCTATGAGTAGACACTTGAGATGAATCGACACACCATAGTTAAGACAACCACCCTATTCCAACATGGCCCTCCTTCACAAAATTTGAAATGCATTCAAGGCATTGAATGTAGCATGGGTCGCTCCATGGAACAAAGCGCCAAGCCTTTCTTGGTTGCTATATATTGTAGTCTCTTATGTCATTTTAAGGCAGATCTCTTTATTATCAAAAGCAAAACTCTACCCAAATTGAAAGGCATTACTAAGACTTTGAGCTCAGATTGCTCATCATATTTCTTTGTTTGAATCAGAAAGCAAGTTACTTTTAGACTTTGTGCTGTTATAGCTTGTATCATTATAGGAGATTGTTCTTATGTTTGTTTCCTGAGTGTATTCTTGTTTATTCAAATTAATAATCAGAGCTAGTGGAAGTGATAAGGAAGATGTCCTGAAGCCAGTTACTTTCAGACTTTGTGTTGTCATAGTTATCTTCAGTGTGTGTTTTCTTTATGTTCTTGTGTAAAGGATCTTGGGATGACTTTGTGCCCTCATTATCCTTCATATTATGTTTCTGTATAAATGACCTTGGGATGAATTTGTGCCCCCATTGTCCTTCGTATCTCACTTTTGGGCAGTCGAGGTGGAGACTTTGTGCTACATCTTAGTCTATTGGTTACTACACCCTTGGTTACCAGTTACTGGTCACTACATGAAAGAACTCCTGATGTTCCGTGCAAGATCACTTCTAAAAGAGGAGAAGTGCCTCCTCTATTTGTGAACATCATATTTGAAAAAAGAGAGATGGATGGTGTTGTCCTACCCTCGAGTGTTATTTTCTGCTTATATATATAGTATATAGCTCCTCATAGTTATTAGGGAACTTCCCCTTGATGAGAGGAGAGATTTGCCCTTGTTGATGTAGTAAACTTACACACCTGGTTGACCAATCTCCCTATGCTGTGGTTGAAGAGACCTATTTTGCTCCCCAGTTAGCTGGTCAACAAAATATTCACCCAACAATTTTTGGCAACTTTGTTGGGGATGTTACGTGCAATATGAAGCCTCAAGTTTCAGATTGAAGCAGCCCCTACCCTTATCCATTATAGACTCTAGCGACTCTATTCTATGTCTTACCCATTATCATTATAGCCTTACCATCTTCCTCCATCTCCATTATATTATCTTGTCTACAAAACTAGAGTTGTTGGGATAGAACACGCAGTTTGAAGCCTCAAGCTTCAAGTTGAAGCAGGGCCAGTTCTTTCTCATTTTTTTCTACAATCTGGCAACTCCACGCTATACTAGAAGCCAGAGAGCCCAAGGTGTTGTTGACCCTATCTTTCAGTTAGTGTAGCAAGGAAATTTTTATTTGTTCCCTCCCCAAATTCAAGTTCAATGATCTGGAAGTGTTCTTCCTACCCGTACCAGGACACCAACACAAGGTAGAGCTACTTTTTTTGCTGTTAGTAGAGCTTTGCCTATCCACACACTGCCCAAATTTGTTATCACTCTTTTTCATAATCCAATCATGGTCGTTTAAGGCCTCTGGGGTAACTCATTTGGCCCACTTAATTTGACTCCACCCCTGCATGAACTCCCATGTAGCTCAAGAAAAAATTTCCCCAAATTCTTTGGTGATGGGAGAGTTCACCCTAATTAACACATTACAACCTTCAGCATATCTTGTGGTGTGATAGGCATGGAATTTGAAGACGTGGCAGTCAGGCTCTTCGTGGAAACACTACAAGGTGCTGCTGGAGACTGGTTCTACCATCTGTAAGCTAGATCAGTGACTAATTGGAACACACTCAAAGCTAAATTTGAAGCCAGGTTCAAGCCTGTGGAAGATGCACATGCTTTTATGGCGCAACTCACAAGATGAAGAATGAACCTCATGAACCTATGAGGGATTTCATAGCAAAGTTTGACAAGCTGAGGAACCAAATTCTTGCTATTACTCTGCCTACACCTGAAAACCTCAAATACTTCTTCATCAACTCACAGCTGCCTGAAGTGAGTTTTCTGCTAGGGCGTGCTAGCCACATAGACCTTGAGGTTGCTCAAGACTTGGCTACTAAGGTAGAAGATGACCTTATCTTGGTAAGAAATATAAGGAGAGATCCAAATAGAGGTAAATCCTCTTCATCTTCTGAATTCTCCCCTTCAACCACCACTGATCCAATGGTGTAGAAGCTGGCAAATGATTGTTGGCCCTCAAAAAGCAAATGGCACAAGGGATGTCCGCTACTCCTTCATAAAGAGATGCACTAAGGAGGACGTTCCAAAATCAGTCATATCAAGGCCATGCTACTAGGAACCAAGGGCAATCAAATCATCTTCCTCCCCCTACCAGGAACAACCTTGCCATTGAAGCACCTCCAAACAACGCAGTGTTTGGGTATCTTGAAGCTGAATCAGATTTCTCATTCCAGCATGAGTTGAATCTTGAAGATGATGTTAATCTCTTCACTGAGGAAGAAGAATAATTAGCTAGTGACTCTAATATTGGTTTCTTGAATTATCAAGATGAACCCAGAAGTGAAGGTAATGCAACTGAGGGATCATATGTTATATTCACCCGGTTCAAGAATCAATCAGCTCAACTAGTTGATAAGGAGAAAGCAGAGGAGCGACCTCAACCAATAATTTCAATTGCTAAGCGAGGAACCACTCTACCTTTCTAGCCAAAGGACCCAGTGATTGTGAGAAAGGTAAGTACACCAAACATCCCTATGCCTTCCACTTCAAATTCATAGTCCAGTCCTCCCCCTCCCAAAACTCAAAAGGATGAACTCCCATCCTCTATGCCTAGTTCATTGCCAACATTTGATATAATTGACCATATAAAGAAAACCAAAATTCAAATGACTAAATTTGAATTCCTGCAAGCCAATCCTGAGCAGTTGGACAGGTTGGTAGAGTGTGTGAAGAATACAACCATCCCTATAGGACAAGAAGCTAAGAAGGTAACTCATGATCCCCCAAGGAACATGACCATCCCAAATAACCTTGTCATTACTCCTCTTGCTGCCCCTAGGAAAATAGAGCCTTTCTATGTTTTCTTGTTGATAAATGGTCACAAGCTGAGCAATTGCATCATTGATTCTGGAGCTTCAGACAATGTCATGCCTGTCAAAGTGGTAGAATCTTTTGGTCTCACATTGACCAAGACATTTGGTAGATGTTTTTCCATGGGTAACAAACAAGTGCCACTGCTGGGACAAATCAAGGATGCCCAATTTTCATTTACGACATTCCCAGACAAGAGAATCAAGATGATAGTTCTGGTGGCTGACGTCCCAGCCTCCTATGGCATTCTACTTGGATGAAATTTCTGTAAGGATGTGGGAGGAGAACTAAGCATGGACCTATTTGAAGTGAGGATCCCTGTCAAAGACATCATGCATAGGCTGCTTCCTGAAAAGGAGGCAAAATATGTTGTCACCCAAACATTGATCTCTGAAGCTCAAATTCTGTTTGAGTCTTCAGGCAAGAGTAACTATTTTTTATCTTCTGAAGACGTTCCCGTTACAGTAAATGAAAGTCTTGTAGGTGGTAATCCAAGAATTGGTTCATATAAAACAACATTAAAGGCTACTCAAGGTGAAGATGTCAAACTCCTCCACGCCAAAGGAGATGTTGAATCGATGGTTTATCAAGTGTCTGAGGGGGACAATCAAATTATGCACTGGACTAAACCAACATAATATAAAGCTATGGTGGTGGACCATACTATTGCATGCCAAAGTCAGGAGAAGGAACTCTTCACCAAGAGAGCAAAGATTTATGGTTTTCAGATTGAAGACCACGTCTTGCCATGGAGCAAGAAGAGAAAACCAAAGGGAGTACATAGAAAATGTGATTCTTGGTGGAGAGTTCCATTCACCCATCACCTATTTTAGGGATAAAATGGTTTCTTGTTAGTTTATCAGGATGAAACACCATTTTCACTATCTCACGATGGGTAGCATCTGAAGTACTTCAATCCTTGAAGTTTCGGATGAGTTCACCTATACATATGTACATTTATATAGTCTTTAGTTCTATTTTGTGCTTTTCATTTTCATTTTTTGGCACTTTTCGTTTTGGGTAGCATGACTCCATAGCCCAATGACATACTTCAAAGGCACTGGAGATTCTGGTTTCTACTCCCCTCAGCTGTTTCGAGTTGTCAATTGAAGGAAGTTCCCCAACTGGAGCCAGCTGTTGTCCTTAAAAAATGTCACTCATTTTTTGGACAACCTATGAACTATTTTGGGCCCTGCAAGACCAAAATTGTCTCTTCCCTTTTCGAAATTTGTTTTGAGCATTCAAATTCCTCATTTTTCAAGCTTCTCAAAATTCTACGGACTCCACAGGAAGAAATCTATGGACTCAACATGCTTGAAATTAACAGGTTCACAGGTTTCAATGGCTATAGCAGTTGAGTTCAATCGAAAGGGGCAAGTTTCCAACACTTAGGCATTTTCAAATTTGGTTCAATCGGTCGGTTCAATCAAGCGGTTCAAAGGAGCACCCGAAAGAAAAAGACCAAAGAGTGGAAGCTGCCACATGTCACCTGTGGGACACATTATAATTTGTTTCAAAAAATAGTAGAATGTGCCATGTGTCATCTGTAAAGCTCAGTAGAGGCCGCCAAGTGTCAATATCCACAGTTTCTTCCTTGTGTCTCGTTATGATTCAGTGGATCATGACAAGTGTCTACATCCATGCTTCAAGTTTCCATAAGCTTCATAGCTTCTTTCAATAAGCTCCCCTCTAAGTCCCACAAAAGGTTCCAAGTAGCAAATGCAGAAGGTTTCTATGTGCTTTTCTCAAAACTATGAAAGTCACTACGTGTTCCTTGCAAAGCTCAACGGAGGTCGCCAAGTGTCAAACTCCACAGTTCCTTCCTTTTGTTTCATTATTTAAGTAAGGACCGGGGTGGGCCCCAGGTAAGTTGCTAAAGTGCAACAGAAGCTGCCAAGTGTCATCTGTCGGGACTCAGTTTCTAATAAGTTTCAAAGTAGTGGAACGTGCCACGTGTCCCATTCTAGCTCAACGGAGCGCGATAAGTGTCTACATATGTAGTTTCCTCCTTTGGTTTTATAAAGACTATGGTGGGCCACGGGTGAGGTGCTAAAGTCAAGTGGAGCATGACAAGTGTCTACGTCCATGTGAATCCAAAAGAGTCTCGAATGTTTCTACGGTGTTTCTAGGAGCTCGACGGAAGATGCCACGTGTCATCTTCCACAGGACTCTCAAAAGGGGTCTAGAGCTTCTATAATTTAAACAGATGCTGCCAAGTGTCCTCGCTTGTTTCATAGTGGAAGGCACCATGTGTCACTTGTTAAGATCAATGAAAAGTGGCCAAATCAAGTGGGAAAGACACGAAGGAATTGTTGAGGATGACGGACCTGCAACCATCAAATTCAAGGCAACCAAGTAGCTGTTGGCTTTCAAATGATGATGGACCTGAAGGCATTCAGTAATCTGTAGGGTGAAAGGAAGAACCGTCGAGAAAAGGAACCAAGAGAACTAGAAAAGGGAAAAGGTAGCCTGAGGGCTTGAATCGTAGCGAAAAGGAGGAAGACCAGAAATATCTATGCAGTAGTTATTCCAGTAGGTGGAACAGTCTGTAAGGTGGATTCTTGAGCCCTTAAACATTGAAGGTGCAGCCTATTTATCTCCTTTGAAATAAAGACAAAATGGATAGCGATGTAGACACCAGATGATCCAGACTTAGGAGTAGACACTTGAGATGAATCAACACGCCATAGTCAAGACAACCGCCCTATTCCAGCATGACCCTCCTTGACAAATTTAGAAATGCATTCAAGGCATTGAATGCAACATGGGTTTCTCTATGGAACAAAGTGCCAAGCCTTTCTTGGCTACTATATATTTTAGTCTCTTATGTCATTTTAAGGCAAATCTCTTTATTATCAAAAGCAAAACTCTGCCCAAATTGAAAGGCATTACTAAGACTTTGAGCTCAGATTGTCCATCATATTTATTTGTTTGAATCAGAAAGTAAGTTACTTTTAGACTTTGTGCGGTTATAGCTTCTATCATTCTAGGAGATTGTTCTTATATCTATTTCCTGAGTGTATTTTTGTTTATTCAAATTAACAAGCAGAGCTAGTGGAAGTGATAAGGAAGATGTCTTGAAGCTAGTTACTTTTAGACTTTGTGTTGTCATAGTTGTCTTTAGTGTGTGTTTTCTTTTTGTTCTTGTGTAAAGGATCTTGGGATGACTTTATCCCCTCATTATCCTTCGTATTCTGTTTCTATGTAAAGGACCTTGGGATGACTTTGTGCCCCCATTGTCCTTTGTATCTCACTCTTGTGCAGTTGAGGTGGAGACTTTGTGCTACATCTCAGTCTGCTAGTTACTATGCCCTTGGTTACGAGTTACTTGTCACTACCTGAAAGAACTCTTGTTGTTCCCTACAAGATCACTTCTAAAAGAATAGAAGTGCCTTTAGTGTCTTCACCAAGATTTTCTCCTCTGTTTGTGAACATCATCTCTGAAAAAAGAGAGATGGATGGTGTTGTCCTACTCCCGAGTGTTATTTTATGCTTATATATATAGTATATAGCTCCTCATAGTTATTAGGGAACCTCCCCTTGATGAGAGGAGAGATTTATCAGCTGTTGATGTAGTAAACCTGCACATCTGGCCGACCAATCTACCTATGCTGTGGTTGAAGAGACCTATTTTGCTCCCCAATTAGCTGGTCGACAAAATATTCACCCAACAATGTGTAACCGGCATCGGTCTAGACTAACTAGAATCATTTAGGTTACATGAACAAATACGTCTAAAAATTTGTATTTTAGAGCTTTTCTCAAATTTACAGTTTATTATTTGAGTTTTTAAGTTCCTGGTCTAAACATTATTTACTTGATTCAAAAATTTATTTTGGATATTTTATCCTAACATTGGGCTAACAAGCATTTTTTGTCAAAATGTTTTTTGCCAAAGGGTTCACAAGTGATCGTGATCGATCATTTTTGACTAATAACAATTCTTTATGATCGTATAACTGCGTGAGAGTATGGCATTCCACATAATAGAGTGTTTAGTATGTGGCATGTGATTTTAATAATAAAATTATGATGACTCGTATATACACAGGCATATAAAATCTATGTTATAATTGAATATTATTATCAATATGAATAATATATGATGAGAGTGTATGCAAATAAGCTTATGTTTACCGAATAGCAAATAGAAGCTTATGTATATGTGGAATTGCAACCAATTAATTGTATATTATGATATGAAACTTTATTATAGCTATTTAGTATATATGAACTTTATAATAGGAATATAGCTTAAATTGGTTAAGATAAGAAGAATTATATTTATACGACGATCCTTATATATTATCCAAGGTTTGCCAAATAAATAGTGATATTATAATATTGTACAGTGATCTTCCTTATAATATTATAATTACAAATATAATATTATAATATTACAAAAATAATTGAAATATGGGCGATGAAAATTGACTGAAATATTATAATATATTTGTATGACGATTCTTCTTATATTATGCATAATAACTAGTTAATAATTTTACCTAGGCAAATTTGGGTGATGAGAGTTGACTATAATATTGTATTATAGCACCAATATATATATATATATATATATATATATATATATATATATGTTGATAGTTTATCTACACATGATTAGTCTGGATATACCTCATGAACAGAGTGGTATACTTATACGTGTGGACAACAAGTGAGTAGGATAACCAAGTGGTTGTGTCTTAAGAATTTATGAAAGAACATGACCCGATATGCTACGTGATAATATATTATGGCTTATAAGATAAGTTTGTTCATTAGCACGACATAGATAACATTTTTTCATGATTGTATATGACGTCTCAAGCATAACTGAATAGTTAGTTCATTGTACAAAACAATGATAATTGGAACCATGGCTAAAAGTCATACTATTTAGATTTATCTACAAATGTATATGTGAAACCTCTTAGTGTTAAATAAGGTATGAATAGAAGTAAATGGGAATACTAGTCATAATGTTGAAGTATATATCCATAATTTAGACTAATTAAGTCATAACATAGCTAATTACTATTGTAGTTATTAAAACTACAGGTCATATGTGGAGCATCTTATTAGCTGGCTTAATTACATCCTCATGAATAGATACTAATGCAGAGGATCTTGCTTATATGATTTGACACGGATTGTTAATAGAAATCATATTCATTCAACATATAATTAAATTTAAGAGGCAATTGATGACTTTAAACCATAGATGTGTGTATATTGTTGAACAGGTTTATGTTTACAAACAACATTGCTATCTGGAGAATATATGAGTATTGAGAGGATATAACATATATGGGTATATCAAGTTGTATGCCTCTAAGTCTCATGGATAGATATAAATAATTAGGAAACTTATTTAGACATGGATATAATTATAGAGGAGTATTAGGTTATTGAAGCCCTTACCTTATAAAATCATCAATATATATTTTGTGATCAAGATTACATAACGATCATTGAAAATATCATTGAGTCCTTAGCTTAGATATATAGTTGTCTATTGATATAGTATCGATATATGATTTGTGTGTTTATATACAGTACATATTATGTTGTACATTTATTCATATATAAGAGACATATTTATTCATAGACTTAAGCATCCATACGAAAGTATTACATTTATAGGTGTATTGAGTCATATGCCTAAATTTATAGCTAAATGAATGATTATATTGAGTCTTAATGTGTCTGGAGGACTGAAACTATAATCATAAAAAACAGTCTCTTAGAAATGAAATGAGATGTTTAAATGAAAGGTTATAATGAGTTTATGAGTTCTCTATTTTTTGCAATTAGTAAGACTTTCTGTATATATATATATCATTGAATATTTATGTGTGGTACATATTATAAGTGTGTTAATATGTACTAGTGTTTAGACATATATAACATATAATAGTGCATATTGAAACGTGCCTCTAAGTTATAGTAGTATGCAGTTTAAACTTAGGGTATATCTTGGTGGTATAATTTCGTACTTATTTGATTATTATTTATGAGTGTGGGTCATTTGATTCATGGAATCATAAATTTAGTTATATATAATTATGTAGTTGTGAACTATGATATTATGAGATGTCATAAAATACTATAGTATGAATGTATGTTATACCTGGTTGGTACAAACTATAACTGATATACCTAGAACTCATTCATGCGTTTGACAGACTAAATGTATGCGTGTTAGTTATTATTACGAAGAACATGTTTTGTGATAGTTAATAGGACTTTATGTATGTGTGGCTATAACCCCTAAGAGTATAATGAATACTAAGATAAAATATTGCTTACTTTATAGGAACTGTGACTTGCTTGGTGTATCTAGTTGTTTGAATAGAAGCTTATGTTTCCATGTATTTAAGACTAGTTTATTATGACTAATTGTGAAAAATTAGTAGTTATGTTCTAGAATACTAGACTATGATAATATATGTTATCATAAGGTGTAGTATGTTTAAAAACTAATTATGGTAATTAGAATCTGTAATTAAATATGTATTTTACCTGAGTGATATAAATTATAGTCATTATTTCTAAAATGGGATAGTAAATAATGTGAGATTCGTTCATACGTTTGATGAAATAAAATATGTTTTTTTATTACTCTTATGCTTAGCATGTTATGTGAAATGATTAGAAGTAGGATGTAAATTGTATGAATCTTTTAGTTAAATTATGTTGTCTAATGTTGCATTATTGATACTAAGTAGGGAGTGAGATGGACATCACTGGCTTATTATCATGACAATGCCAGATGAAGGCAATCCAATCAAATGGTGTGAATGAATTTTGATCGATCTATAGATCTATATTATTTATTATTCTTGAAAACTTTGGTCAAAGTTTGTTTAGTGAGACATTATCATTTCATGAGTATGATTTACATGTTTGTACGATATCTTATAATAGAATGAGTTTTCTATTATTCACTATATGTTTAGTTTTAGAAATCATACAACACGCATGTACTTGCTTGTCTCTCTGGATTCTCATGCCATCACTATCTACTCATCCATGAAGGGAGGGCCATTCCCTAATGGGATTAATGTGGAGGATCGTTGGTCTGTGGTTAGTATGAAAAAATGCTCGGATGACGCTCTTCCTCTCCACAATAGTACTATTTTTGAGACGACACTTGAGATTGTCATAGATACTAGAGAGTCTAGGGAATTCATCCTCTGGGGAGCAATGTATCTTATCTATGTACTTATATTATATTTTACTTATTATTGGAACATTATCATAAAGAGTTGTAATTGCTTATTTATTGCACATTGTCAGCAGTGGCTGTAGGCATGTATCAGTTGTCGCTGGTTTATTGTAATTACTTTGTATATTTGTATTATGATGTGTCTCTTGTGTTGATAGTGAAATGAGATGTATGACATGATATACTTCACTTACAGTTATTTTTCTTAGAGTATTTTATATGATCACTGAGTAGATTTTCATGGTGCAATCTATTAATAGTATATGTATTTAATTAAAAAAAAATCATGTATTTCTAGTTAGACTTTAGTGGGGTTGTTACAAGAGAAGAATTAATTGGTTGAGGAGAAATAGTCTTTTGTGTACAACTGAATCAAATTCCATATTTTTATTGTTTGTTTTGTTTAATATTGGCACTATTCTATATTTTTGTTGTTTGTTTTATTTAATATTAGCACTATTATATTATTCACAAAAAAATTATCAAAATTCAATTTTTCAAAGATACTGAAATAAGAGACGAGGTCGATACAAATCTAAAATAATTTTGATTGTCTAAATATCCCTTAATACTTTAGTAATAAATTAAAAAAAACCGATTATTTATTCACTCAATATCAACTTTTTTTTAAAATCATAAATATTAATCTACAATTTTTTAAATTGTAAATCATCTTTATCTATGAATGAATAAATATACAAACAAATTTCAAATTGAAAAAAGACCCACCCCCATTTATACCAATTTCAAGGTTATTTTTCTAGTTTAAGTTTATTTTGAAATCTGTGGGCTCACCTGCAATAGTTCTACGAAGTCCTTATGTGAACACTTCCAAGATTTGTCTCCCTATGCTAGAGGTATGGGCAAGCATGAGATAGCCAACATTTCCATGATGGGAAGTGTTGGAATGTTATCAAATTATTGCCAATTAATGATATGATTTGGAGACCCACCATGCCATAGAGTCAATTCATGTCGCCTACTGGTATGGACTCTATTTCAAAACAAACAAACAAGTCAATTTTAACTACATTATCCATGGTCATATATGCTTAATCCACCAATAAGAATCAAGGGGCCACATGGAGAGGCTAATCCTACCACCGACAAATGAAGACCCTACACTAGAATAGAAAACATGACCTTGAATCAAATAGATGGTATGTATTTGATGACCACTAAAAACAAATAGAGTAGGTTTATATATATATTTTGGACCGTCCATTCATTGCCATTTATCTGTTTTCCATGACAAAGAATTTCTTATAGATAGTCTATATCTTACCAACAATAAATTTATATTGATAAATATCTTACAATAGAATATACAATAAGAATCAATTAGATGGTTTATATGAATAAACAAATTAGTTTAATATAGACATCTCAAATGACGTATTTATGATTATTTATGTTCGTTTTAAAAATAATTTTTAAGATTTAAGTTGTTGGGATTATAAATTATTATTGAAGTTATGATCACTATCAATAATAGTATACGAGTTATGTAAAGTGCAAACACTTTGTAACAATGTAGATTTGTAAAATTATGTATTATGGTTAAGTTACGATTGTAATATATTATAATTTTAATTCATATTAAAAATCATAACAATTCAATTTTATTTTTTCCACTTTCATTAAAATTTCATTTTTTCAAGTAAAATAACGTTCTCAATATATTAATATAAACTTCACACTAAATTCATTGTAATTTTCTTTCATAAGTTCCAATTCAAACTAAAACTTTACTATATATTATTATTATCCTTCACAACTTTGTAAAAATAAAAACAACATTATTATCATTAATTTTTATCATTCTTATCTTATAACCACTTATTTTTCGTAATTTTTTCTTTAATAAATTAATTCACTTTTATTTATAATTAAAATAATAAAACTAAAATTATTAAATTTAAACATAATATTAATTTAATAATAATTGTATCATAATTTATTTTTTTTTTCCATTAATTGCATTGAAGTAATACGACTATTTCTATGTAAGTTTAAAAACCTAATATAAATTAAAAAAATCTAAAATAAAACACCAATTATTCATACCTAATATTAATTGACAAGCTTATACTTTAATTTAGTTGTTAACATAGTAAAAATAAAAAATAATCCACCTATGACACTACATGATTGCCAAAATGTGACTTACTGACATAGCGACCCACTTATTAGGGATGGTCACATCAAGTTACTTTTTATAATTTATTTTTATACATCAATTTTTTTATTTATTTATAAATAAATTATTTTCATTTTAAAAAATAAAATAACAATTAAATATAATGTCAATTTGATAAAGATATTTTTAAGATTCCACAAATATTTAAATAAGAGATTTAATGTTTTTAAAGTCTATAATGATTAGATTATAAGTTTTTGGAAGTATTATGTACCAAATTTTAATTTGATGTTTCAAAGTATTGTACATACCAAATTTTGAATTTGATATTTCAAATCAATATCCGTGATCCATCTTGAGGGGAAAGAATTATATCTTTTTAATTACCTACTATGAAAGGTGCATATAAAAGATTTGACACTTTCAGAATTCATAATGATTAATTAAAGCGGCCAAATGAAAACAAACATTATAATCATCATAATAATAATTAAAATAAATATTTAACTATACTCTCTTTTCAAACCGAATTGTCAACCCCTTCAAATAGTCATACAACGGATAAACACATTTATATAAATTATGATCGTTTAACTTCTGTAGGTTTAAGGCTAAGATCTATATAATGGAGTTGGTCTGTAGTTCTTAACATAAATCTTTCCTAATAATGAATTATCGATGTTGATTTGAAATGTGTCGGATCAAATATATTGTCCACAATTGTCACCCAGAAATTTTCAGAGCATTCTCGTAAAATGTGAAAATATCAAAGCTCTTATCAAATTGATTAGATTGTAAGCTTTTGGAAATATATTGTATACCAAAATTTTAACTCGACGTTTCGGATCAACATTCGTGATCCATCTTTAAGAGAAATAATTATGTTTCCTTATAAAAATTACCTTGTCATTGTCCTCTAACTTATAGAAAACTAGAAAAATAAGCTTTTTTAGTTTCTTCTTTTTCTAAAACATAATAAATTATGAAAAACTAACGTTAAAGTTTTAGAATACGAGAAAATACTTACATTACACATTTTCTAATACAGATTAATAAGTAGAGGTGATTACAACATATACGTGTGCAATAGATAAAATAACTCAACACAAAAATATTAATAATAATACATTGATGGGATATGGGTGTATTAGTTAAGAGGTTTGGTTATGCCCAGATCCAACCAAAGTTAAATCTCATTGTGGCATAGTAGATCGGTGATGACAGTTAGTAATTTAGATTAATCTGTAGTAGCCAATAATAATTTAAGTAAAATTGATATTCGATATAAAAAACCCCGGACCACCTGTTTGCATTCCAAACTGATTTCATTGACTGTAATCAAAACACTGACCTATTTATCCAATCAAAATAATAATAATATAACAAAATAAAATAACTTAACATAAACTTGGACAACAACAAAGTTTTGAATGATTGTTTTCTGTGGTAGGTAGGTTGTTATTGTTGGTGGTGTTGGTGGTAATGGTCTAACATGGTCTAAGATGGTTAGATAAAGAAGTTGAGGGATATATTTTGCTTTCCTAGCACACCAAACAATAGTATATAGTGGCTAGGTGAGAAAGTGGGAAAAAATGATGGTTGAATTTAAAAATTAAAATGTTAGGTACAATGGGGATGGTTTGGTAGGTTAAGATGGTGGAAAGCTTATACATGACATTATATCTAATATTTAATATTTGCTTGACTAACTTTAGTCACGTTTTAGGGCGGTCAATTTGTTTTTTTCCTCTACGTAGCGAATGTTATTGTGCATTTCCGTAAAGTTCGGAATGATTTATTTATATGGAAATTGTCCTCAAACGGAGTGTGAGAGATTCGAACTCGTGACGCGAAACATATCGCGTTAGCGGAAAAATTAGCTACCGCCAAAATATTGCTTACGAAAAATTCGATGGTACATTTTTCAGATATTTGTCGTCTCTATAATTGCAAACAATGGTTGTCTTATGGTGGGTACACTTTCACGTGTTATTTATATTTTTGTTGCGTAAAAGAAAATGATTAAGTGAGTTATAATTTAATAATGAAAATGATGGTATAAAAGGTATTGTCTAGTTATTTATTAAAATACAGATCTCAAAAAATGTTAAAAAAGAAATAGGATTAAGATTATGACTTGAACGAATTTATCGGAATGGATACTCCTTAATCTTTATCACTAAGTCAAAAAAACAATCTGTACATCTAATCCGTGTGAAAGTAGAGTTTCAATTTAAAAAAAGAAAAAAGGAAGGTTCGAACATCTTATTTAAGTTTGTAATGTAATTTATAATATATAAGACTATTTCACATTTCAAGTATTCAATTGTATTTAAAATGGTATGTGTATATGAAGGTTATATAGTATGTGAGACCACCTCCTACTCGTAATAAATAGGAGTCTTCTACTTGTACTTCGAGTATGAGATGTATATTTAGTTTATATCATATGAGACTACCTCGTATCCCTAATATATATTTTTATTTGATAGGATAAAATGTTTTTCACTGGAGCAATGAACTGGGATTGGGACACAAGGAGCCCAGTGCCCGTAATATGAAAAACACCAACGAGACAAGGAGAACAAATGAAAAAGAAGCCAAACAAGGCACTTTACTAAAGGAAGCACATCTCAACAGTCATAGATGGAACAACTTAAATACCCATCCTTCAACTAATAACAACAACAATACCTAAAACATATTTGAATCCGTAAGTTTTTAGCAAATTCTTAGTCGAAAAGACAGAACAAAAGCAGAAGCCAGGCATAGGAGGCACTTCTTATCCATAGGCGAGGGCTTGTCTTCTCTCACGCCAAGTGAGGAGGCCTATCATCATCCACTAAGAGCAATTTCACCCCAAATCTTTTGCATCTAGTCGTAGTCTTTCTACGTTTCTTCTTAGCAGTAGTACCAACATCAACTTTGAGTTTGCCGGACTGCATAGGGGGTGAAAGCACAACACAAACATGGGAAGGGGGCATGGAGAGGGGAGAGGTGGTTGGTAAAGGGGGGTTGTCCATTGCTGAGAGAAATGGCTCCATGGTTGAAGGGGGCAAACCAGAAGACATTGAAGCCAGGTAGAAAACCTTATGATTACGCTATCTAAAATCTTTAGTAAGAGGTCCCTCTTTTTTCCTCCAAACTTGAAAAGAGGAAGAGGAAGCATGAGTTGTTGTCAAGCACATTGCCACCCTATACTCCAAGTGATTACATCAAAAATAATGAAAGTAAAGACCTAATATATATAAGAATATCTAATTGTGTTTCAAATATGAGACATATATAATTTATAATATATGAGACCACCTCGTACTCCCACCATTATATAAGAGGTACCTAATTGTACGTCAAATCTGAAGCATGCATATCGGACCTCATATAAATTTCAAGCTTATGATCACCGTTTTCGGGTCACAAATTCTTCCCTATTAAACTAACTCAAATAAACCATTAAAATTGATACACGTATATTTACATATTTAATAATTTTAAAAGATTGTTCCATAAAAAATATTACTACAATTTTTACAATAAATTTTTTTTGGTCAAAAAAAAAATTATAAACAAAAAGATTTTTGGCAAAAGAACATTACATACAAATGGTAAACCGTTAAAATCAATGCTTGCATCCACATGTTCGATGATTTTAAGCGCATGGTTCTATGAAGAAAGTTTATTGTGCCCACTTTTAGAGCAATGCCCCTGATCCCCGACACCCCCTCCTATATAAAATAAAATATAATATAATTCGATTCTATGCAAGCTAAAATTCTTTAGACATTCTATATATATATATATATATATATATATATATATATATATATATTAATAATCTTTTTTTAAAGTGATTTTTTGGGGTTTTCTTTTCCAAGTTTTTAAAGCGTCATGCGGATGTTGGTGTCTCCTCAAAAAAGAAAAGGCGTAGATCAGAGGCAGAGTTATTGAGGATGGAAGCGTAATCTCTCATCTTCAATGGCTTTCAATGAACACTAGAAGACCTCCTTTCTAAGTAAGGGCGTAGAATAGTTCTGACTTGTGTATAGGCCCTTCTAGTAGACGGTTAGTAGTTTTCACTCTATGATCAATGGCTTCTATTTATCCTTTCTACTATTATTCCTCTGCACTTTTGGTTCTCTTCGGCCTTTGTGTCCCCTCTCCTTTGATGTTTCTTGGAAGGCGGTGCATTGGTGCTATTTGTCTTTTGTCTTTCTTCCTTATGTTTTAGAGAATGCCCCCCCGATTGTGCCCCATGTCGATTCCTAGCTCTGATCAAAAGCGCTTTACCCAATCAAATAAAAAAATTATTAAAACATAAGATATAAATAACCATTTAATAAAAGACTTTAAATTCTTTCTATTGCGGATTGTTTAACCTTTCATTGTGTCATGGGTCTTCTCATTGCATCAGAAATCCTTTAATTGAATCAAAAATTACAATTAGGAGTTGCCCTAAAGTTGAAAGTTATGTTGGGAGGGGTATTACTTAATATTTTAATGGAAGTTTTGTGTATCGACATAATATAAATTGACACTCGTACCTCACTCAAAATCTACGTTTGTTAAATCAGTCTCATCTTTTGTACATGAAGTACAAAACAACAATAATTTGATATTTTTAGTAGAGTTGGCAGTGAAAATGAGGGGTGTGTTCCTTCATACGATATGACAATATATTTTGTAGGGAGGAGATATTCCATTTCATAATGAGCCTGAGCAATGATAAAATGGTAGGGAAGGGCAAGGTCATATAAAATGTGACGCCGGTAAAAAATTTCAAAGTGCGCTGACTGGTGATGGGCAATGATAATCCTATTTTAGGTGATGGATTCGAACAAGCCCACATAGATATAAATACGTAACTCAATGACATGTCACATATGCCAATGCAATCTATAACTTCCACCAAAGTATTTCAATTACCTAATATATAATTAAAACATGTGTCATCTCAATGAAAATAGAAATTAAATATCCAATAACTCTTCCAAAAACATAAATAATACCCTAAATATCAATTTAGAAGAGTCTAAAACTAAATAAATGAAAATGCTGACTATTTTAACTAATAAAACTAAAATAGACAACTCTAAAACTAATTATCTACAAAGAAGAAAAAATAGATACTAATATAATATAATAAAACTAAAATATATTATATTAATTTACTACAATAAATACTATATCTATTATACTTGTAATATAATATACTATACTATATAGTAAAATATATTATAATGTATAATTTAGTATACTATTATATGATTATATAACATATTATATTATATAATATATTAATATATAATGTTATAAATTAATAATTATAAAATATGGTAATGTTAATATTTTATAAAATGTATTATATATTAGATAATACTTTTTTGTAAAAATTTTATTCGTGTATGTTTTAGTCATTATTCAAATGATCTTCGTAAGTAATCATCATTCATATAACATATATTTTTGATAATAAATAAGTATTAAAATATTACTTATAGTATTAAATAAAATTATATATATATATATATATATATATATATATATATATATATATATATATATATATATAATATAATATTATATTGATTATAGTATATTAATATATTATATTTTAATTAAATATATGTGTGTGTGTGTATATATATATAATGACAGGTGGGGGACTTTTCTTAGGGTCTATCTGAAAGATTCTTGTGTTTTGTCTAGCCTTACAAAATTCTTATATGTAGTGCATATTTTAAAGCTACAAGCCCTGATTATCGGTAAACACTAAACAAGATTATCATAATATATTTCTAGGCTTTACACAATCCTTACAGATTTTTGTTTCCTACTTGGGCTAAAAAATCAACAGTTTCAATTTTTGAAATTTGTTCCAACCTATCATGGAACTCGATGACTAATTTGGCAAGACTCAAACTCTGGGATTTGCGTCAATAACTCTTAGTTCCATATGTTTCGACAGGTCTTAGACTTTGAGACCTTTTAAGGTAGGTCTCGGAACCTGTGCCATGTCCTCTTTTTTGAATAAACTAAATAAATAATATTTTAAGTTGTTCCAATGACTTACTTTATTAAAAGACAACTTAATATTATTTTATTTTTGAAAGTTCAAGTCTAATAAATTATTTTTAAAAAGGGGCCTAAAGTGACAATAGGCATGGGGTAAAAAGTGATATTATTTTATAAGGTTCTTAAGTCTGTTTAAATTATATTTTGGGAGAAAAGAGAAAATAGAGAATAATATTTTATTTTCCTACAAGTGTCTATAAAAGAAACATTTGGGCAAAAGGGGATTCATTCATTGATTACCAAACTCTATTTTCTTTAAAATGAATGATTATTCTTCTTTTCTACCAAGTATGAAAACCCTTTGGTAAAGAATAGTTTTGAAGACAAAAACCCTCTTAGCCATTTGAATAATTCCATCCAGAGATTACCAATGTGCTATAAGGATCATATTTGGGGAAGAAAACCCTCGTCTCCATTTTGGGTAATTCCATTCAGGAATTACATTTATGTTTCAAATAATAAGCTTTGTTAGTGTTTCATGCCATGGATTTTGATTTCATAAAGAAGTGAAAGAGTTGTTTGAAAGTAGATCGTAGGGTTGTCTTATCTAGGGTTTGACTTTGAAGATTTCAAACCATTACGCCATCATAAATCAACATTCAACAATAAATTTTATCATTCCCAACATTATGATTTTAAGTAGATATTCGTGTAATAGGTAGTTAGAAAGCAACATTCAACATTAGGGTTTTACCAATTTTCAAAATTCAACATTAGGGTTTAAGCAACAATAGTACAAAAGAAAACAGTAGTTCAAAATTTCATATTTTATTAGCAATAGTACAAAAATATGTTATTTAGGGTTTCTAGTTGTTAGCAAAAATAAGTAACAATAAGATGGTGTTTAAAACAACCGATATCAGCTATCAACTACAATAACATAATCTTTCAATTTCAGGAGTAGCAAATCCTTGTAATCAATAAATAAGAGGCTAGATTATCAATATTTTGCTAATTTTAATATCAATCTTAAATTTTAATCTATATGCAAAGGTGAATAAAAACTTTGTAGGAAAGTTATAGTCTTCTTGTGAAATAAAAATTACAACTTTGATAAATTAATCACAAAATTGTTTAAAATCTCTCCAAATTGTAAATTAAGGGTTTATGGAAAAAATTGAAATTATTTACTTTTTGTCTAAAAGGGACTTTACACCCTAGCACTACCTTGAACAGTTCTCAAGTTCAAGCTAATGTTGGACATATCATGAGGGAAATATTCCAGTAGATGGTAGAAAGTCTATGACTGTATTTTTGAGTTATTGAATAAAACTACTATAAATAGTAATTTAAACCCAAAAGCACAATAGCAACAAAAAGAGAGAAATGAAGAAACAATCAATAATTCAAGAGTGAAATCTTATTATCACCTTGTCCTTTGTAGCTTTTGTCCAACATTTCCAACTTATTCCAATGCAATTTGATTGAATGTGAATTCCCTGATAATAGCTTCAAAATGACTCTAATGGCTTTCTTGGATAGTTGGATGGATTGCAAGAATGTATGAATGCTCTAAGAAGCTGATTATGAGAGTATATGCCAGGCTTATGGCTTTCCAGATTTATTATTAGCTTGGTCTTGGCCTAAGCATGCGTATTTATAAAATGGTGGAGAGATTTTTAGGGGAATTTTAAATTATTTAGAAGCCTCTAATTTTGATACTTCTAGAATCTTAGAGGAGAATCTCTAGTTCTATAGATTTCTAGGTAAGGTTTAAGGTTCATAGGGATGTAGGAGAGGCTAAGGTGGTAGGTTGGCTAGGAGTAGTTAAATAAATAGGAATTTTAAATTTGTAGGTGGGATAATGGGTAGTTAATGCAATAGGTTTAGTAATTTAAGTAGGCTTGTTAGTAGGATAATGGGGTAATTAATTGGTTATAAGGTTTTAGAAAAGTTTATGGGGTGTAGGAATATTATATAGGAAATATGATTTTAATTAATTGACTAGGATTATGATTATTGGATAAATTAGCAGGATTAATAAAATTATTAAGGTGAGCGAATTTAGGTGCATACAAAAAGTTTCTAAGGTTTAGAGGAAATCAAAATCCCTTCTTTTTCTAAGCGGGTTACGATTTTAGAAATTGTGGTAAAAATCAAATCATGTGTTGTAACGCTACATCTTGAATTTGATGAACTTATTCTTAAAACGTTTCAACATTTCTTTGCTTTTGTCAGTAAGAATAATGCAAAAAATGTTGTTATCTCAATGGAAACAATTATGTATTTTATAATGAATGAGAGTGACGACATTTCCCAGCCACCCTTATCAGTTTTATTGGCTAATGTGAGAAATGAGGGGTAGAAAGTGTCACTAGCTACACATGCACTACCTAAAAATGTAGTTAACCAGTGTGAAGAAAATTTGAAGCCATATGTAACAATAAAAATGATGGCTAAACAAAACAAAGACTCTCCTATTACAATAAATATATATGTAGTAAAAGTGATCTTAGAAGACAAGAAACCTTGAGAACCAAGCTAATGATGCCTAAGCAAAGAACAAGTTGTTGAGGATTAGTATTTACATGAGTGATTTTAATATGGTAAATAATTAGTGATTTACGGTATGGTAAATTACTTAGTAACATTATTGGTATGTATCAAGAATTTATAGTTGGTTAGCATATTATTATTGTGAATAATAACAATAATGTCATATATAGGTATGAGTATTATTAGGAGATTGGGGAGATATTTTAGGTAGAAGAATCTCCTAAATTAAAGGAAAGATTTTTCCTATATATTTGTGTAACGGTTAGAATGTAGTATGTAACATAAGAATATTATTGAGTGGAAAATATATTGTATATTTGAGTATTACTCTATGTGTTTAATTGCAAAAATTTCGGTGAGTTAATCTCTGATATAAGATCATCCAATACCTAACATTGGTATCAGAGCAGTAATGAAATCCTAAAGTTTTGTGAGGGGAAATTACACTTTTATTTGGCCCTATGTATGGGAGACTAAGTTTTAGAGAATCCAATTGTACTATTAGTTCCTAATTTTGTTTGGTATTGTTGCTCTACCTGGCTAATGAGAAAATAAGGACGTTATCTTATAAATTTGTGCATATATGTTTTCACACATTGGATCTCAGATTGCATTGGTCTGTAGTTATTCCAATCTCAAAACAATTTTTGCAATTCTGATCATCCATTGTTCTAGAATATACAGTCATGTGACTTATGTTGGAAGAAATAATACCATCCATGTTGAAGATATCTTTATCTGTGGTATAGCTTGTAGTGTTATATTTTCTAGTAGTGATCAACCTAGATGCCAACATGGTAGTTATGTAGATCTCATCTCGATATCTATGTCATTATGTATTGATCAATAATCATAGATTTGTTGATTCAAACCCTTTAGCACACCCAACTTGTTGATAAACCTAGCCTGTTTACAATGTCTCAACCTCAACTGACCAGCCTCCCTTTGCACACAAGACTTTTGATTTTAATTCGATGTCTTCTCATGGCTTTAAATTTTCTCAACTTCAATATCTAAATATTTGTTACATCTAAGGAAGAGCAAATGAAAATCAATTACTATAGCATTAATGCTCAGTGCATAGCTCTAAGTGTAGATCATTAGCATTAATCTAATCAAGAAGTAGCATCATTTGAAGATCCATGGTTTTCTCTTGATACCCCTACATGCACCCATGTTAGAAATTGATACCATTGCATTCACACATTGCAAAATCTAACCCTTGTTTGAGCACTCTAGGACTCTAACCACCCTCTTTACATGGTGGGCGTCCTAAAGTCCATAAAATTTAATCAAGTGAAGAGTGATACTATTCATTTGAAATTTGGAGGCATTTTGGAAGTGACATCAGTCACATCAATAAAAAAGGGGAGGGGAGAGCACTCATAAAAGGTCTTATCCCATTGGTCATATGGTATGGCCACATAGGGGTGGCTTAATTTTTTAATCCTACTAGTGTGGGCTTAACCTTAGCCCCAACCAATTCTCCAATAAACCTAAAAATTTTCAAATATATGTTAGGTGGAATTTTGTTTGGGAGCTTCGATCTTTAAATGGATATAAATTTTGATCAATAACTCTTTTTTGAGTGTCTTCTTCTTCAAAAGTGCATGTTTTTTTGTGCTTTATGCATTATAGACATTTTCGGACCCTCTTAAACTATATATTATTTACAAATTATATGAATTATTGATAGAGATCGATGTCCCTCCAATTATTTCATACATACACATAATTTACTCAAGACACATTCTTGGCTATGCTAGATGTCTATACGAGTGTGTTTGTATTTGCAACATTATGAGGTGTCACTATTGATAGTTATGAGTGGGTATTATGTCGAGCTATGTTTTTATTACTCTTTTAATCTCTCATTTTATACATCATATTAATTCCTACACTTAATTCTCATTTATATGCAATCTCGACTGTATTTGACATCCTTTTTATGAGTGCGCATTATTCTTGTAACTAGGGGGTCATTACAATTTTTACTATGTAGTTGTGCACTTCTTTTTTTGTCTTCTCTCAATCATTTTGAATTGAATTGAGATACATTATGGGGTAAATTTTATGCTACACTAGTAGTTATTCATGAAAATACCAACTATGCTTGTTGGCATGCATAGATGGAACACTTGTTCGTGAAAAAGAATCACATTCCATTCCTATATGGATAGATTCCTACTCCCACTGATCATGATCAATATATTAAGTGGCAAAAATCTTGTGAAAAGGTTTTTGGTCACTTAATATTACATGTTTCATGGGATTTACATCACCATGTTCAACACATAATATGTCTCAACACTATTTAAAGCATCCTATAGTCTCTTTTGAGAGGTCTTACTAAGATCTATATCACTCCTCATCCTCTACTTCCTACTATCTCTTCAGAGACTATTGCACTCCCTCTCCCTACTCCTATTTATTATGATGACACATCCCATTCACTATTCTAGGGTGATCCACTCTTTACTGCACCTACTTACGACAAGTTCACTTCAGTGGCATTGCATTCAATTCTTGTACATGATCTTGCTAGATCTATGCCACACTTTTAGTTTAGACCCTACTCAGAGTTATTAGTACTATTGCCTTTATATTCTATTGTGGAATGGGTGGAATTCTAGTACACCATTTATATTCTTTGTTTGGCAAAGGGAAGAAACAATTTTTGATGTAGATGGAGCTTCTTTAGTCTTCAGGTAGAGTATCTCATTAGTGACATTAATCATTTTGTGAGCTATAATATGGGAAGTTTCAACATCTTCTATGGAGACTTCTTAGGTCTTCTCTCTATATAATCTATTGCTCTCACTTACAGATGCATTTTTTTGTGTGCTTGATGTCCTTAGAGTATGCACTATCTCTTCTTTGCTTTCTTTTTAGAGAAGACTTTTTTCCTATGTGTTTTCTCCTTTTCTCCATCTTATAGGAGTTGCATTATGCTTGGGTACCTCGTTAGGTCTCATTTCCTTGACCGAATTCTTGTACCCACCTAAGCTATGCTTCAGGGGGTTGTTAGTGTAGGATTTTTCCCATTTGTAGTTTTATATACATGGTTTTTAGTTAACTTGTTTAGGGTTGTTAAGTTAATTAGGAAAAAATACATTTTATGTTTTTTTTAATAGTGAGTTGAGTTGTTACCTTTTTGGTGACCTAATCTCTCACTATATAATGCACCTCATTTTTAATTTTTGGCTAATGGAATAATATGAAACTCACTCTTGATTTGAATTGCTCTCACTAATTCCTAGGGTTTCTGTTGGAAATATGATTGTCATTTGATGTCAAAAGGGAGATTGTTGGCATTATGGATGTCATAGATGTCAAAGGATCAAACAGGTTTGATGGAGAGAAGAGCATGTTTTACAATTGCATAGTATACGTTATAATATTGTCATATAATGTTATCATGCTTTTATAGAGATGATTTTCAAACATTTGTAAATAAATTTATATAAGATCCATTATGGGTTTTTCAAGTGAATCTCATATATATGGTCCATAGGTTTAGATGAATAGAAATGAGCCCATGCATGATTTATCTTTACTCTCATACATTGCTAGGGTTTCTCAGTAAAACCCTAAGGTTTTTATTCATGGCATTCATATGCATTCTTTATTTTCATGTTAACTGGATATTGGCAGGAATCAATTTCTTAAGTTATAACTTAAGCCTTTCTCATCATTATGAAACCATCCCCATTGACCTAAAAATTATTTTCTTGGAGCATTGATCAAAGTATTTAATATTTCCTAAGTCTTCGACTTAAAATTTATCCAATCTTGATCATTATCTAGTGCTAAATCATACAATGAAGATCCAATGATGTGCAACAAAGTCAATATGTCAAAGGTACTTGAGAGTGAACGTGCTAGTGCCAAGTGTCAAAAGCATAGGGACTGATAATGTGTAGAAGGAATGCATGAATGCCAACTGTCACAAGTGTGGGGACTAACAATAAAGTTATCAAAAGGCATGTGCTAGTGCCAAGTGTCACAAGTGCAGGGATTGACAATGTGTAGAAAGCATGTGAGAGTGCTAAGTGTTACAAGCATGGGCACTAACAGTAATGTGCAAAAGGTAGTGGGTGACAAGTGTCACATTCATAGGATCTTGTCAGATAAAGATCCAAGGATTGTATTAGTCTATCTAAGGATCTAACGATAAGCATGTGAACATGTAATGAAGATCAATGGAGCATAAAGATTCAAAGAGGTTAAATTATTTGATGTTTAACGATATATGGAGGTAAAATTCATGCTTATTTTAAAGATCTAATAAAATGTAAGAGCTTAGATAAAAATATCAAAGGATACACTTTAAATTTGAAGCACTAAAGTTTAAAAGCTTGCAAAGATATAATAGAGCATGTGAGTCTATCAGAGTTTGATCAACATATGCACTTTAAAGTTGAAGTGTTAAAGTTTAAAAGCTCACAAAGATTTAATAGAGTGCACGATCCTTTTAGATATTGATCTAATGGTTTCATTTTAAAGTTAAAACATTTGAATGAGGATAATTGGATCATGGTGTGAAACTTAAGATCAATGGTTAGTATTTAAAGATATGTTCATCTCAACAGTTAAGTGATAGAACTTCCAAGAAAGATGCATTATATGATACAGAGAATGATAGAGATCATTGTGATTGATCTAAATTATGTAATATGGCATATGCATAAGAAATAGAGTCTTACATATGCCAAATATATTAATAGACAAAGTATTATGGTGGTGGTGCATGAATTCAACAAGTGGGAAACTTGTAGGAGCGTGATGTGTTAACGACTAAGTTTGAACACAAAGCGATATGAGACCTAGATCCAATGCATATATACATCATCTAAAAAATGCACTAAGTGTTGAATAGAGAAATATAAAGACATAGAGGTAGAGATGAAGAGAGATGTACAGCTAAGTATGAGCAGTTGCAGAATAGGACTATAACATAGAACTAGATTCATTTATGAATCAATTTTTATGATATGGAGTTGTAGCTTCATAATATATCTGATTGGTAGGTGCCATCAGAAGAGATGAGTTGGTGCTAAGTTAGGGAGTAGGTGCTCTTAAATCAAGGGTTTGGTGTCTCCTTAGGATCGGTGCCTTTAAAAATTATAACCAATGAGGTTATTGATTATGAGGCTAGATTAGAACAATGGATTTTAGTAGCTATACTCATGATGGTTTTTCCCATATTGGGTTATCCACATACATATAGTGTTATGCATATGTGTGTGTGTGATCTCTACATATCCTTTCTAAACTGCATTAAAAGGATTAATTGTAATCAATCTATTGATTCACCCCCTCTCAGTAGATAGTTATGTTCAAATAATTGGTATCAAAGCCCTGGTTCTTTAAAAAAAGCTTAATCGACATAGGTAGATCTTAGACAATGAAGATAAATGGCTAGTCAAGAAGGCTCTTCCTCAAACAAAGCACCTCTCTTTGATGGATCAAACTATGAATTTTAGAGCATTAGAATGGAAACATATTTATATTCATTAGGGTCTGATGTATGGATGTCTATTTTAAATGGATATACAGCCCCTGCTACAACTCCTACTGATCAAGTTACAAAGAAGGCATATGAGAGCAATGCCAAGGAAAAGATTGCTATCCTTTGTGGATTATCTAACTCAGAGTTTGTTAAGGTCATGCATTATCAAATTGCACATGATATATGGAACAAGTTGAAGAGAATATATGAAGGTGATGATAAGGTAAATCATGCCAAAATACAAACATATAGAGGTAAGTTTGAAAGTCTTAAAATGAATGAAGAAGAGATAATTGTAGACTATCTCCTCAAAGTAGATTAAATAGTCAATACAATCAGAGACATTGGAGAAGAGATGAAAGATTTGGTCATTGTCAAAAAGGTCTTAAAATCTCTACCATCTAGGTATGATGCTAAAATCTCTACAATATAGGAAGCAAGAGATCTATATAAGTTCACTGTAGATGAGTTGCATGGAACCTTCACAACCTATGGATGAGAATGAGAAAAATAGATGCTTTCAAGAGAGAAGTTGCACTCAAAGTAACCAAACAAGTAAAAGTAGAAGCACCTACATTTGGATATGAGGTTATTGATGAAGAAGAAGCCAACTTTGTCAAAAAACTAAGAAGAGAGTCTATAAAGTACAAAGTTAAGTTACCCTTTAAATGATTTAACTATGGTAAAGTAGGGAATTTTGATTCTAAATGTCCTTATAACAAAAAGGATAACTCTGAGCAAGAAGAGAATATTAAAAAGATGAAACCTCACTACTCCAAGAAGAAGAACTTCTTAATAAATAAGAAGGGCCTGTATATAAAATAAGATAGCGACTCATTGGATGAGTGTGATAGCTCAGATGATGACCATTATTATGCCTTTGTGGATGAGGGAAATCAATCCCTATTCATGACATTAGAATTAGCCTTTGTAGATAAAAAATAAAATAATTTAAAGACTCAGACAAAGAAGAGGAAGGAGAAGTGGATCTATAGGGTGAATTCATTTGCGCTCTAAATGAAAATGAAATGCTAAGAAAAGAAAACTTAAAGCAAAAGAAGCAGGTAGAAAAGGAGATTGAAAAATTATCAAATAGTTTTGTAAATTTTGATCAGATGGTAGTTAGCCTAAAGAAACAAGTTGAAGAGGCTAAAAGAATAGAAGATGTAGTCAAATTTGAACTACATTCTAAATTTGATGAATGTTAGAAGTAGAGATAGTGGATTTGAGGAAAGAACTTGAAAAATATAAAGAACAAATAGATAAAATTTTGAAGCTGATAAGAGGTTCAAAAATTCGTGATGAGTTAAATAAATCTCAAAATCCATCAAAATAAATAACTGGTCTTGGTTTATAAAAGTGGAAAAGTCCCATAACTAGTACATCTACAAAATTATATGACAATTTCAAAGCAGAAGGAGAATCAGGAACATAGAATGAAGAAGCTTGCAAGAATGCCCCCAAAGATACAAACACTACTGATGTGAATAACTATGAAAGAGAAAGGAATCATGAAGAAAAGAATTAGAATAATGAGTCAATATATACATACTCAAGGAAGATGTCAAAGATAAAGGTAGCTGATGCATATGGTTACATAAGGGTGAAATACTTGAAGAAGCCAGAGTTAAGAATATTTCCTCATCTTGCACAAAGAAATGTTATGACCAGGTATTCTTCATTTTTATACCTGTAATTAGTTTGGTCATAGGGCTAGTGAATGTAGGGTTATACCTAACAAGAGAACAAACTTTGTAAGCAAACATTAATTTTCACCCTTGTTAAATATAAATGTAATATGCTATAATTGCAATAATTTTGGTCACATAGCTAAACAATGTAGAATAAGCTTTGTAAGACCAAAAATATAAAGTGAAAATAAAGTCATACCTCCTAGTGTGAACAAAGGTTCACAAGTCTCTAAAAAAGGGGAAAATAAGCAAAATAAGAAACCTAAGGATGTGTGGAAAGTGAAAGATCATAAAGTTGCATAATTCATGATTATTCAAACTGCACTCCATGCCAAAGAACAAAAATTGTGGGTAATAGATAGTGGTTTCTCAAAACAAATGACTGGTGATAAAAACAAGTTCATCAAATTGTGCAAATGTAAGGAAGGATCTGTCAGCTTGGGAGACAATACTATAATAAAGATCCATGGTAAAGGAACCTTAAACATAGATGGAAAACTACCTACACATGATGTCCTTTATGTTGAAGGATTGAAACACAATTTGCTATGTGTCAGCAAAATGTGTGACAATGGATATAACTTCACATTTAATGTAGAAGGTTTCAAGATAACGAGATATGGAAGACTAGTTAAAAAAGGGAAAAGAATTGAAAGCAATATCTATAATCTTAGTGAAGTGAATGGTAATAGCTGCCCGATAAGAAAGATTGATTAGAGTTGGTTATGGCATAGAAGAATAGGTCGTGCCAATTTTGATAACCTAGTTAAGGTGAGCTCAAATAAGTGTGTTAGACATATGCCTAAAATAACCAAACCTATAGACACTACTTGTAAAAAATGTCAACAAGGCAAACAAACAAGGGTCATATTTCAAATAAAAGAGTATGCAACTATAAAGCCTTTAGAGTTAGTTCATATTGATCTTTGTGGTCCTACTAAGACAAAAGGATCCAAAGGATAAAGATACTTCATGCTGCTAGTAGATGATTACTCAAGAATGACATGGGTAACCTTTTTGAAGGACAAGTCTCAGGTATTTGAAAGATTCAAGATCTTTAGGGCCATGGTAGAGAATGAGATTGGACAAAAAATCAAATGATTAAGATCTGATAGAGGTGGAGAATTAACCTCAAATGAGTTCATAGAATATTATGAGAAGCATGGAATTAAAAGGCATTACTCTATAAGAAGGATTCCATAGAAAATTAAAGTTGTTGAAAGAAAGAACAAAACAATCAAGGAGATGGATAGAACAATGCTAAAAGAGGCCAAGTTACCTGATGGATACTGGAGAGAAGCAATACAAACAACACTATATATCTTGGATAGAGTTCAACTGAGAGTAAACAATGATAAAACCCCCTATGAAATATGGTATGGAAAACCTATCTCTATAATGTATTTTAGAGTGTTTGAAAGCAAATGCTACATCAAGAGAAAAGAAGACAAATTAGGAAGATTTGAATCAAAAGATGTGATGAAGGAATATTTCTTGGTTATTCCACCTAGATCAAAGACTACATATGTTACAATAAAAGGCTATAGAGGATTGTAGAGAGTATCAATGTCAAGGTTGACAAAGGATTAAAACATGTCAAACTTGATAGAGACATCTATGAAAAAGAATCAAAGTCTATAGAATAAGTAGCTAATGAAGAGTCTGAGGAAGTAAGTGAAAATCCACTTGCAAGATTTGTTCAAAAGGATCATGCTATAGAGCTGATCATTGGAAATAAAAATGAAGGATTTTAGACAAGGAGAAGAGTTGTAACGAACAAGGAGCAAGTGAATTTTGCTCTAATATATGAAATTAAACGTAAGAGCTATGTTGAGGCTAGCAAGGATAAGAATTGACTAAAACCCATGGAATAAAAACCAAGCCAAATTAAAAAGAACAAAACTTGGGAATTAGTTCCAAGACCTTCAAACAAGAATGTAATAGGTACAATGTGTGTCTTTAGAACAAACTTAATAAGGATGGAACTATTATAAGGAATAAGGCTGGATTGGTGTGCAAAGGATATGTACAAGTTAAAGGCATAGATTTTGAGGAAACATTTGCTCTAGTTGCTATATTGGAAGCAATAATAATTTTTATAGCATTCTTTGTTTATAAGAAATTCAAATTCTATCAAATGGATGTTAAGTCTACTTTTTTGCATGAGAACCTAGAAGAGGAAGTCTACATAGAACAACCTAAAGATTTTTATCTTTTAGAATAAGAAGATTATGTTTGTAGATTGAATAAATCTCTGTATGGTCTAAAGCAGGCACCTAGAACATGGTATTCAATATTAGAAGCATTCAATAAAGGATGTGCAGTCAACAATATGTACTTCAAATAAGAAGGTGAGCATATGTTAATTGTTGTTATATCTGTAGATGCTATCATTTTTGATGGTAGCAATAACACAATCTGCAAATAATTTTATACACAAATGCAAAATGAGTTTGAGATATCTATGCTTGGAGAAGTTTATTTCTTTCTTAGTCTACAAATAACACAAAGTGATGAAGGGATATTTATATCCCAAACCAATAATGCTAAGGAAATGCTTAAGAAGTTTGGAATGGAAGACAATAAACTAGTAGGTGCTCCCATGATAACTAGATGTAAGTTGAGCAAAGAGGATGAGTCCCTTGATGCAAATCAGACTATGTACATATCAATGATAGGTAGCTTGTTATACCTAATTGCATCAAGACATGATATCATGCAAGAAATATGCATGGTTTTAATATTTGAAGCTATCCCTAAAGAGTCACATGTCAACACAGTAAAAATAATCTTTAGATACATCAAGAGTGCAATTGACTATGGCCTATAGTATCCTAAAGGTGAAGATTTCACTTTGATAACATATACAGATGTTGATTGGACAAGAAGTGTGGATGATAGCAGAAGCACTAGTGGTGGTGCATTTTTCCTTGGAAACAAACTTGTTTCATGGCTAAGTAAAAATCAAGAGTCAATTACTCTTTCTACAATAGAAGTAGAGTATATGGCAGCAGTGGCATGTTGCACTCAAGTATTTTGGATGAAGCAAACACTCAAAAACATCAAGGTAGAATACAAATCACCTATCTCTATTCTTTGTGACAATCCAAGTGCTATTAACATATCAAAAAATCTAGTGATGCACTCCAGAACTAAGCACATATCAATCAAGTATCACTTTTTAAGAGAAAATGTTATAGATTAAGACGTCACAATGGAATATATGCCAACATAGGATCAAGATGTATACATATTCACCAAACCTCTTCCCAAGGAACAATTTGAGTATCTAAGATAGAAGTTGGGAGTGGTGGTTCCTACATTAGATCACTAGATCCTAGTGATAGGGCATGAGTCCAGGGGGAGGATCATAGAGGTTTTGTTAATCCATCAAAGAAGAGAGAAATGAAAACTCAAGTATGTATAGTTTTACAAATTTATAATGAGTTAAATGTGGAAGATTCCTAGACAAAATCCTTTATCTGATAAAGGGGGAGACAAACTTGGACAAGCAGTGAGAAAGTTAGAATTCCTTTGCCATTGATGTCAAAAGGGGAGTAAAAGTGAAAATGCTCTCTGTAAAAGCTTTATGTTTATCAAAAAATGAGCAAAGCATGTGTCCAAGGTATGTTTAGGCAAGTGTTCCATTGCCTAAGGGGGAGAAAGTTTGATATGAGCAGCTTCAATTCAAGCTCATAAGAAGCCAATGCAAGTATAATAAATGCTAAAGAAGGAGTAGAGCATGAATTACAAGATCAAAGCATTTGTTTTTCCATCAGTGACAAAGGGGGAGATTGTTGGAAATATGATTATCATTTGATGTCAAAAGGGAGATTTATGTCATAGATGTCAAAGGATCATATAGGTTTGATGGAGAGAAGAGCATGTTTTACAATTCTATAGTATAAGTTGCAATATTATCATGCTTTTATGAAGACCATTCTCGGACATTTGCAAAGAAATTGATAGAAGATCTGTTATGGGTTTTTCAAGTGCATCTCATATATATGGTCTACAAGTTTAGATGAAGAGAAATGAGCCCAAAAAGGATTTATCTTTTCTCTCAGACATTACTAGGGTTTCTCAATAAAACCCTAAGGTTTTTAGTCATGGCGTTCATAAGCATATTATATTTTCATGTTGACTGAATATAGGTAGGAACTAGTCGCTTAAGTTATAACTTAATCCTTCCTCATCATTATGAAATTGGCCCCTTCAACCTAGCAATTACCATCTTGGAGTAGTGATCAAAGATTTTAATATTGTTTAAGTCCTCAACTTAATCCTTATTCGAGCTTAATCAACAACTAGCTTTAAATCGTATAATGAAGATCTAATAATGTGCAATAAAGTTAATATGTCAAAGGTACTGAGAGTGAATGTGTTAGTTCCAAGTGTCAAAAGCATAGGGACTAACAATGTGTAGAAGGAAGACATGAATGCCAAGTGTCATAAGCATGGGGACTGACAATAAAGTGCTCAAAAGGCACACGTTATTACCAAGTGTCACAAACACAAGGACTAACAATGTGCAAAAGTCACATGAGAGTGCCAAGTGTCATAATTGTGGGCACTAACAACAATGCGTAGAAGGCACATGAGGTTAAAAAGTGTCACATTTATAGGAGATTTTTAGATAGAGATCTAATGAACGTATTAGTTTGTCAGAGGATCTAACAGTAAGTACGTGATCATGCGATGAAGATCAATGGATTGCAAGGAGTCAAAGAGGTCAAAGTATCTAATTTTTAATAATAGATGAAGGTAAATTTCATGATTATTTTGAAGATATAATGGTACACAAGAGATTGGATTAAAATATCAATGGATGCACTTTAAATTTGAAATGTTAAAGTTAAAAATCTCATAAAGAGCTAACAGAGCACATGAGCCTATCAGAGTTTGATCAATAGATGCACTTTAAATTTGAAGTATTAAAGTTTGAAATCTTGTAAAGATATAATGGAGCACATGAGCCTATCAGATCTTATCTAATGGTTGAATTTTAAATTTAAGACATTTGAATGAGGATCATTGGATCATGGAGCAAAAAAAAAATCAATGGACAGTATTTAAAGATATGTTCATCTCAACGGTCAAGTTACAAAACTTCTAGGAAAGATGCATTATATGACATAGAGAATGACATAAATTGATGTGATTGATCTAAATTATATAATATGGCATGTGCATTAAAAATAGAGCCTTACATATGCTAAATATAATAAAAGATAGAGAATTATGGTGGTGGTGCTTGAATTCAAAATTCAAGAAACTTGTAGGAGTGTGATGTGTTACCAACCAAGTGTAAACATAGAGTGACATGAGACCTAGATCCAATGCATATATACATCATCTAGAAAATGCACTAAGTGTTGAAAAAGTGTCGAATAGAGAAATATAGAGACATAGAAGTAGAGAGGAAGAGAGATGTAGAGCAGAGTGTGAGAAGTTATAGAACATGACTATAACATAGAACTAGATTCATTTATGAATCAATTTTTATAATTTGGAGTTATAACTCCATAATAGATTTGATTCGTAGGTGACATCAGAAGAGCTGAGTTGGTACTAAGTTATGGAGTAGGTGATTTCATAGAGTAGGTGCTCTTAAATCATGGAATTGGTGTCTTCTTAGGGTTGATGCCCTTAAACATTATAAATAGTGAGGTTCTTCATTGTGAGGCTGGATTAGAACAATAGATTCTAACAGCTATTCTCATGGTGGTTTTTCCCATATTGGGTTTTCCATGTACATCTAGTGTTATGCATATGTGTGTGTGTGTGATCTATGCATATCCTTTCCAAATTAAATTAAAAAGGATTAAAGGACTAATTTTAATCAATCTATTGAGTCACCCCCCTCTCAGTAGATAGTTGTGTTCCAACAGTTTCATGCATTTCTTGACAATTCAAATATCTTGGAGTAATCTAATAGGTATCTCAACAAGTTTTGAAGATCATGTTGCACCAACAGCGAAATTTATTTCAATCTATGGGGAGGATTTTCTTGGGCTCTATTTGAAAGGTCCTTGTGTTTTGTCTAGCCTCATAAAATACTTATATGTGGCTCAGCTTTTGAAGCTATAGGTCCTGATTATCAACAAAGACTAAATAGAATTATCATAACATTATTCTAGGCTCTGCACAATCCTTGAAAATTTGCATTTCCTACTTGGGCTCAAAAATTAATGGTCAGTTTTTGAAATTTGTTCCAACCTATCATGGAACCTGATGACTAATTTGGCAAGACTCAGACTTTAGTGTTTGTGTCAACAATGCTTGGTTTTTGGCATATGTTTTGACAAGAATTAGATTCTAAGACCTTTTAAGGTAGGTCTCAACCCTGTGTCATGTCCTCTTTTTTGAATAAGCTAAAAAAACAATAAAAAACAATATTTTAAGTTATTTTAGTGACTTGATTTATTAAAAGGACAAGTTAATATTATTTTATTATTAAAAATTCAAGTCCAATAAAGTATTTTTAAAATAGGGCTTAAAGTAACACTATGCATGAGGTACAAAGTGAATTATTTTAAAAGGTTCTGAAGTCACTTTGAAATATATTTTAGGGAAAAAGATAAAATAGAATAATATTTTATTTTCCTATAAGTGTCTATAAAAGAAGGATTTGGGCAAAAGGAGGATTTATTTATTGATTAACAAACTCTATTTTCTATAGAATGAACGATTGTTCTTTTTTTCTACCTCGGATATAAAAGCTTTGGTAAAGAATGGTTTTGAGGATGAAAATCCTCCTATCTATTTGAGTAATTTCATCCAGGGATTACCAATGCACTGCAAGGATTGGAATTGGAGAATAAAACTCTCATCTTCATTTTGGGTAATTCCATTCAGGAATTATATTTATGTTTCAAAGAATCAATTTTGCTAGGGTTTCATGACATAGATGCTGATTTCATAAAGGAGTGAAGTAGTTATTGGAAAGTAGATCGTAGGGTTTCCATATCTAGGGTTTGAATTTGAATAATTTAGACCGTTAGGTTGTCGTAAATCAGTGTTCAACAATAAATTATATTATTCCCAATAGTCTGATTTTAAGCAGACAGTTAGAAAGCTTCAACCTAGGGTTTTACCAGTTTTCATAATTCAACATTAGGGTTTAGGCAGTAGTAATACAAAAGGAAAGCATAGTTCATAATTTTATATTATATTAGCAACATTACATAAAGATGTCATTTAGGGTTTCTAGTTATCAACAAAAAATAGTAATAATAGAGTGTTGTTCAGAACAACTGAGATCAACAATCAACTACAACATCACAATCTTTTAATTTCAGCATTAACAAAGCCTTGTAATCAACAAATAAGAGGTTGGATTATCAATATTTTGTCAATTATAATATCAATCTTAAATTTTAATTTTCATGCAAAAGTGAATAAAGACTTTGTTGGGAAATTATAATCTTCTTATGAAATAAAAAATATAATTTTGACATGTTCCCATTCTTGAGAAATTAAATCATAAAATCATTTTAAATATCTCCAAGTTGTAAATTAAGGGTTTATGAAAAAATCTAAAATTGTTGTTTTATGTCCAAATAGGGCATTACACCCCAACACTACGTTAAATAGTTCTCAGGCTCCAGCTAATGTTGGACATATCTTGAGGGGAATATTTTAGTTGATGGTGGAATTTTTTTAAGGTTTAGATGAAATCAAAAGCCCTTCTTTTGTTAAGAGGGTAATAATTTTAGAAAATTTGGCAAAATTCAGATCATGTGTTGTAATGCTACATCTTGAATGTGATGATCTCATTCTTAAAATGTTTCAACATTTCTTTGCTACTATCAGTAAGAATAATGCAAAAATTATTGTTACCTCAATTTAAAAAATTATGTCTTTGATTTTGAATGAGAGTGATGATATTTCCTATCCACTCCTATCATTTTTACTGGCTAATGTGAGAAAGGAGGAACACCAAGTCTCACTAAATGCACATGCACCAACTAAAAATATAGTTAAATAGTGTGAAGAAAAGTTGAATCCATACTTAATAATAGAAATGATGATTGAACATAATAATAACTCTCCTATTGCAAGAAAGATAGATGGCAAAAAAAGTGATCTTATAAGATAAGAATGTTGCTTCTCATGTAAATAACCCTGGAATCCAAGCCAAAAATGCCTAGGCAAAGAAAATGTGCATTATGTGGAAGTATTATTAGATGAAGAATTAAAAGATACATAAAATTAGACCATAGGACCATGAAAAGTGAGGATGCATCATATCCTCAAAAGGTGAAGGATGAAATTATGATGGTGGAGTATGAGAAAGAAGAAAAACTAGAGTTGCAAGAAATTGAAGTAAAGCAAACCTTGAAGGAATTTTCCATGCAAGTGTTAGGAATAAATACAGAAATTGATGCAAAATAATTTCATAGAATCACAATAATAAATATAACTAGAGATGCATAAAGAATAAAAATAAAATGCATAAGAAGAAGACTAGATTTAACATGGTTCAACCAATGTGGGCTACATCCATGAAGAAACACTTTCTCAAATTTTATTACAAGCCACGATAGTAGAATCCACTGTCAGGTCATTCTTCTCACAATTACAATGCACAAATATTATTTGGAGTTACGCTCAACAAACCCTCTTGAATTCACACCTAAATTCACACACTTTGTTCTTCCTTCTCAAACCATAGTTCTCATGATGTATTACATACAAAATATCCATCCATACATAATACATCAAAAAACTGGCATTACAAAAAAATGGGTACCAAAACCATGGTTAAAATCAACCCAAAATAGTTTCCCATTAAAAGGGGTCCAAAATACATAAAGAGTGTATAGTACATTTTAAATGTATAATATTTGAAATACATTGTAATTAATAAATAGGCTCCATAACACAACAATCTCCCACTTGGAGATTGATTTCCTTTGAGCAAGCTTCTCAACCCTTCACTATCAATTATAAAAGCCAACCAAAAATGAACATAGCTTCAGTTTCTCCCTTGTGACCACCTTGGTCATCATGTTCATAGGATTCTAACTGGTATTAATCTTCTCTAGCTTCAAATTCTCTTCCTCCAAAGTTGTCTTGATGAAATGGTACCTCAACTATATATGATTCATCTTAGAGTGAAAATCAAAGTTCTTTTCTAGATGCATAACACTCCAACTATCACTATATAGCTTCCCTTCATCCTGCTTATGCCCCAACTCTTCAAGCAACTGCTGTAATCAAAACATTTCTTTGCTTACCTCTATGGAAGCAACATACTCAGCCTCTGTGGTTGATAAAGACACAATTTTTTGTACTCATGAAATCTAGCTCACCATTGCGTCACCTATAGTAAATACATATCCTGTTGTAATCCTCCTGCTGTCTAAATCTCTAGCCATGTTTGAATCTATGTAACCACACAAAGTGGTGTCTAATCCACCATAGCTTAAAACTATCTCCAAGATCCCTCTTAAATATCAAAGGATCCACTTCACTACCTTTCAGTGTTCTCTACCTAGATTACTCATATACCTACTTACTGCTCCCACTACATGGAAAATATCAGGCCTAATGCACACCATGGTATACATCAAGCTGCCAACAATTGATGAGTAAGGTACATGTGACATATAGATTCTCTTCTCTTATATTTTGGGACATTACTCCTTTGATAACTTAAAATGGCTTGCTAAAGGAGTCCCAACTAATTTAGCATCATGAATACTAAACCTATCCAAGGCATTTTTAATGTACTCTTCCTGGGATAAATTTAGCTTTCATTCCTTCCTATCTTGAGTTATTCTTATACCAAGGATTTGTTTTGCTACTCCCAAATCCTTCATAGCAAAGGAATTACCAAGCTATTCCTCGAGTACCTTTATTTACTATATGTTCTTACCTATTACCAACATGTCATCCACATAAAGACAAAGGATAATGTAATCACCATCATCAAACTTCTTGATATATATGTAATGGTTTAAATGACACTTGGAGTATCCCTGCTCCATCATAAAACTATCAAATTTCTTGTACCACTGTCATGGATCTTATTTTAGGAAATACAAGCTCTTCTTTAGTTTGCACACCATGTTATTCTTTCCTGTGACCTCATATCCCTATAGCTACTCCATATATAAGTCCTCCAAATCACCATGGAGCATAGTCTTCACATCTAGCTGCTCTAAGTGCAAGTCTTTCACTGCCACTATCCCAAGAATAGTCCTAATAGAAGTGATCTTTACCACTAGGAAAAAAATCTCATAGAAATCAATTCCCTTCTTTTGTGCAAACCCCTTTACCATCAACCATGCCTTGTACCTTTTCTTGCATCCATCATCTTCTTTAACTATTTATGCCCAATTTTTCTACAATACTCTCTTACCTTCAGGTGGGTTTACCAAATCCCAAGTTTGATTTTACATGAGATTTTGATGCTCCTCATCCAGAGTTTGCTCCCACTTCTTCTTGATATCTACCTACATTACTTCTTCAAATTACTTTAGCTCTCCATTGTTAGTGAGTAGTAGATAATTAAGAGATGGAGAAAAATGTTCAGGCTCCCTTCTTACCCTCGAAGAACTCACCATAGAAGTTTGGGGTTCTTGTGGATTAGTGCCTGAATTACTTGCTTGGACACTTTATCATTTATTATGTCCTCTAGTACCATGTAATCTTTTCTGGAACCCTCATTCTAATCTACACCTATTGTTTATACATGAATTTTTCATTGAAGACATCTCTAAACCTAAATATTTTCTTGTCCTTAAGACTCCAAATCTAGAAACCAAAATCATCCTCACCATAACCAATAAAGGTGAATTTTTTAGACTTAGCATCTAACTTGGTCCTATCATCCTTATCAATATGAACAAATGCTTCACAACTAAATATTCTACGAAATGAATAATCAACCTTCTTACCAGAACAATTTTTCTTAGGTATGGCTCCATCCAAAGTAGATGAAGGACCTCTGTTTATCAGATATACTACCATGTTTACTGCTTCTGCCCAAAATTGAAGAGGCAATCCTGCATATAACCTCATCCTCCTAATACACTCCATGATAGTCTTATTCATCCTTTTTGACAGTCCATTCTACTATAGAGTTCTTGGAACCATCCTCTGTCTACAAATTCCATTCCTTGAATAGTAATCAAAAAATGCATTGCTACAATATTCCCCACCATTATTTGATCTGAGACATTTTAACTTGAGACATGTTTCATTCTCAACCAATGTTTTCTATCTTTTAAATGTATCAAACACATTATATTTTCTCCTAATGTCATACACCTAAATTTTCCTAGTTTCTTCGTCAATAAAAGTGACATAATAAGATGACCCACCAATATAAGATACCTAAGGTGCCCCCCTACATCTAAATGAACCAGCTCTAACTTATTCTCCTTCTTCATAGGTCCAACCTTTATAAAATTTATCATTTTTTATTTTCTATACACATAATCTTCACAAAAATATAAATTAGACCCTTTCAATCTGGGAAATTGATCTTTAAAAATTTATAGACATTTTGGCTCATCTGATCGACCCTGTTGTGCCAAAAATTTGCATCTATATTTGCAAAAACTAAATTACAATAATCAACACTACTTGATAAATATAGGGTGATAACCTTCTTACCTCTTGCTACCACAAGAGTACCCTTGGTCACCTTCAAGAATCTACTGTAAATGTCACCATACAACCTTCAATACCTGGCTATCCTATGGATACCAAATTTTATCTCAACTCAGGCACATGCTTGACACCCCTCAATAGCCAAGTGTTCCCATTTTACATCTTGATATGAACACTTCCTTTTCCTACTATGCTACAAGGCTCATCATCACCAAGGTAAAAATGTCCAAAGTCCCCTTGAACACAATCAATAAAATAATGCCTATATGGTTTAACATGAAAAGAAGCCCCTGAATCTAAAACCCAAGATTCAACAATATTGTCAATGGAGAGAATTAATGCATCCTGGAAACCATTAAATGTTACCAAATTAACCTCCTTAGTATCTTCCTAATTTTTGTTCTTGTTCTGAAGAGACCAACAATACTTCTTCGAATGCCCAATATTTCCACAGTGCCAGCATACTATCCTAGCCCTTGGTTTTGACCTTCTAGGATCATTTGATTTTCCATGCTTTCCTTTTCCTCTAAAATTTTATCTCCCTCTACTCTCCATTACCAAAAAATCACCCAAAGTATAAGTCTCCCTAGAGCTTTTGTATCACATTTCCTCACTAAGGATTATTCCTATGACATCCTCAAACTTTAACTTGGAATCATTAGAGATCGAGTTGCTCATAACCATTACTAGGCTATTCTAACTCTCTGGTAAGGAACACAAAATAATCAAAGTCCTAAGTTCATCATCAAAATCTATTTTTACAGAATTTAACATACTCAAAACCGTATTAGATTCATTCAGATGATCAAGAACTAAACTAGTTTTAGATATCTTCATATTAAATAAATTTTTCATTAAAAATATTTTATTAGAAGCAAAGGGTTTCTCATATAACTTTCCTAATGCATTCATGAGACCTTATGTGATCTTCTCCTGTGATATATTAAATATGATCAAAGATGCAAGGCATAACCTAATAGGCCCAAGTGCTTTCCTATTAAGTAGCTCCCAAGCCTCATCTATCATACTCACTGGTTACTTTACTTTTTCTCCCAGTGGAGCATAGAGGTCCTTCTGATAGAGGTAATCCTCCATCTGCATCTTTTATAGACCAAAGTTCTATCCATTAAACTTTTTAACCTTTGATCTATAATCATCAGCCATAACTCCCACTTGAACTAATAACCCTTCCTATAATTCAACACTTCAACAAATATAACCTGAAGCTCTGATACTAGTTGTTAGGAATAAATCTAAAAATTGATATAAATCAATTTCATAGAATCGCAATAATAAATATAACTAGAGATGCATAAAGAAAAGAAATAAAATGCACAACAAGAAGACCAAATTTAACGTGGTTCACCCAATGTAGGATAAATCCACCAAGAAACACTTAATCAAATTTTATTACAAGCCATGAGAGTAGAATCCACTCTCCGATCAATCTTCTCACAATTATAATGCACAAATATTGTTTGGATCTGCACTCAACAAACCCTCCTAAATTCACACATGAATTCACACACTTTGTTGTTCCTTATCAAACCCTAGTTCTTATGATGTATTACATATAAAATATCCATCTATACATAATACATCAACAAAGCGGTATTATAAAACAATGGGTACCAAAACCATGGGCATAATCAACCCAAAGTAGTTTCCCATTTAAAGGGATCCATAATACATAAAGATTGTATAATAAATTTTAAATGTATAATATTTGTAATACATTGTAATTAAGAAATAGGCTCCACAACACAACAACAAGTGGAAGGTATGGAATTTAATGTAGAAATAAACATTTAATTTAATTTTGATATTGTTGATCTTTAAAAGAATTATATTAAAAAAGTCAAGGAGAAAGCATCACTTGATGAATGCACATGTGAGGAAGTTATTACTTTTCAGTACACACCCATCAATCCACCATTATTGAGTCCATATTACATAGGAATAATTGTAAGAATGAAAATGAAAAGAATGTGTCAAGTTAATAAGTATATGAAGTGGAGATTTATGATGAATTTTTCAAAAATATCTAGGGTCATTGCTCAAGGTATGACAAAAATAATAATTACACAACATTGATATTTTGGAAAGAATTTTGTCATCATGAGAAGTGTGGAGAAATGGTCAATTTCACCACTCTTATAAAAGAGTACATAAATAATTTCATTCAAGGTTATCTATGTAAAATAATATGGGATTTAGGTAATATTTTGAAACCCCCAATTTTGAAGTTTGAAGTGGAACAGGTAATGGGTCCTCACCTAATGCCTCATTTTGTTGGTTTAATCCTTATTCATGGTGTCATCACTCCATTTACTCATGGAGTTTATAAAAAAACTCTCAAGAATGTGATGGAGAATATTTTGAAAGAGGAAGATGATGGCTAAACATATGATGATTGTGAAGCAAAGAATTCACAAGTAGTGTAGTCACCCATAGACATGAATCCATGTCTAATGATTTAGGATCTTCTTGCTATGGTCAAGTTTGAGGGAACACATAATATTACAATTACATCCATCTGAGAAGCAGTAATTGATGATAAATTTGCAGTATTATAATATCATATGTCAAGATATGCAGAACACTCATACAAAAGGAAAGGTATCTTAGAAGGTCTTGAATATCATGTTACACCTACAATAAAATTTATTCCCATCTATAGAAATAATTCAAAGACATTTATATGCCATAATTTTAGATTTTTAAGCCAAGAGAAAGCAAATAAAAGTCATTTTGCAGGAGTTGAGCAAAGGCTTCAAGAGTTGCATCAATTAAAAAGACAATTGTTTGTAATAAAAAGGAAAGACATGCAAGTATTAATGAAGTTAGCTAACATGAAAAGGATCATTGAAGAGATAACTCTAAGTTTCAATCAAGTTCAAATTGAGGAAAAGAAGAAAGACATAACTATTGAAGGAGATATGGGCAGGACCGATCATACATCCACTCTTATAGATTTACAAGTAATTAAGAAGTTGTTAGAAACATTGAATTCAAAATACCTAGATTTGATAAGAGATAGGGATATCAGTTTTGAAAAAAAGGACATAATTGCATCTAAGGAAATGAGGTTAAATATTGATGAACTCACTTTTGATCTTAGTTTAACCCATTTTTTACTTCATGAAGTAGAAGAACAACAAGTTGTTATATTAATTTTTAAGGAGAAAGAGGTTGATGCAAGGATTAAGGATATCAAACATGTAACTGAAGAAATAAAAAGTCTCATGAAGGAGCTATAATTAACTCAATCAAGGGAAAATAAAGCTAAGGAACCCATGATAAACTTTTCTCAGGTAGAAATAGCTAAGGCTTCAAAAGATTGAGTCAAAGTAGTGTATTGGAAGCTGAATGGAGAAATCATTCTTCATGAAGAATAGTTTCTAGGGAAGATAAAAGTTACAAGTATAGAATTGGGCATAACTGAGATAATTTTTTAGGGAATTGAAGATCAAAAATCAAAGTAACTTGAGAATGTCACAGTTAGATGGGAATAAGAAATAATGGATATAGAGGATAATTGCATTATATTAGGACAACATGAAGATCGGTCTAGTCAAGGAGCTCATTTCCAAGTTGAAGACAGGGATGGTTTTCAAATTAGTTTTATGTCCCTATTGATTCATGATTCAACTATCATGGGGGAAAACTCAAATGATTTGTTCACTGAGATGATTGAAGAAACATCACTTGGTGTAGGGATTCCAATTCTTAATTATATTAGAGTAGTATAATAGAAGCCAACTACATCACAAGGAGGATCAAAGATTGGAAATTTCAAATTTTCAAGATTTATTTGGGATCTTGGTATTGTATGAAGGTCCAATCTGAAGGAGTTTAAGAATTAAACCAACATTACTTGAGGATAATAAATTTTTAAGAAGGGTGGACTGTCATGTCCCCTTTTTTGAATAAACTAAGGAAATAATAAAAAAATAATATTTTAAGTTGTTCCATTGACTTAATTTATTAAAATTATAACTTAATAGTACAAGTCCAATGAAGTGATTTTAAAAGCGGCCTAAAGTGATGTTATAAAGTGACTTTAAGAATGAGGTACAAAGTGATATTATATTAAAAATTTCCTAAGTCACTTTGAATTATATTTTTGGGTAAAGGAGAAATAGAAAATAATATTTTATTATCTTAAAAGTGTCTATAAAATAAAGGTTTGGACAAAAGGAGAATTCATTCAGTGATTAGCAAACTATATTTTCTTGAGAATGAACGATTGTTCTTCTTTTCTGCCCTAGGATAAAAAAGCTTTGGTAAAGAATGGTTTTGAGGACAAAAACCCTCCTAGCCATTTAAGTAATTCCATCCATGGATTACTAGTATACTATAAGGATCAAATTTAGGGAAAAAAGTTATCTCTATTTTGGGTAATTCTATTTAGGAATTACATTTATGTTTCAAAGAATTAGTTTTACTAGGGTTTCACGACATGGATGTTGATTTCATAAAGGAGTGAAAGAGCTATTAGAAACTAGATCATAGGGTTACCCTATATAGGGTTTAAGTTTGAATATTTTAGACCACTAGGCTATTATAAATGAACCTTTAACAAAAAATTATGTCATTCCATCAATATAATTTTAAGCAAACATTTATGTAGCAAGTAGTTGGAAAGCTTTAGCTTAGGGTTTTATCAGTTTTTAGAATTTAACATTAGGGTTTAAACAATAGTAGTAAAAAAGGTAGAAATCATTCAAAATTTCATATTTTATTAGCATCAATACATAAATATGGCATATAGGGTTTCTATTTATCAATAAAAATCAGTAACAACAGGGTGGTGTTTAGAACTCCTGATATCAATAATCAACTACAACAACATAATCTTTCAATTTCAGCAGTAGCATATCCTTGTAATTAATAAATAATAGGTTGGATTATCAATATTTTGTCAATTGCAATATCAATGTTAAATTATAATCTGCATGCAAAAGTGAATAATTTTTTTTTTTGGAAATTCTAGTCTTCTTATGAAATAAAAATTACAACTTTGACATGTTCCCATTCCTGACAAATTAAATCTCAATTTTTTTAAAATATCTCCAAGTTGTAAATTAAAGGTTTACAAAAAAATATGAAATTGTTGTTATTTATCCATAATTTACATTACAAACTGACACTACCTTGAATGGTTATCAAGCTCATGCTAATGTTGGATAGGCCTTGGAACTCAACATTTATTTCTAACATGCCTTAGTCACTAATGATGGCAAAGGCAACTCTTGGACCTAGAAGATTGTGTTGTCACCTCTTTGAAGTAATTTTGTTTTTATCAGAGTGATGGTTTGTTGTGATATGTGGATCTCATAAGAGTATAAATCAGTTATGAATTTTATAATTGATCCAAGTTATAATAACTAGTTTCACACTTGATGGAATCCTTTCTCAACAACACTATTCATTTTTTATAGTGTATCTCCTCTTATGGGAAAATGGATTTGGAATTTTGAAGTTGTTGGTCTTGTGTTTGTTAGTCATGCTTTTTAGGACTTAGAATTAGTAAATTAAAAGAATTTCTTTTATGGATTAGATATTTTGTTTGTTAGACCTTGCCATTATGTTTGTGATGGAATTTGAATGGCTTCTTTGTTGTGTTGAGTTAGGTAATCACTCATTAAATTTGAATTGATGCTCAATTAATTATTCCTGTAGTTCTCAAATTGATTGAGTTGGGATCTCTAATTTTTTGACATATATCCAAGCTTGATTTGTATTTATAACTCACCATTTAGGGTATCATGAGAAACGCATAGGTGAGGGTGTCAACTTGATGCGGTACAAACTCTTGAATAAGAAGATAGTTTCATAGGAGTGTTTTGTTTTAGATTTTGAGGAGATTTATTGAGTGGAAGGTAAATATTTTGAGTTGTTGGGAAAGGTGAAGGTTTTGAAGATGGAAATTTCATAGGCTTTATTTCTAAGGTGAGATATTTATTGAAAATTTATAATCTTGTATAACAATAAGGAATCTACGATGGGATCAAGGATAACTAGGTAGTTGGAGCATTTGGCGATGAGAATGAAACACAAGAGTTTTCCTCATTTGAAGAAGCAGGCCAAGCATTAAATAGGGTGATTGTATGTTTAGGTATCATATAACTTTATTTCATGGCTCCACTATTTGAGGAAAGTCTGCATTTGAGATCTTAGTTACCACATCATTTTCTTTGCATGTTGTTTATACTCATCTTCTTTGATTACATTATCCTTTTAAAGAAACATGTGGTTTTTCATGGAAACATATTTGTAAAATTTTTTTGGAGTCATTTGAGAGGGAGGAAGATAAGGTGGATTAGTCAAATGACCCTCATGAAGGCATCACAATTTCTAGGCAGATATTTGGTCAGATAATAAAATAATGGTTTTAGAAATATTTTTGCAGAAGTATGTGAGAAGGCAATGTTTAATAGTTCCTTTAACCATTATTTTTTTAGGTGTGTTTTTAGGTCCTTTTGGTGGTAGTGATAAGCTTACTAGAAGTCCCAAGGATAATAAATGATCAAAATTAAGAGTGGTAGGATACATGGCCTCTCAAAAAGGTGTGGTGGTGGAAATATAGCTTTTGAAGGAGTCTATAAACATATGGGCATGTAGACCTAACGTGGCTATAGAGGGATGTAGAGATGTGTCAGATTTATATCTGACTCTCAAAGAAGAGGGGACACATGATAATGGCTTAATGGGAAGCCTCTAAGTAGGGTTTTGAGATCTCCAAATGCAGAGGGTCTTTTATCAGAAGATCTTCAAAACCTAGGGTCAAAGGGGAGGTGTGCCACAATTATTGATCCAGTTGAGGGGTTTGTGGCTACACACAAGATAGGTTATATGAGGAAGGATATAATTGTATTAAACTCTACACAAATAAGGTTATATTGTTACCGAAAGAAGACGTGAAATTAGACTAAGTATTGGATTTAACTAATACAACTTTAACTAGATGATTTTATGGGAGGAAAATCTTAGAGAAAAATTTAGAAATTTAGATTATTCATGTCTAATGGCTAATGCTTTATTATTCTCCTGTATTTCATTATAGACACCTAATTTCTTCCAATTTAGTGTCATAATTAACTTTGTTTAAAATTGACACACTAACTAGATCACCATCCCAAATTTGAATTTACCATAAACATCATTTCCCTTACTTTTTTAAATAATTGATTAATATATAGTAATTAATTAACCATGCACACTTAATTATTCAAAATTAATTAAAATCCACAATTTACACCTCATCCAAACATCTTCCACACTTCTCTCAACCATGTGTTGAGTCATCTAACAAAATCTTTAACTTCCTCAACCAATTACTAAGTCATAATTAAACATTTCAAGTTCAATTACCTTGGTGAGTCATCCAAATACCTTGAATCATTCCTAAGACATTTTCAACTACCAACTAACTCTCCATTTCTCTTTCACACACATGGGAATTAGTCATCATCCAATGAGATGATGATTCAAATTCAACCATTGATAATTATCATCATCAAATAAATTCAGATTTATCCCAATCATCCATCTTCTCACCTAAAATCCTATAAATAAAAGTGTTTATAATCACCTAAAAGTGGTATTTGGATGCTAAGAGTGTTTCTTGAGATAGCCTATTCCTAGCTTAGGCCTAGACCTATCCTAGAGCCTTTATCACACTTTTCCAACCATTTTATAGACCACATGTATCTTCTTTTAGGTCAAACATAATCCCAAAACAACATTCCTAGATCTTAACCCATTGTGCCCAGTAGCCTGCCAGTTGGACACTAGTACCACATTAAGGACACTAGAGCCACAAGGCATTAATATCCCCAACTAGGTGCTAGTGTCCCTTACCCTAACTCCCTCAAACACATATATTTTTAAACGCATCTCCTAAGGTCATCCTAAACACATTTTATTATCTGTACAAGTTATGGATCACTATAAATACAAGACTATTAGACCTCTATCCATTAGATGGAAAATATATGCAAAAAGCCTATTCAAATAATAAACAAGTTGCATAAAATTAAGGTAATTGATCCTTATTCTGACCTACTCTACATACTACCATCTACAACCACCCTAAGCCTAAATTTAAAATATTTCTAAGCTCAAGTACACTCAAGGCATTCAAGACCACTCTCATTCTAGCATTCACTCACACTTACACCAAACACTAGGTGGGAGAACTACATCAAGCTTGATCCATCTTTGGAGTATTGGTATGCAATAAACTCTCTTCACAATAGGGTGTTGAGGATGTCCAACCTATCCTAATAATGAACATATATTTTCATCTCATATAATTTTAAGGAGGATCAGGGATTACACATTAAATCAGTTATTCCAAGCACAATACATAGTTCAAAATTTCATGCACACAAGAATAAAACCCAAAAAACTCAGGCATATGTGCTCCTAGAAAATAGGAACAATCCTACAAAGAGGACACTAGAACCATTTTAAAGACACTAGAGTAGCATGACACTCCTATCCATGAGGGGTTCTATCATCCAGTGAAGAATCATATCTAAGTACCCTGTTGATGACACTCAGATCTTTTCGTATCCAATTTTTTAGAACCTAGATCTTCCATGATAGTCATTTTCTAGACAAGTATCTATTTATTCATATTTATTACTATTTTTATAAAGTTAAATCTAGTCAAAATCTATAAAAAAACAATGGTTATTTATTGCATATTATTTCACCGATTTAGACAATTCAGCCTTTTAATCTAGCTTAGTATTTACATTGTAAAACCCCAAAAGGTTAAATCATTTGGGGAACCTGACTTACTTCAAATATTACTTCAAACCCTAGTTTGCATTATCCAAAATTTTATGTAATAAATTAGGGCTACATACATCTATTTTTCTAATTTTTTAAGACACCCTAGATAATTAAATCAATTTCATATTAGGGTTTCAATTGATTTAAATATAATTTAAATTTATTACAAAAAAACCCTAAATTCAAAAAACCCCTAACCCTAAATGGTCTTAAGTATTATGCCCTACAATGGTTTTATGATTTAACAAATCAATATGACAAAACATTCAATTCTTTGGCCAACATGTTTGTATCACATTTTTCTATCAACATCAATGATAATATATCTTACGCATAAGTGGCACAGTTAAACCAAAATTCAAATGAGCCTATTGCAGATTATGTCTTACGATACAAGACAATATTAACTAAATTAACTAGTCCCATGGTAGACATATAGCTTCAAGACATATTTAAGCAAAGTCTCTTACCACCAGTATGCAAAGCTATCTTGTTCAAGAAGTTTCCTGCATTTATCAATTTATGCTATATCTTCAAGGAAAGAGAGGTTAAGCTCTTATTAATAGGAAAAATCAAGTACACAAATGGATTAGAATGAAATATTAAGAGTTCAAAAAAACCTCCATACAAGGTGAGGTCCATAGAGAACAAAAGTGATAAAAATGCCACAATTAATATAGATTTTGAGCCATCTCCTAGATTGGTTTTATCCTTTCCTCAATGCAGAGTCTTCACTAATCTTCTAGAGTCACTAGCACAGGTTCTACAATAGCTCTTAGAATTAAATGTCATATATATCCCTCCTATTAAAGAGTTTTATACAACACAACCTCTTCTAAATAATTATGATTCAAATGCATTCTATGAGTATCATAGGGCATGAGGCTACATGACAAATAGATGCATCATCTTAAAGCACAAGATACAATATCTCATTGAGGCTAAAATGATACACTTAAAAATGCACTAAAACCATAAAAAATAAAGGCTAAATTAGAAAATATATTTTTATATCCATTCCTAAAACATACAATGAATAAGGCAAGGGGCACATCAGGTGTTCACTATACATACTAGGCACATCCACTACTAGTTTCATAACACATAGTTACAGAGGAGGCTCATCCATTACATAACATTGTTGGCATGTGCCATACTACAATGCCACCTAGAACACTTATCACATTCTTAAGTAGGAGATTGTGGATGATGAAACAAATCTTCATGCATTCTTTATATGAGTAGATATAGACCATCATCCTATCCAAAGTGTTATGGTCGATAGTGGGTCCAATATTATCATGTGCAATATGACACTCTTGAAACATTTAGGCTACATAAAGTGAGATATATTCCATATAGATATATTCATTAGTGGTTTCATTGGTCACGTTCAGAGCTCTATCAGGGAGATTGTGCTTCTATTATAGGTTAGACCAACACACATAGCCACTCGGTTCCTAGTAGTACCTAGTGTGGGGTATTCGATATATTATTGGGTAGGCCATGGTTACAATAGTTTTAAGACATCTCATCTATATTAAACCAATGCTTGAAGTACATACATGAAAATAAAGTGGTTAAAGTTGAGTGTGTCTCATATGATTATCCTCTACCCATCTCATAGGTAGTTTCAACATAGTTTCTAGTTACATTTCCAAAACAAACATCAGTTACAATTCCAATACCATTACCAGATATTACACAAATATCAGTTATAAATGAGAGTATAACTCCTATACATATATCATAGAGTTTAACAGAGCCACTAGTTTAAAGAAGGTTTATATCATATATCATAGATTGACCTTTATTAGAGAGACCACTGCATTAGAGATATTTGACAAATTTTAGGGGACATTCTTCTATGTAGTTTATTATTAGATAAATATTATTAGGTTTTAAGGGTTCTAAACATAGGCACCTATGTCACCTATATCTTCTTCTTCTACCAGATGGGTTTCTAGGACCCCTAAAGTTCATAAGGCATCACAGTCAGTGCCATAAATTCATAACATCACTACACAGGTAGATTTATACATAGATTACTCTGCATAATATAATGTAGGATCATAGTTTCCCTTTCACACAACATGCATGATCACAGTTCCTTTATTCGACACAGGTCATAGTGATAGTGAGTCTCCCATGAGACTCATTGGTTAGTATGGTTTCTACTTATTGTACATATTTCCTTGTCTCTTAATCCTTGTACATAACTTATAACCTAAAAAATAAAAAAATAATATAACATGTCAAAATAAAAAAAAAATTCACATATTACTTAGAAAATACAAAATTTACAGATTGTATGCATTGCTATGTTTACATTTATTACACTTGCCAAATATTACATATGCTAGTTATCTTAGTATAGTCAATTTTTATCATACATACATGTTTCACTTATTCTTGTTGAGTGATTTTAGATTACATATAGGACTCTAGTCCACTATACTAATCCAAACTTATAATCATCTACCCACTAGGGACATATATGCCGATCTAGGTTTATTCATTTGATACATCTACCCACTTAAGGGCATCTCATACATAGTTACTACTACCAGGTTCTATCCTTACATTCTAGTTTATGAATTGATATATCTTGATATTGATGATTGCTACTCATTGCTCAAATTTTTTATTGACTATCACTAGTTTAGACTCAACATATGTACATCCTAGCATTTACATAAATTTGTACTACATATTTATACATGCTTTCATTTATAGCTTTCCTAGTTTAGACTTGATTGTGTTTCCTATGATTCTTACATTTTGAGGGCATTTGAATATGCCATTGTTATTTGGATCTATGCCACTTCTATGTATGTATGCCTTGGACATGTAACCATGTCCCTTGTATGTGTTTTCTTGATTGTATGTGTAGACATTTAAACCTATCCTTCTATATGGCTCTAGGATAAATTACTTATTGCTTATGTATGTGTAAATTTTAACATGTTCTTGTTTGTCTTTTATGCTAAGATTTAGTGATATGCTCATGTCCCTTGTATTATGGCCCCTTGGCCTACTTTTGCATGCCTCATGTGTTATATATGTATAATTTCTTATATGCATCTTCACCATGACATTTGTCTTTGATTGTTACACACACTAATTTTTGATTCCATAAGGGACCTCATGCATCTACCCTTCTTACTTGGGTGTCGTGATAGACATCATGGCCCATCTCCCTAGGTAGCTACTTAGATTTACTATTATACACATTGATTACATATATCTTGACACCTTTGTGTAATGATAGATTAAAACATACATCTTACACTACATACTTATGCTTAGATACTTTTACATTCTGATGTTATGTTTGCACATTATATTAACATATCACATAGTTATCATATATGTTATGGATAATACATTTTGCAGAGGTATTTTCTTTTGAGGATAGTTTTTACACAGGTTTCACAACTACCCTCAAAAGAGGGGGAATTCATAAGGATTTCTCATAGAGATCAAGCTCCTACATTGTTATTCATAGATCATTTTTATCACACAAAATTAGTTTCAAAAACTAGACATAGGAAAAAATAGGGACTCAAAAAGCAGTTTAGTCACCTAGATTTCAGACCAAAAATACATTAGTGCCCAAAATTAGGACACTAGGGCCATAGCGTGATACTGTCCACTACATGGTGCTACTAACAATAGCCACAAATTTAGGGTAATCTATATTATCCATAAGATTACACCATGTACAATATAGATTTGTATAGATATAGTCATAGTTTTGACAGTTATGTTCAGATTTTTCTCAGACACACTCATTTTAGCTCATATTTTTACCAATTGTTTACATTGGGGGCATCATCCATGACATGATCACTCCCAAATTTATTTTAGATACATATATACAATTATTTCATACTTAGTCTAGAATCAATATACTCTTATATCAGATTGGGGGCATGTGTGTAACACATAGCTTCTATATGCTTAGTTACACATTGGCTGATCAGATGGACTGACAAACTCCATGTCATTATATACATTGTATATGTATGCAATAAAAAATTCATCATGTCTATAAATCGATCTTGGCTAGGATAGGATATAGCATACCTACACTTTCTATTTGGGATAGACTTGTTAAGCGGGAACAAAACCAATATGGGGATCCACTAGACCTGATTAGGGGATCACTTGTCATAAATATCATGCTAAGAAAGGGTTCTAAAGCCTACAATATAATACAATCACATACCAACCCTTATGGATTCCTAATATTTAAAACATTCAATCTATTCTAATAACAAGAAAGTAAATCTAATCTAGTGCACACCAAAGCTTTTGGCATAAAGTGGGGGTTAGAAACAATAAAACAAACTAAACTAAGCATATATTAGAAGACATATACTCATGTTAATGTATATATAATCCTAATACATGTGATAATAACTTAAATTCATTATCTATCTACTCTTACAAAGGATAAATAAATTTAGGAATACTTACCTTTGAAGACAAACCCACTGAGCCTCAATCTCTCCCTTCACCAAAATGATTCACAAGTGATTGTTGTGGTATGTAAGGATAACCAAGATAAATCAGCTTTAAGCTACTTAATATATCTAAGCATCCAAAATACTTCTCCATAAGACAAGATCTGTATCTCCAAGGAAAGTATAGAACCCTAAGCTTTATTCCTCAAGTAGAATGGTCAATAAGCAGATGTTCACTCACACTTTTTCACTAATAATTCTTATCTTATGAAATGGTAGGAAATGAACTTGTATATATAGTGGATCTTACCCTAAATCCTCCTAGGAACATCAGCTATATAGAGTTGACCCAGTCAACCCAATGTGTTTTTAGAGACAAATCACTAGGTCTGAGCTAGGTCGATTGAAAGGCTAATAAACTAAGAAAGTGAAAAATATCCCTAAATTATACTAGTTCAACCCAGTCAACCCAATACAACTTACTTTCCAAAAGGGTTTCAAGGCAAGAAAAGAAATAATGGAAAGAAGAAAATATTAGAATAGGTAGGACTGAGAAGAATAAGCTTAGGGTAAATGGTTTCAGGAGATAAGTGTGTAAAAAATAAGTGGCAAAAGGAAAAATAATCTTATGAAGTATCGATGGTCTGCCCACCCCTTTCTTGGTGCACCCCTTAAGGCATGCACTCAAAGAGATTGAGATTCTATTAGTTCTTGTAACATACAAAGTGTCAATAATCAATAAAAGTTTGAAAATATTATGTGTATACATATGCCCCACCTGAAGCTCATCATGTGTCACGTAAGTGCAACACAAGATGGTACTTCAAGATAAAACATGATAACACACAATGTTGATGCTAAGTAAAGTGTAGTAAGAAGCAAATAATATAAATGAAATGATTGAATTGAAAAACACATACCTTTAACTTACCTTAGTGTCATAGATTAAGAAGTAGACTATAAGAAATATGAAGGTATCTAATGTAGATAACACTAGACTGATCTATAAAAGTTAGTGCAAAAAATAGCCAAAAATCAATTTTTTTGGAAGAAAAGTATATTTTAGTGAAAAATAATCTCTACGTTATCATGAATCTAATGAATTTTATGGTTTGTAAAATGGATGAGTAGAAACAAAGATATAAGCAAAATAAGGAATCTACAGGACAATAATTGAAAGCTTTTGAATTGGTAAAAGTATTTGTAAATAGGACAAAAGACAATTCATTTGTCATTTTGATTTGTAAAGGAAAAAAAAAAGAGTTTTGGAGAAAAAACAAGCTAGGATGATGAAGAGATGATATGTTAGACAGGGGGAGGCTCTAGAGGTGGCAACAGGTGCACTACAAGTATGCAACTAAGAATCTCAAACCAATTTTTAAAATTTGTATTGATTTAAGTGATTTTTTTGTAATTTGTAATTTTAAGTATTTTTAGATGTTAAAATGAGGCAAAATTAGATTTTATAGGTAGAAAATAGGAAGACAGGAAATGGGTTTGGAGGGTTTGGGTAGAAAGTGAGAAAATAGCCCTTTTGAAGGAAAATACAAGGGGTCAACAGACAAAAAGCACTTGGTCAACCCAATCAACCTAGTAGGCTAGAAAATAAGTAGAATCCATAATGTCGACCCAGTAGGTATGGATCAACCATGTACAATTGGTAGGCTAAAGGCCTAGATTAGAGTTTCCAGGTGGTCTGAAAGATCTATAATGGAAACTCAACACTAGGGAAGGGAAGAGAAGGGGGTTGACTTAGATTTTTGAGTCAACTAGGTGAAAAGATAGGAAAATTTTGGTCAAATGAGTTTGACCAAAGAGCTAGAATGATATGAAAAAGCATGAAAAAGGTTGAGAGAGGGATAGAATGGGACCCAAAATGACCAAATAAGGTCAAGAAAGATCGAGAAAGCTAAAAGTAAGATAAAATGAATAAAATAAAATAATTTAGACTTTTTTAATTTAAAAATATAAAAATAATGTATTATGACTATACATGACATAAAAGAACTGATACATCCTTTGTTGTTTTCTGGGTGCAAGGATGATAAATATTTTGTAGACTTGTAGACACAACATGGTTATCAGACTTGTTAGATAGGTTGTCAGATGGAGATAGGGCTAGACTAGGATTCAAAAGTTTAGGTGGGATAGTAGAGATGTGTTAGATCCCCCTTAGTGTTGATCTATTAGTCATGTTCCTTAGTTGTTGGGAATGATTGGATAACACATTTATATGGGAGGTGGATGGGGATACAGTAGAGGTGGCTATCATGCCAGAGGATGTCCATGCCATCCTAGGGATACCTATAAGAGTGTAGGTGATCATAGGTATACCATATAGTCTAGAGGAGAGGAGAACTTTATCCATGTGGGTTATTGGCTTAGAGATGATATTACTAGGCTAAATAGTGAGTATGTTTGATGTCTATACATCATATATTTTTAATATCCAAGAGGCTGTGATAGGACTTGTGACACAGTGGGTGCTATGTCACAATTTAGATGGCAAGGTACCACTATTCGTGGTAGCCTTGAGCAAGATGATCTTGGAGGAATACGTTTTATATGACCTAAGATCTATCATCTGGGTCTAGATGGTACATGATATGTATGAGATGCTAGTTAGAGGGCAAAGGATGATATATGAGAGGTTTCTTATGTATCGACTAATTGGGTTGCCTTATGTGATTGATGATTGGTCACCTCAGGTATGGAAATGGAGGGAGGACTAGGTAGCATAGGCTGTGTCTCACGTGCCATCACTATAATCGATGAGATGTATAGACATCATGTGGTAACAACTACATGGGCAAGTTGGGACATAGTTACACTAGTGATAAAGAGGATAGAGGTTATTGGACACTATTTCTAGTGGAGAGAACCACATTCAGTAGTATGAGTGTTAGGGTAGATGGGCTTACCTCATCTAGTAACACCAATACTAATGCTCAAGCAGTGGGATCAAAATGTGAGGGAGCCACAGGGGAGGAGAGGACTAGGGCCATTAGTAGTGAGGCCAACAATAAGGCCATGTTAAGAGTGACCATGGATTGGTCAAAAATGATGAGGAGCTGAGCAAGAGGATAGGGATGTGGAGGTAGAGATACCAAATGTACCACTACTAGCTCCACATCAAGATGAGAAGTGACCACCAAGGACACAACATCGATGGAAGTAGAAGGTAGAGGAGAGATTGGAGACTATTACCATCCTAGATGAACCCATAGTTAAGCTAGAGGAGATGATAGAGAGACCACTCAGATGCAAGCTGAGACTGACATGAGTCATGATAGCTAGGTTTGAGTTGAGGAGGTGGCCTATAGAGGAGGTGTTAGGAGGATACACAAATGGGGAGATTGTGTTAGGTAGTCGTATAAATGGTGAGACCATAGTAGATGAGACATAGATAGGTAAAAAGAGATGGTTAAATTATTGCTTATATTTTGTTTAGAAAATAAAGATAGATAGCTAAATAGATAGATAAATAGATAGATATATATTTTGAGATATAACAATGATCTAGTATCTATCTTGTGTAATTTTATAAGTTTAGGTGAGGATGAAGACGAGAGATGGATGTCCCTAGTGAGGGGAACACTCCATGACATCATGTATGAGACTCTTCAACCATATGACCCCTTGACATTGAAGGATCCAAGTGTACCATCTATCCTAGCTCAGGTGAGTTGGTTTAGATTAGATAGAGAGGTAGTGAGGTAGATATGGGTGCAGAGAGAGAGGATGAAGCCACTAGTAGTGATGGCTGTAAGAGAGATATAGGCATGGTAGGCCCTAGCAAGAGAGAGAGCTGCACATTTGGCAACATTAGCACAGATGATAGATATATGGACCCAGATGCTAGAGTCATAGATGCAGGTAACACACTTGCAGGGATAGGTAGAGGGATTGAGATCTTGGATGACCTTTTTATAGTGTACCATTTAGAGGAGTTTGATTGAGGCCTCAACAAGTAGTGTGGCTAGGCCACAAGATAGACATGATGGAAACCAATAATAGAGATGGAGCATTGTATATGGTTGCATTTGTTGTATAAAATTCATGATATATATATATATATATATATATATATATATATATATATCATTCTGGCATATTATTATTGGATGTGTATGTTATCATTATGGTTAATTCTAGTTTTTTTGTTATGGTTGAGGCTATGGATGATTAGGATATATTTCTTTCTAGCACATGTATTTAGCTTTGTTGTATATGCTATAGGAAATATATGAGATGTGGTTTATTTTCTAGCATTATGAAATACATATGCATAGTTAAAAGGAAAGAAACAAAAAGGAATTGGAAAAATATAATCAATCAAGAAAATGTATTACACACTATTTCAAGCTGGGAAATGTGTAATAACAAAAAATGACTAAGTATACAGAACCAAGAAATGGAAAAATAAGATGGTAAAAAAGAGAATTTGTATTTAAACCAATATGAAAGATTTTTGCACCAAATTAAAATAAGTAAAATCATACTAATATCGTGTTGGGAAGTATGACAAACAAAGTAATAAAATGGAAGGTATGTAAAAAGGAATAAATGGTATAAAAACAAGTCAATTAATTCAATCAATCATACTAAATCATGCTGGGAAGTATGGAAGAAAAATAAATTTGCAAAAGATTGGTCTTAAATTGATCATACTAATTCATGCTAGGAAGTATGAAAATTTCAAGAAATGGTTTAAATCTTACATGCACTCAAAAAATATGAAGATAAAAAGGTGAAAGAAAAAAAATAAATCAAGATGGGAAGCATGTAAAATGACGTGTAACTTCATAATCGACCGAATCTTATCTCAAATTTAACACATGTAATTTGGATGGTGACTTGGGTATTTGAAAATTTTGTGAGGAGGGTCGGGTCCTATCCACGGTCTTACATTGCAAATAAACAAAGAGAACACCACTAGGGTGGAATAAATAGGAAAATTGGGTAATCAAATATGTGGGTAATAGGAAGGAAAAGATAGTGATTTATGAGGATGGTTAGGTACTATCCATGGTCTTATAATGCAACTCACAAATGAAATCCCAAGGTGAGTGATCAGTAGACAAAAAAATATTTCTCAAGAGGAATATAAGGGATATAAGGAGTGAAAAAAGAAATGTAAAAATTAAGACTTATGCATCTTATGAGAAGACCTTAGGAGACAATAGACATACTAAGAATATTATAAGACACTAAATGACTAGTGGTCATCTATATATAAAAGAAACATGTTCGCTATAGACACAAAGCTTTGTAGGTAAATAAGTGTGATACTAAGATCATCTCATGAAGGTAGATTAGCATAAAAAAAGTAAAATGGACCTACCTTCCCATGACATATTCCCCATTTTTAAGGACCCCTTATAGATCCTTCAGTCTATTGAGAAGATTAGGTACTTTCACGAGAAAGTAGGTAGCACTAAAAGATTTTTTTATTCCCCTCTTCTAATCTACTTTCCTGTCGCACCCCAAAGGACCTCGGTTCTACCATGAGGCCAACTATGGAGTTTAAGCTTTGACTAGAATAAAGAGATGTGCTTTGAATCACATCTCTTAGTGTGACTAGAATTTTAAGAATAATTTTACCTTTTGATATCATTGCCTTTTGTTTAAATGATTTGGCTTTTAAATTTATTTTGAAGGCTTTTTTAAGATTCCTCCTCCATATGGATTTGGAATGACCAATCATGAGGGAAATAATAATACACAGGAATGAGTTGTAGGCTAAGGCTAAGGAAGCTAAGTAACCAAAGACAAAGACTGACTAAGACACTTAGGACTGATAATGAACTAAAATGTGATCTCAAGTATCAACTATGTACATGCTTATGTGGGGTATACACATGATCAACTATGTATATGATCACTAATTGGTAAAATGAAAACCCTGTATAATGAACTAGCATGTGATGACAAATTATCTATGAAAAATAAAGATAAGAACACTAAATAATAATAAATATAAAAGCAATAGAGTTTTAATAAAAACTCTAGGGACAAGGGAAGGGAAAGAAATGATAAAGAAAAGAAAAAAATATAAATGAGTAAGATAAGAAAGATATAATACAACAAGAAAGAAATCATGATATAAGATAAGCAAAAATTTGACACAGTGTTAAATGATATAATAGATAGAAATAAGATTGGAGTACATGTCCAATCCAATATAAATGTGAAATCACCATGCATGTGCTCATAAATACTAGTAAATCTATCCAAACACATTATCAGCCAATACATCAGATAAGTCTTTATGAAGCTATAGTTGAATTGCTACTAAAGTTTCATCAATCTTTAATGAATATTGGGCAAATACTTATTTTTTGATCTCCTCAATTGAAAAATTAGGAATGCTCAAAGGATCATGCTGAGGAAGAAAAATAGGCAAAGGCTAGTCAGGGGAATGCGTGGGATCAGGATCTATGGGAAGAGAAGGAATTACCAGTGGAGAAGGATCCACAGGTGAATGACTCATAGGTGGAGAAGGATCCAAAAGTGAGGGAAGGTCCACAAGTGAAGAAATCATAGGTGGAGGCATAGAAAGTGGTGAAGGAACCATAGGAGGTGATGGAACCATTGGAGGTGGAGCCATGGGAGAAGAAAGATAAGCCTTCTTGTGGGAATGACCTATGGTAGGAATGGAAGAAGGTCCAGGAATGGCTATAAGGTGGTCTTTGATATGTTATTGTAAGATGTGATAATGATCAGTGTGATGGGTGATGCATAGATGCCCTAAAAAATATACCTCACCATACTTGGGAATTTTTTTAAAGAATTACCTTCAGGGGACGTATGGATTTATTTGATGATTTGAAAGAAGCATGCAAGGTATCAAGATACTATCGTAACTTGAGATAATGAGTGGAAGAATAATTATCTTTCTTATGAGTGGTTTTAGTGGAAGCACTCATGAAAAGAGGTAAAATATCATTAAAAGAAGCCAGAGAGCACTCATCATCCCATTTGGTGGATAGAGGACCCATCTTAGGTAAAGGAAGTAAACCATCACCAAGAGAAGGAGATGATGAGGAAGGAATGGAACTAGGCTCAGTAGAAGGAATGATAACATCAAAAATAGGAATAGGCTCAACAATAATAGGATAAAAAACAAGATCAACTATAACAAGAGTGAGAAGAGGGTCAACTATAGCAATATCTACTGAGGGAAGGGTGGGATTTATATAAGGTATAAGGAGAGTTGCACTAACCTCAGGGGTGAACTAGCTATGAGAGTCAGGGTACCTATAAAAATGGTAAGGCCCTGTCATATCATGATCCATAAATATAGTCGTACGTGGATCCTCAAAAACTAGAGGTGTTAGTACCATCTCTACCCTGTAATACAGGGAAAAAATGCAAAACTTAAGAACTATAAGTTAAGGAAAATGATGAGATGCATGAAAAGAATCAAGTAAATAAGAATGATAACAAATAATATCGACATCATAGGCATATATAAGATCACCTACCAATGGATCATCTAGGGAATAACCATCATCATAATCTAGAGTGTGAAGATCAATGACACAGGTAGGGATAACCTTGCCATCTGATGAATCATGGGTAATAGAATGCCTAGTCTTGGTCAAGACTATGGGAATGTCATCACAAGGGGGTTTATGAGAACGAGGCTGCAAATAAGTAGGAAGATATGAGATGAGATGAGGTGAGATATCAAAAGTTTTAATCTTTAAGTTAATCTCATTGGGGTCATCATCATCAAAATCTAAAATATTAGAAGGAATTTTACCAATGAGCTTGAAATGCCCATTGTAACCTCAGGTTGAATTAATGAGAAACTTGAGACATTGAGACTCATAAAATGGAACACTTGGCAAAGGTTCAAGAGTAGAAATATTGAAGACACCATGATCTTAGAATTGTTCAAAATTCCAAGGGTCAGTGTCACCTTGAATCCTATAAATAGATCCATTATGAGGGAATTTATTGCATTGGTACGTAGAAAATGGGATATCTCTCATGCGGTGAGTCCAAAGCTTACCAAACAAGATGTTATAAGAAAGGGAGAAGTTAAATATCATCACCTTCACATAGACATTGATAGATGGGATGGTAATCGAAAGCCACACACAACCTAGAGGAGGAATTTTCCTTTTATAATATCTTTGGCATGTGCTATGTATAGATTTAAGATTGCATTCAAAATATATAAGAGTCAAAATCAAGAGAAGCAACACAGGTGCCATAATGCATGCTTAACTTGGATATCACTTATTTGGATGCTAATAAATAAGGGAGGATCATTTGCATGAATCATAATCTCATCAAGAATCATAAATGGGATAGGAAATTTTAGAGAGAGAGAAGTGTATATGGTTTCATCAACGTTAATAGAAATTTCTTCACATTGTTGTAAAATACTATCTTTGAAACTAGATAAAGTTGCCTCCCATCTTACGAGGGGAGAGTGAGGGATATTCATTTGAAATAGGAACTACATGAGACTATTTATATGATGTGGAGAAGTCCTCATAATCTCAAGGAATGGAATTTGAGATGGGAGATTAGTGAGATTCACAATGGCATCCCATTCATCATAGCCCATAAGAAGGTTATTAGTTATAGGTGTGTAATGGTTAAGGAGGTCCTCAGAAGGAGTCAAAGTAAATTAGAATTTTTTTTGGTAGGAAGATGAAGAAGGTTTGGAACAAGGTAGTAAATCATGTTGAGGTGATAAACTAGTTACTTTAAGTTTATTTTGAGAAGGAGAAGAATTGTTAGTAAAGGCTTGATTATTATTAGCATTGAAAGATGATGGAAGAGTGGTATAAATAGAATGAGATGTGTTATCTAAGGGAGAATCATAAATTAGATCATCAAAAGTGATAATATCTTCTTTCCCCAACTCATTTAAATGAGTTGGAGAAGAATCCTGGATAACACGATATGTCTTCTGAGAATGAGGACTATAGATAGATTGGAAATCAATGAAAACCACCACCTTTCGTATATTAGTCATGCTAACCACATTATCTTTGAAAGTTGGTTCAACAATACTTTCTAAGTTATTAGTGGAAGGGGTGGGCTTGTCTTGATTCTCTTGGATAGGTTGATGATTTGGTAAAGTATCTTTATAGATATCTAGATGAGCGTTTGCCTGATTTAAGGCTTGAGTTTTGTCATTTGATTTATAGTCCTTAAAAGAAATTTAATAGGCTTGTTAATGCTTATGGGTAATGGAATCATGATCAAAATTAGGTCCAAGAAGAAAATTCATAGCTAAATTATGAAGTTGTCTATAGGTCTCATGATAATGGCCCCATCTAACATGAAACCAACAAAACTTGTTAGGATCATACTAGGTATTTCATAGGATGGGTAGGGTCAAGTTCTTGTGGAAGAGAACTGGGTAGATGCTTAAGAAATTCAGCTAAGGATAGAGGTTTGTGAACATTGATGTTATTGGGTGAAGATTAATGAGGATTAGTAAATTGTTGAGATGAAAGAGCTAGTTTTAAAGAAGGGTTAGGAATGATAGCTTGAACATTGTGAATGGTGTTATAAGAATTGGTAACACCATCATAAGTGATATTGTAATTTTTGTTCTTAAGTAATATATGGGACTTGCAAAAGGTTGAGGTGGCTTGAATTGATGTATTAGGAAATATTATCTTTTAGCTTGGTCAATAGCCTCCTCCAAGGTACTAAAAAGAGAGTGCAGACCTAATATTGAAGTTTAGGAAAGAGATCATTTGTAAAGAGATGAAAAAGATTGTCATCCACCATGTTATGTTCACATTTATTTGACAAATCCTTCCATCTCTTAACAAAGGCTTGGGTAGTTTCATTCTCATGTTATTTACAATTAATAAAATGGGCCAAAGTGTTTTCAAGAAGATCATTAGTTTGTAATTCGTGCACTAAAGCATTTACTAAGTCCTCCAAACTAGAAATGGAATGAGCTCTAAGTTGATTGTACCAATCCAAGGCATCACCCATGAGAGTTTTGGCTAGGAGCTTGGTAGCAGCAAAGGTGTTTAATTTGAGCCAATCCTTGTAAAAATTTCCAAATGTTTTGAGGTGAAGGTTAGGATCAGTTGAACCATTATAAGAAATTGTTGGTGATATACCTCCTATATCAATGTTGGAAATTTGAGTAGTGAGAGGTTCATTTTGTATATGCTTGATGGTTTTATTGATTAAAAGAGGTTAAGGAATGATATTACCTTGAGAATCTCAAAGAAGAGGAGGGGGAAACTTCTGGTTATGTGTGCCTGAAGCCATTGGTTATAGATGATATTGAAAATTAAGAAAGTGTTTTTACATTCTCATCATTTGATTTGTGTTATGAGATTGAAAGCTATTCATTTGATTGAGAGTTTGTAATAAAAGTTTATGTGTTTGATTAACATTAGAATCATTAGTATTGGTATTTGTGTTGGTTTTAATGGCTTGGGTACCACTATTAGTGTTGATATGAATTTGAGAGGAATTTTGTGAATTTGAGGCACTAGTGGCATAAAATACTTGTGAAGCAAAAGATGGACTAGTGAATGGTTGAGAGGAAGAAGCACTATAAGCATGATTTCCTTGGGTAGCAAACAATGAACTAGTGAAAGGATTAAGGATAGTGGATCATATGAGAGGTCCACTAGATGTAGAACCTACCATGTTAGTTGAGATATTAGGCATGGAGGTAGAAAATGTTAGATAAGAATATGTCATGGCATAAGGAGTCAAAATTGAAGGAAGAGGTTGAAAACCAAAGAAAGTGGTACCTCCAAATCCCGTTGAGAATGTAGTAGGAGAATGAGGCTCTTTAGTTTGACCATTAATCATGAGGATATAAATGGTAAGAGGATCCTTTCCTCTATGTTGAGGAAATTATCAAATAAAGAAAAGAATCTTGGGAGTATACTCTAACTCAGGTTGGTCTTCTGATGAGAAAAGAGGATTATGCTGTAAAGAGGTATGAGGAGAGGTCCCATAGTTCGTTATGTGAGTGGAAATATGAACATTACTAGCATCAAAGAGAGGATCCCTACTATGTCTATGGGAGACCTATTAGGATTAGTAAATTTCATCATATCTATTGACTATAACTCAATGTCATTATCTAACAGAAAATCCATGATGAAGGAAAAAGAAGAGAGATGAGAAAGCAAAGGATAAAGAGGTGACTAAAATAGTAAAGGGTTAACTAGGTCAATCCAATATAGAATCATGGATTGTAAAACTATATAGGTTTGATTGGGCTGATCCAATGCAATGCACAAAAGGAAAAAAATCTATTGGGTCTACTGGATCGATCTAGTATAACAAACAAGGAATTTAAGAAGATTAAAAATAGATTGCAAAATAAAAAAAGATAAATTTGTAAGTAATGAAAAGTAGTAAGTATTTAAAGGAAATAGAAAACCAATTGGATTAATGCTAGCCAATCCAATTAAAACACACAAAACAAAATCTTGCACTAACATTGGCTAATGCAAGCTTTTGCACACACAATTGAATAAAGAACAAGCAAACAACTTGTAAAGTAAAGCTAACTAATTGGTCAACCTAAATGTTTATTAGGTTATTATGATTTTTAATGTTATTAGAAGTTAGCTATAATCAAGGTACTAGATAGCAATCTAAGGATGGTTTTAGGTAGTTTGGGATGAAAGGGACTATAGTGGCAATAATATAGGCTTGGTATTGGGGTCTACCCCCTCACTTCACACACTCAGTGATAAGGGTGTCAGGTGCATAGCCAAAATATACCATTAACCATGATTTATACTTAACTAGAGCATCAAGTTAGCTTCCCCCTTGGTGATGAAATCCAAGTAGGTTGTCCTAGGATAGACAAAATGTTAAAGTGCTTGTTTATGTTTTTATGATTTGGTCATTTGTGCATAAAATAGAAATAGTGAAACTAAGTGATTAATTAAAAATACTCTAATTAGATTATGTGAACTATTTTAAGCATGCAAATAATAAGAAAATAAATGTATGAGCTAATTAATAGTAGACATGAGGTTAATTCCAACTTGGAATAAGGTATAGTGTTGACACTATATGCAAAAAATATATAATAGGGTCGACATGGTCAAACCTATACTATGAAAGCAAGGTCTAAAAATAAACTAGGTCAGTATTATTAATCCAGTTATTTTAGATAGCACATAGAATTAGGTTGGTAGTGTCGATCCAATTGACTATGCAAGGGAAGTTTTAAAGACTGCAAACAATGAAAAGAAAGATAGAAAAGAGAGAAACAGAGAGATATAAAAGAAACTTGTTGGATCAGAGATGAAATGAAAGAATATTGAAAATGAATAACCTTGAAATATGCTTGATAAAGCTACAAACTATGGTGACATGATCAATCAAGCGGTACATGAACCTGCTAAAAAGTACTAAAATTGTAAAGGGCCTAGTAAGCTAAACTGGGTCTCTAAAAGGTTGGAAACCTATATTGGGTTGTTTTAATTGCCTACTGTTAGAAATATGTGCACAGAGAAAAGTATTTGGGTTGACAAAATCAATCCAATATGTTAAAAATATGATAAAAATGATGATCAAAAGAATGAAAAAAGTGAAATAAATCCTACAAGGGTTAGTTTCACATTGGGTTCACTAGAATGTAATATGAAGGTGAAGCCAAAGAGAATGCTAATACTAAAAATATAAGAAACAAAAATGGAAATGTAAAGACAATCCAACTAGTGGTGAGATAAGATTCACATCGGGTTCACCAGGATGTATGCAATTATAAATGCATCATATCTATAAATCAATCCTGGCTTGGAGAAGATAGAGCATACCTATACTTCTAATTAGGGATACACTTGTTAAGCGGGATCATGACCAATTATGGGGATATGATAGAACCATTTAGGGGATCACTTGTCACAACATATCATGCTAGGAAGGGTTTCAAAGCCTACAGTCTAACATAATCACACATCAACCCTAATGGAGTCCTAAGGTTTAAAACATTCACTCTATTATAATAACAATAAAGTAAATCTAATCTAGTGCACACCAAATCTTGTGGCACAAAGTGGAGGTTAGAAAAAATAAAACAAACTAAACTAAACATGTATTAGAAGACATTTACTCATGTTAATTTATACATAATCATAATACATGAGAGAATAATACAAATGCATTATCTATCTACTCTTACAAATGAGAAATAAATTTAGGAACACTTACCTTTGAAGACGAACCCACTAAGCCTAAATCTCTCCCTTGGCCAAGGTGCTTCACAAGATATTCTTATGGTATGTAAAGATAACTAAGATAAATCATCTCTAGGCTACACAACCTGTCTAAGCATCCAAAAAAATTATCCATAAAACATGATCCTTATCTCTAAAGAAAGTATGGAACCCTAAGCTTTATTCCTCAAGTAGAATGGTTAATAAGCAAATGTTGGATCAAAATTATTCACTAATACTTATTATATTATGAAATGAAGGGAAATGATCTTGTATAAATAGGTGGATCTTTCCCTAAATCCTCATGAGAATGTTGGCTATTAGGGTCAACCTAGTCAACCCAGTGTGTTTTCTAGGATAAATCACTAGGTATGAGCTAGGTCAACTGAAAGGCTAACAAGCCAAGAAAGTGAAAAATACCCCTAAATTATACTAAGTTGACCTAATCAACCTAGTATAATAGACTATTGAAAAGGGTGTTAAGGCAAGGAAAGGAGGAATGAAAAGAGGAAAAGACTGGAATAGGTAGGACTGATAAGAATAATCTGAGGATGGTTTTAGGAGATAAGTGTGTAGATGGCAAGTGGAAAAAATAACAATAATCTTACTAAGCACTGATGGTATTCCACCCCTTTTACGATGCACCCCTTAAGGAATGCACTCATAGAGATTAAGACTTGAGAAATTCTTGCAAGACATAAAGTGTCAGTAATCAATAAAAGTTTGAAAATATTATGTGTATATAGTATACACTTGTTATCATATTACAAGTTGTCAAAAGTTTAATACCTTACTCCATATATAGTAGTTGGCATTCCCAAGTGTTGGGGGATCAAACCAACAATAGATTACACTTGTGAAAGCAATAAACGCGGAAATAAATCAGATAGATAAGTAACTGAAATGATAAATAGCACAGAACAAGATATACAAGAAAACACCCTGAAAACTTGTATTGAAACTCTTTACAATAGGAATACAATTTGAAGAAACTTCGTTCTTCCACACCTCTCTCAGATGCACACAAGATCTCTCACTAGATCTCTATTCCTCAAGAGCTCTCTCTCAAGTACACTCAAATCCAACAACCTGGATTGATGCAACTCTGTACTGTCCTTCAAACATTCACAATGTTCTACTCTTACAGTTCTACACACAACACTTCTACTACTTTCTAAGCTAAGAAGATCTTCCTACATATAGAAATAGGGAACTTGAGCATGCTCTTACAACAAACAGTTAAGCCTCTTGAACAAGGGCTCTAAAAATAATATTACTAATAATAGAGACGCGAGCTTGAGTCTACAACTCAATCTCATCATGCAAACACACGCTGCTGTCCTCGGAAATAGATTTATGGACCCGCAGGTAACCGACATCGGTTCCTGCCTGTTCGCCTGTGACCGTCACCGGCCGACCCTACCGCCGACGTCGGCGCCTCTGCAACTGCTACTAACCGATGTCGATCGCTCCTGACCGACGCCGGCGTCTGTGTAGACCCGAACCTGTTTTAGCTATGCTCCTTGGTGAAGCTTTTAGCTCCACACCCTAACAATCTCCCACTTGGAGATAAACCAGCTGCACCAACCTGTACAGCATCATCTTCTTGCTCCTCCATCTTCAACTCAATCATGAAGACCAATAGAAGTTGAATGAAGATTCAACTTCTCCATCGTAATCGGCTTTGTTAGCATATCAGCAGGATTCTTGTCTGTATGAATTTTCTCCAGCTTTAACTCACCATCTTCCAATACCTGCCGTATGAAGTGGTACCTTAGCTGTATGTGCTTGGTTCTAGAGTGAAAGGCTGAGTTCTTGGCCAAATGGATTGCACTCTGACTGTCACTGTACAATCTGCAACTCCCATGCTCCCTTCCAAGCTCTTCCATGAACCGTGTCATCCATATCATCTCCTTGCTAGCTTCTGTAGCTGCAATGTATTCTGCTTCTGTAGTTGACAAGGCTACAACCTTCTGCAACTTAGATATCCAACTAACTGCCGTTCCACCTACAGTAAAAACATAACCTGTGGTGCTCCTCCTGCCATCCAAATCCCCTGCCATATCTGAATCTACATAGCCATGTAGAGAAGTATCTGAACCTCCATAGCATAGGTGCTTGCTGCTGGTTCCTCTCAGATATCTAAGGATCCATTGAACCGCTTTCCAATGTTCCTTACCTGGATTGGCCATATACTTGCTTACTACTCCCACTGCTTGGGCAATATCTGGTCTAGTACACACCATTGCATACATCAAACTCCCTACTGCGGAAGAATATGGAACCGTGCTCATGTACTCTACCTCATCATGTGAATTTGGACATTGTTCTTTGCTTAACTTAAAGTGTCCAGCCATAGGTGTACTTACCGGTTTTGCATCCTGCATATTAAACCTCTCCAACACCTTATTCACATAATCTTCTTGAGACAATATCAACCTGTGATTTTTCCTGTCTCTCCTAATGCTCATTCCAAGGATCTTCTTAGCTGCTCCTAAATCCTTCATGGCAAACTTTTGAGCTAACTTCTCCTTAAGCTCAGAGATATCCTGCATGTGAGACCCTGCAACCAGCATGTCATCTACATACAACAATAGAATAATATATCTACCATTATCAAATCTCTTGAAATATACACAATGGTCTGATTGACACCTACTGTAGCCATGCTCAGTCATAAACCTGTCAAATTTCAAGTACCATTGCCTTGGAGCTTGCTTAAGGCCATACAAGCTTTTCTTTAACCTGCACACAAACTTCTCCTTACCCTTGACCTCAAAACCTTCTGGCTGTTCCATATAGATTTCCTCATCCAAATCTCCATGAAGAAATGCTGTCTTAACATCTAGCTGCTCGAGATGCAAATCCTCAAAAGCAACCAAAGACAATACAACCCTTATAGAAGTCATCTTAACAACTGGAGAAAAAATTTCACCAAAGTCGATACCTGGCTTTTGTGCAAATCCTTTGACTACTAATCTGGCCTTATATCGCATCTGACCATCCTCACTTTCCTTCAACCTGTAGGTCCATCTGTTCTTCAGTGTTCTCTTACCAGCTGGCAATTCAACCAAATCCCATGTTTGGTTCTCTCTTAAGGACTCCATTTCCTCAACCATGCCACGCTCCCACTTACTCCTGGACTCCACCTGTATTGCTTCTTCAAAACTTTCTGGTTCTCCACCATCGGTTAGCAATAGATAATATAAGGAAGGAGAATATCTAATTGGAGGCTTACTTACCCTTTCAGACCTCCTAATGGGTGTCTTGGACTCATTCTCAACACGCTGTCCACCCAAGTTTTCTGACAGTGACCGACCTCGGCCACCTGTAGACCTGTCACTCGCCGTCGTCGGTTCTGCCTGACCGACCTCGGTGCCTGGTCTGCCGATGTCGGTCTCTGTATGATCGACACCGATTTCTGTACTGCCGACACCGGTTCCAAGACTGCCGACGTCGGTCTCTGTGTTTTCCTGCAAGTGATTATTTCTTTTTCCCGCGAGCTCATTTTGGACCATAACTTCGTCCAATTCACTATTGCTCTGCCCAGATTGATCCAGCCTCCTTATCTGATCACTGTACATCACTCTTTCATTGAAAACAACATCACGGCTCCTGATTACCTTGTTAGCTCCTAGATTCCAAAATCTGAAACCAAAATCATCTGAGCCATAGCCTATAAACGTGCACCTCATAGACTTAGGATCAAGCTTCTTTCTATTTTCCTTATCTATATGCACAAAGGCTTCACTACCAAAAACTTTGAGATATGAGAGATCTACCTTTTTACCTGTCCATGCCTCTTCTGGAATTCCACCATCCAGAGCTGTAGAGGGTCCTCTGTTAATCAGGTACACTGCGGTGTCAACTGCTTCTGCCCAAAACTCTAAGGGCAACCCTACATGCAATCTCATACATCTTGCACGCTCCATGATAGTTCTGTTCATCCTTTCAGCAATACCATTCTGCTGAGGTGTCCTTGGAACCATCCTTTGCCTACGGATTCCTTGTGTATAACAAAACAATTTGAACTTAAGACTGCAGAACTCACCGCCATTATCAGATCTCAAGCACTTTAACTTTCTGCCTGTTTCATTCTCAACCATGGCTTTCCAAAACTTAAAAGTCTCAAAAACATCAGATTTCTTTTTAATACAGTAGATCCATACCTTTCTTGTGGCGTCATCTATGAATGTAACATAGTACCGTGATCCGCCAATAAAGGCTACCTGAGCCGGTCCCCACACATCTGTGTGAACAAGCTGCAACTTCTGCCTTTTCTTAGTAGACCCGGTCTTGAGAAAACTAACCCTTTTCTGTTTTCCAAATACACAATACTCACAAAATTCTAGATCCATACTTTTCAAATCTGAAAGCATACCTTTAGACTTAAGTATTGACATCCCCTTCTCACTCATGTGGCCAAGCCTTGAGTGCCACAATTTACAATCCACACCTGAAGTAGATAAAACTGAAGGAGATTTGTTAGTAACACAATTACACAAGTAGAGAGTACCTTCTCTCTTACCTCTAGCCATAACTAGTGCACCCTTGGTCACTTTCCAAGAATCTGCTGTGAGAGTTACTGTACAACCCTCATCACCTAGCTTACCTGCAGAAATCAAATTTCTCTTTAAACTAGGAACATGCATCACTTCCCTCAACACCCATGTGTTGCCATTCTGCATCTTCAGCTGCACTTTACCTTTGCCAATAATCTTACAAGGCTCATCATCCCCTAAGTACACTATTCCAAAATCTCCATGGATATAGTCACTGAAATACTCTCTGTTAGGGGTTGCATGGAAAGAAGCACCAGAATCTAATACCCAAGATTCTATGTTATTATGCAAAGAGAAAATTAAAGCATCCTGTGCAATACCTGCAACCTTGGCTTCTTCCTTTCCTTTGTGTTGGTTGTCCTCCTTGGGCTTTGACCAACAATCTCTGCTTATGTGCCCCATCTTTCCACAGTTCCAGCATTGTGGCTTCCTGCCATTCCTGGATTTGGATCTTCCTCTCACCTTAGACTTAGATCTTGATCTCCTCTTGCTCTTTTCTTTTTGCCTTCCCCTGCTCTCAAAATTTAAAGCGTTCCCAGATGTCTCTTCTGTGCTTTTCCTGCGTATTTCCTCATTCAAGATAACACTAACCACATCCTCTACTTTCAAAATATTTGATGCAGATGCAGTATTAGAAACTGCCATTACTAAGCCATGCCAGCTTTCAGGCAAAGAACATAATATCAAAAGAGCCTTTATTTCATCTTCAAATACAATATTGACAGAACTTAACTGATTAACAATTCCATTGAAATCATTCAGATGAGTAGAAACAGATCCACCTTCATTCATATGCAAATTAAACAATTGCTTCATAAGATATACCTTATTTGAAGCTGAGGGTTTTTCATACATATTTGCTAACGTGGTCATCAACTCTACCGTAGTTTTTGCCTGTGACAAATTACATATCACAATGGAGGCCAGACTCAGTCTTATAGACCCAAGAGCCTTTCTGTCAAGAACTTCCCATTCTTCATCCTCCATGTCCTTGGGCTTCTTTGCTATCCCACCTAACGGTAAGTAGAGATCCTTCTGATACAGATAGTCCTCTATCTGCATTCTCTAATGTTGGTAGTTCTTGCCATTAAACTTTTCCATTCTCAGCTTACTTTCCTCTGCCATTGCTTCTCCCACTCAAACAGAAATTCCTGCAGAAACACCTGTGAGCAACCTGTAATCTGTAACCTGTAACCTGTAACCAAGGCTCTGATACCACTTGTTGGGGGATCAAACCAACAATAGATTACACTTGTGAAAGCAATAAACGCGGAAATAAATCAGATAGATAAGTAACTGAAATGATAAATAGCACAGAACAAGATATACAAGAAAACACCCTGAAAACTTGTATTGAAACTCTTTACAATAGGAATACAATTTGAAGAAACTTCGTTCTTCCACACCTCTCTCAGATGCACACAAGATCTCTCACTAGATCTCTATTCCTCAAGAGCTCTCTCTCAAGTACACTCAAATCCAACAACCTGGATTGATGCAACTCTGTACTGTCCTTCAAACATTCACAATGTTCTACTCTTACAGTTCTACACACAACACTTCTACTACTTTCTAAGCTAAGAAGATCTTCCTACATATAGAAATAGGGAACTTGAGCATGCTCTTACAACAAACAGTTAAGCCTCTTGAACAAGGGCTCTAAAAATAATATTACTAATAATAGAGACGCGAGCTTGAGTCTACAACTCAATCTCATCATGCAAACACACGCTGCTGTCCTCGAAAATAGATTTCTGGACCCGCAGGTAACCGACGTCGGTTCCTGCCTGTTCGCCTATGACCGTCACCGGCCGACCCTACCGCCGACGTCGGCGCCTCTGCAACTGCTACTAACCGACGTCAGTCGCTCCTGACTGACGCCGGCGTCTGTGTAGACCCGAACCTATTTTAGCTATGCTCCTTGGTGAAGCTTTTAGCTCCACACCCTAACACCAAGTGGCCTAGAGCCACCTAATGTACCCAAATGCCACGGAGTCAACATACATAGTTAGATATACCCAGTTAGATACTTTTAACACTTTTCACAATTTAGTTTCAAATGCATCTACTACACATAGGTGGGAAATGATGGAGTCATAACCTACTTGAGTTCTTGAGCCACCCACATGAGAGGGTTAGATGCACTTATAATATTATACAAGCTATTCATAGGTCATGATCCACTGAACAGGGGTGGGAAATGATGGATTCAAAACTAGATTGAGTTCTTGAGCCACCCACATATGAGTACTGAGCAAGCTATCACCTTAGTCTAAATTATTCAATGATTTGATCACTATGTACACTCACACACACAAGTTGTCACCAATTTAATACATTGGTTTACATATCCAAAAAGGTGTATTCATTCCTTTCCTCTTTCTTATCTCTTTACTTACCTTTACCCAGTTACTTTATTAAGCATAGTCTTTTGCTTTTGATAAATATCTTGAGTGAGGACTGATTTTGCATATTTTACTGCATGTTATTACTTTGGATCATGTTTCACATATGCAAACCCAACTTCACATACCCAAAATCATGTATACGGGCTTCACTTCCTAGGTAAGTCTAGATATGATGTTGGGGAAATAAGAACCCAACTCTGGAAGCACACAATTGATTACCAACTTCAAGCAACTTAATATGCGGAAATAACCAGAATCAACAAGTAACTAGAATTTAGAATAACACAGAATATGAGAGACAATACACAACTTGTATTAATAACTCTTACAGAAAAGAATACAATAAAGAAGATGCCACTTCTTCTCCGCCACCTCTTCAGAGGTTTCCCACACCTCAAGTGAACAGTAATTCTTTCCTCAAAGCTCTCTCTACTAGGTCCCAACACCCAACTCAAACACAGAGTTGGTGTTCACCTTACACCTGTACTCCACGCACTCCACAAGTGCTCCACGCACTCCACAAGTACTCAAAGTACTTCAAGTAGATCTCCCATGAACCTGCAACAACCTGCAATTCAACAGACCATACTTATGGAAGGAATTGCCTTGCCTTCCTCTTAGCTCTCCATGTACTCCACGTACATACCAATGAGTACACACCATACTCCAAGTAGATCCTGCCTGATTCTGCTCCCTGTTGTGTTGCTGTCCTATCTGATCTCCAACCTACAGATCAATAAATGGTTCTACACCCCTGTGAACCTTGACCTTGCACACACACACACCTACAGATCAACGATCTTACTTACCATGTAGATCTCCTATAAGCCATGCTCACCTGATGACCAAGATCATACATCCATGAAGAATCCAGCTGACTCTCCAATCCAGCACCAACACACCTGGTACTGCTGTGGAACTAGGAGGAACACCCTTGCTCACCTCACACACAGAAGGAGCTAGCTTTGCTCAACTCAAACTAGAACACCTATCCAATACAACCATGAGTCTATTATATAGAACTCATCCAAACAATAATTAGACACTCAGTACAATAATTAGATCTGCAGCTCTTAGTCTATAATTAGCACTAAGCATGCAAACACTTGGTTCGACAACCAACTGCCCATAATAAGCTCGCAGTTGAACTACACAGGTGACCGACACCGGTCCTTGTCCGCCTGGGGGTCGCTGACGCTGGCCGATCTCTGACCGACGTCGGTTGCTCTCCTACCCTATCCTGCTGACGCCGGTTGGCCTGACCGATGCCAGTGTCTCTGGCACTCTAGCAATGCTTCTGCACCCTCCTCCGTGTCTGCACCAATAAAGATTTTAGCTCCACAACCTAACAATCTCCCACTTGGAGATAAATAGCTGCACTGTACCTGTACCCCATCTAATCTATTTCCTGGTTTGTATCCCTCTTCAAGCTCAATCCTGAAGACATCCCACCACACATCCCATGGTGTACCACCTGTCATCTGAGTACCCTACCACATCCAAACCTACAAACCCATGTAGTGAAGTCCTGACCCTGCATAGCATGAATCCCTGCTGCTGGTCCCTCTCAGCTCCCTGAGAACTCACTTCCCCAAATTGGCTCCTAACTCTCTGACGGCTCCCACTGCATGGGAATACTTAGGTCTATACCAGACCTCATGTGATTTCAGACAAAGTACCTGTCCAACCTTTAGTGTGCTATGACTCTCCATCCTGAACCTCACCAACACCTGATTCACATCAGCTCCCACTGGAGACAAAATCTACCTGTGATCTCCATGCCTCCCATGTCAAAGAATTTCGCTGCTCCAAACTCCTCTTGACATGCCACTGAACTAATCTTACCCTTAGCTCAGCAAAACCCTATATGTACACCCCTGCTAGCTAGCATACTATCCACATACAACAACAGAATGATGTCATGACTCATCATCTACCTGGTAAGACAAACCACAGTAGTTACCCTGACATTGACTGAAGCCGTGCTTCATCCTCCACCTGTCAAAACCTGTACCACTGTCCTGCAGCTCCTCAAGACCATATGCCCTGGTCTTCCATCTCACGTATCCGTTCTCTCTATTCTTCTACTAAGAAATCCATTCGTCTCTATGCTTTCATCCAGCTGGCAAACCTACCAAATCTCCCACTTGGTTCTGCATCATAATCCTGCCATGCTCCCACTTGTTTCCTAGATCCTTCCTGCTCTATAATCAGCAACAAGTATAAAGAAGAGGAACACGAATTTGAGGGCCTACTTACGTCTTCAGTCCTTCATATGGGTGTTTGAGACTCCTTGACAGCACGCTATCCACCCAAAATTTGTTATAGTGACCGACCTCGGCCACCCCACAGTCTGCATCCGACCGACGTCGGTTCCCATGCGTCTGTTCCTGACTACCAACCTGCCGTCGTCGGTGTCCCTGTTGCCGACGTCGGTCCTACTGATCGACGTCGGTCTTACCCTGCCCGACACTGCCAGCTTCGGTCTGCACATGACCGACCTCGGCACCTATCTGTTTGACGCCGGTTCTTCCTGACCGATGCCGGTATCTGTGTTCACCTGTGAGTGATGACTTTTTACCCGCGAGCTCCTTTGAATCAAAACCCATGTCCAAACTACTCTACTCAGAAGTATCCAACACCATCCACTGATTTCTGTCTGCCATCTCCTCCAAGAACACCAAGGCTTTCCAGTTCTTAAGCTTGTCAAATACATCTGTCTTTCGCTTAAGAACATGCATCTCCTTCTTGCTCATGTGACCAAGCCTACGAAGCCACGTCTCCGCAACAGAAGAAGAATCAGTAATATAAACAAGTAGATAAAGAATACCTGTTTCCTTACCACCAGCTAATTCAAGTGCACCCACTGTGAGAGTTCTTGTGCATCTCTCATCACCCAATCTTTCTAAAGAAATTAGCCATATCTCCAAACTTGGGACCTGCATGACCTTCATCAACACCTGTGTGTTGGCCGCCTGCAATTTCAGCTTCACTTCCCCTTTGCCAATTCTTTGGCAAGGCTCACCAGCTCCTCTACCTGGGGCTGCATGGAAAGAGGCAACTGACTCTTTTATCCAAGATTCAACTTTATCCAAGAAACCTGCAAACACATCCTGTGCAACAACACTTGCTACATCTGTATCTTCAGTTTCTTCATGCTGATCTGCTACCAACCAACAATATTCTTTTACCTGCTCTTTCTTTCCATGGGACCTTAAGTAACCATCTGTGCTTTTCAACTCCTCCATCCTTAGCTTACTTTGATCTACCGTTGCTCTACTCCCACTCAATCAGAAACCCCTGAGAGTAACCTGTAACCAAACACAAAACCGCTTCCTGCAACCTTAGCTCTGATACCACTTGTTGGGGAAATAAGAACCCAACTCTGGAAGCACACAATTGATTACCAACTTCAAGCAACTTAATATGCGGAAATAACCAGAATCAACAAGTAACTAGAATTCAGAATAACACAGAATATGAGAGACAATACACAACTTGTATTAATAACTCTTATAGAAAAGAATACAATAAAGAAGATGCCACTTCTTCTCCACCACCTCTTCAGAGGTTTCCCACACCTCAAGTGAACAGTAATTCTTTCCCCAAAGCTCTCTCTACTAGGTCCCAACACCCAACTCAAACACAGAGTTGGTGTTCACCTTACACCTGTGCTCCACGTACTCCACAAGTGCTCCACGCACTCCACAAGTACTCAAAGTACTTCAAGTAGATCTCCCATGAACCTGCAACAACCTGCAATTCAACAGACCATACTTATGGAAGGAACTGCCTTGCCTTCCTCTTAGCTCTCCATGTACTCCACGTACATACCAATGAGTACACACCGTACTCCAAGTAGATCCTGCCTGATTCTGCTCCCTGTTGTGTTGCTATCCTATCTGATCTCCAACCTACAGATCAATAAATGGTTCTGCACACCTGTGAACCTTGACCTTGCACACACACACACACACCTACAGATCAACGATCTTACTTACCATGTAGATCTCCTATAAGCCATGCTCACTTGATGACCAAGATCATACATCCCTGAAGAATCCAGCTGACTCTCCAATCCAGCACCAACACACCTGGTACTACTGTGGAACTAGGAGGAACACCCTTGCTCACCTCACACACAGAAGGAGCTAGCTTTGCTCAACTCAAACTAAAACACCTATCCAATACAACCATGAGTCTATTATATAGAACTCATCCAAACAATAATTAGACACTCAGTACAATAATTAGATCCGCAGCTCTTAGTCTATAATTAGCACTAAGCATGCAAACACTTGGTTCGACAACCAACTGCCCATAATAAGCTCATAGTTGAACTACACAGGTGACCGATGCCGGTCCCTGTCCGCCTAGGGGTCACCGACGCCGGCTGATCTCTGACCGACGTCGGTTGCTCTCCTGCCCTATCCTGCTGACGCCGGTTGGCCTGACCGACGCCGGTGTCTCTGGCACTCCAGCAACGCTTCTGCACCCTCCTCCGTGTCTGCACCAGTGAAGCTTTTAGCTCCACAACCTAACATATGCTTCATTTTCCTTTATACTAATCATTTCACTTTACTACATTTATAGGATAAATGGGGGGAAAATTTAATCACCTAAATTGGTATTTGGATGTTAAGAGTATTGCTTGAGATAACCTATTCCTATATTAGCCTTAGACCTATCCTATATCCTTTATCACACTTTTTGAGATATTATAAAGACCACATGCATCTTTTGTATGATCAGATATTTTCCTAGAATAACATTCCCAGATCCTAAACCACTGTACCTAGTAACCTACGAATTGAACACTAGTGTTACATTAAGGACACTAGAGCCATGTGACACTAGTGTCCCCAACTTGGTGCTAGTGTCCCTTGCCCTAATTCTCTTAAACGTATATATTTTCAAATATATGCCCCTCCTAAGGTCATCTCAAGCACATTTTATTATCCTTATAAGCTATAAATCACTATAAATATAAGAATATTAGACCTCTATCCACTAGATGGAAAATAGATGCAAAAATCCTAATCAAATAAGAAACAAGTTGAGAAAAATTAAGGTAACTGATCCCTATTCTACACTAATTTTGCATACTACCATCTAGAACTACCCTAAGCCCAAATTTTAAAGATTTCAAATCTCAAGCACACTTAAGGCATTCAAGACCACTCTCATTCTATCATTCACTTGCACTTGCACCAAGCACTAGGTGGGATAACTACGTCGGGTTTGATCCCTCCTTAGAGTATTGGTATATAGGCAACTCTCTTCATAATAGGGTGTTGAGGATGTCTAGTCTATCATACTAATGAACACACATTTTCAACTCATGTCATACTTGCAAAGAGGATTAGGGTTTACACATTAAATCATATATAACAAACACAATACATAGTTCCAAATTTCATGCGCACTCGAATAGAACCCAAAAACTCAAGCACAAATGCTCCTAGAAAATAGGAACAATCCTTCAAAGAGGAAATGTTTTCAAAATGTGACATCATTTTGACCTCTATGATTTTAGGTTTGTTTCATGTTTATTTTTCCTAAAAGTTTCTATGGGTTCTCATAGACTACCCATGCCCGTGTATTGCTAAATCATGAGTTCAAACCCATTTCTAATCACCTCAAAGAAAAGGTTTCTTAGTAAAAATTAAGGTATTCAAGGATGTTAAGGTTTCTATTATGGTTAATGAGGGTCTTGTCAAAGCTTATTTCTTGTATGGTTTTCAATAGGGGTGAACAAGAGTCTATATAAAGTCTTGTAGGGTCTTGGTCAAATGAAGTGTCCATTCCATGAGGTAATCTAGTTTTACTAGCCTTTTCTACACTTGAAAACTACTTTTTAAGAATTATACAACCATTTCCAAGATACGTATGAAGTATGGAATGTACAAGTGATACTTTTAAAGCATGTAAATATGTTTTCTAATGTTCCTAATGTTAGATCAAGTTAGAGGTTAGTCATCCTTGCAGGTTCAATGCTCAAGGAAGGATAAATAAATCTAAAAAGGGCATTTTTGATCACTTTCATGGTCATATTAAAGAGTGAATATATGATAAGAAACTCTTTACCCTCCTTAATCCTTTCCAACATTCAAAGAGTTTTCACAGGTCCAAAAATGGCAAGATATCCAGGTTGAACTTTATCGGGTCCCTTGGCAGTCTTGTAAGGGTCATGTCTAAATGCTTATTATATACAAAATATAGAGAGATAGATCTTGAGATATTCACAAAGAATGGGGACCCAAATGGTATTGAGATTAATGGCATTGGTATTTGTGTTATGCTCCTTTTCTTTATAAAGAAACATTAATAAAGTAAAGTGCTTGGATAAGGCTCTAAACCCCATCACCTTGATTTCTTAGTAGTATTATTGCATATGAACTCACTATTTTAGAATAAATGTTGTAATAATTTTAAATAAGGTCTCATGATGACAAGTTTCCTAATTAATTAGTGGTCAAGGGGAGAGTGCACCTACAACTAGCCCTTTTGAGACACCTATGAATGATATATGTAGGAGATGGGCTAAACACACTATTAAATATTGTAGATTTTCAAGTGCATAAATGATAATGAGGTACCTAAGAGAAATTTTATCAAGAAAAGGGTGTTGATGCTATGGATTAAGTGCCACTATTTAACTAAGTAAAACACTCAAAGTTGAAAGCTCATTTTGGGCTTATTATAAGGTTTCAATAAGGATCTCATACATTACAGGCCATGTAGAAGTTTCGAGGTTTGAATATAGAATGGGTAATAATATCAAAAAGCCATAATGATCATCTAAAATTATCAAGGTGATAGGATGAGACTGTCACGCATATTCAAGGACCCCATCATAAGGTATAATTACCTATTTGTAAGCCACTAGCCTAGATTAGCTAGTCATGAGAGAGATTGAGTCTTGAGGCCTTCATAAGCATGATTAAAATTTGTGAATGGATATATAGGTTGGATATGAGTGGAAAATTATATTAATGATCACCTCAAATCCATACAATTAGTAATTATACTCACTATTTTGTCTCATACCTTGCTCACTCTATTAGCAAGGGGTAGTCTTGAGACGAAGGGGTTTGTTTGAACTCAAAACACAAGATAAGCATGTAAAAACCACATGGAGGGCCATTTAGGTGATAAATAAGAATATATGGGCTCTCAATAAACTTTTATGTTATAAAAAACCTTAGTTTTCAATCCTTATACCCTTGAGGGCTAGCAAGGAGGTGACAGGACTTAAACCCCAAATCCCCTGACCAGTGCACCAAATGCATATAGTGGAGTAGTAATTATTACCAAAAAATTTATAAACATGAGGAATTTTTTTTTTGGAGGTGTCTAAATATCTCCCAATAATGGGATTGTGTTTTGAGGCCCAAAACCCAAATTAGACTTCTCTCAAGTTCAAAAAGCTAAGTTTTTTCCTCCCAAGGAGTAGATTCATACACTCACACCATATCTCACACTTTTCATGGGAATATGATCCACTTTTAATAGGTGGGGAAGTCATTAAATAAGGTTATATAAGTGGAATGAGGCCAATTAGTGGCATGTGCTTTGTGAATGATCATTAAGACCCCAAATAAGTCTTAAACTCTACTAAAACCCTTGGGTGAATTCAATACAAGATATTTTACTTATAATGGATATAAATGAATTATTTCATCTCTAAAAGCACTTAAACCTTGTCAAAAACTCTTTTAATCTCTTTATAATGAAATTGGATGTTGATGTCACCTATACACACACACACACACTAAATGCCCTCCCTTTTACTAGTTTTGATGAGATTAAGGGTACAAACATGGATGAATGATTGAAAATAAATTGTAGGAGGTACTATGGGATGTTTAATAACTTCTCAGGTCATCAAATCCTTTCATCTATTCATGAAAATATTCCTACAATTTTGTAGAAAAAACATAGTTTGAGGTGTACTAGGAATGAGAGACCTAGCTACCTAGATTGGCAAGAGCAACAGGTTTATGACACCTTGAATTCCTTATTCATATAATGAAGTGATTTTTTGGGATAATAGAAGGATATTAGGCCTTTTTATAGGTATTTATTCAATTTTCATGGCCAATTCAAATAAACTAACATGTGTAACTAGGCCTAGCTGCCAACTATTACCAGACAACCAATGTTGAAGTGACTCCTTGAGAAGTATGGAAAGCATTGGAAAGTGTTAATTGGATACTTAAAATACCTAAATAGATGGTAATAAAATATTTATTGCTCAGATTGGTCATTTACAAGATTCATATGATCTTTCTGATGCCTAGGAATATAGATTACACCTCATGAGCTAAGCTAACTCCTTCTTCGAATATAGCCTCTTTCAAGGGTAGATAATGATGCATACACCTTGGTGAGGTGTCACTCTACCATTATACATGGATATTAATGTAATTTCAAGGCATATAAATAATCTTCCTAAAAAAATATTATATCAATTTTTCAAGAAGGCTTATGAACTCCTCAAGTACTGATTCTTTCTGACTTGAAGACAGTTTGTAAAAGACTTGGAGATTGAGTAACACCTGTTAAAGACATCAGATGCTTCCTCATAAATCTTTTGAAGATAATAAATATTTTATCTATTATTTTAACCACCTAATATTCCATTCTTATCATGGGATCTCTCTCTCTCTCTCTCTCTCTCTCTCTCTCTCTCTCTCTCTCATCTCTCTCTCTCTCTCTCTCTTCTCTCTCTCTCTCTCTCTCTCTCTCTCTCTCTCTCTCTCTCTCTCTCTCTCTCTCTCTCTGGTGCTATAAGCATGCTTAGTTTTGGCATTGTAAGGAATTCACAAGATAGGTAGGTGAAGCCCTGCTATTTTTGTTAATCATATTTTGAATTAATAAATGAATTCAAACTAGTTCAAGATTTCAAAGTTTATATTTTAGTGTGTTGAATGAGTTGTTGATAGATATTAGTGAGAAAATTGCTTGTCCTTGTATCTTGTCCTACTTGTGTACACCTGGGTATAAATACATTATCTTCTTGTAGCTCACTTGGAATACAT